>CM071937.1:11012806-11612806 GCA_016081115.2 Rehmannia glutinosa | reverse complement strand
AAGGCGACCGTCGCGCACCGATAGAAGAAAGGAAAATAACATAGCAAAAAAACAACAAGGTGACAGTCTCAGGGGTGCTCGGCCAGTCGACCTAAAGTGCGACAGTCGCCCCATAGTGGACCGGTCCCCATTACATTTTTAAAGAAACATAGAGTTTTGTTTTCTCCAGGCACCGGTCGACCTCGGTGTCGACCTGGCCGACCTCCGGTATTTTCAAAAAGTCTCGTTTCTCTTTCAAAACTCATCTTGGGTATGGGTTGCCCTATAGGGCGACTTTGTTGCACACGAGACTTAAGTGTTGTCCAATTGTTGTCGAAAATAAACTTCAACAAATACTCCGAAAAATTAGTAAAAATATCTTAAACCGATCGGGAGTATTTGGACAACATTTGAAATATAGTTTTGATGTAAAAACACATTAACTCAAAATCATCAAAAGTGTTGTCCAATTTTTTGTCGAAAATAAACTTGAAGAAATACTCCGGAAAATTTGTAGAAACAATTTAAATCATTTAGGAGTATTTGGACAATATTTAAAAACATTGTTTTAGTATAAAAACAAAATCATCAAAATCATGATAAAAACATTTATCAAACATGATGCAATCGTGCGTGCTGAGGTGCAGAAGTTGTTGGAGGCCGGGCATGTCCGTGAGATACAGTTCCCATAATGGTTATCTAATGCAGTATTGGTCCCAAAAATACTGGATGATTGGAGGATGTGCATAGATTTTTGAGATTTGAATAAAGCACGTCCCAAAGATTATTATCCATTGCCGCGGATAGATCAACTGGTGGACTCAACTTCGGGATGTGAGTTGCTCAGCATGATGGATGCTTCGAAAGGGTATCATCGGATCAAAGGAAGCGGAGGAGGACCGAAACGGGTAAGTTTCATTACTTTTTGGTACCTTTTGCTATGTAGTTATGCATTTTGGTTTGAAAACGCGGGGGCAACCTATCGAGGTTGGTAGATAAAATATTCTAGAACCAAACTAGGGAGAAATATGGAGGTGTACGTTGATAACATGCTAGTAAAGAGTGTGAGGGTGAGAGCCATAATAGAGACTTGGTGGAAACTTTCGATACATTGAGGAAATATTAGATGAAGCTAAACCCAAAGAAGTGTGCATTTGGGGTCAGGTCGGGTAAATTTCTAGGGTATATGGTAACCGAGAAAGGGATTGAGGCTAATCCTGAGAAAATGAGGGCAATCAGAGAAATGGCTCCACCTCGGGATGTGAATGATGTGCATAGCTTGATAGAAAAGTTGGCCGCTTTGAACAGGTTCATCTCTCGCTCGGCGGATCGGAGTTTGCCATTTTTCAAAGTGTTGAGGAAGTCTAGAAAATTTACTTGGGATGAGGAATGCCAGGTGGCATTTGAAGAGTTGAAAGAATATTTGGCTAAGTTATCCTTGCTGACTAAGCCAATTCCAGGGGAGCCCTAGTATCTATACATCTCGGTGGGAGAGCAAGGGATTAGTACGGTGTTGCTGACGGAAGAAGGGTCGGTTCAGAAACCGGTATACTATGTTAGCAAGGTGCTAAGGAACGCAGAGCTCGGATATTCGAGATTGAGAAGAAATTTGGATTAACACTTGTAACCACGGCTAGAAGGTTGATGCCTTATTTTCTTTCGCATAAGATTGTGGTAAGAACTAATTTCCCCTTGAAGCCGGTTTTGAGTAAGCCAGAGGTTGCGGGTAGGCTGGTAAAGTGGGCTATTGAGCTCAGTGAATATGAGATAGAGTTCCAGAGCAGAACAACAATTAAGGCACAGGCCTTGGCGGATTTTATGCAAGAGCTGACAAAAGCCCCAAGTGAGGAGGGGCATGGATTTTGTTTGTAGATGGTTCAGTTGCTAGCTCGGGATGCGGAGCCAGTATCATACTGATAAGTCCAGAGGGGGTGGAAAGCGACTTTGCAGTGAGATTGGATTATAAACTTTCCAACAACAAAGCTGAGTATGAGGCTTTTATTCGAGGAATCAGGATGGCTATAGAAATGGGTGCAACGAATGTGCTGGTCCATTTGGACTCCCAATTAGTCTATAAGCAAATCATGGGAGAATTTGAGGTTCGGGAAGAACAAATGAAAAAATACGTGGATGCATACAAGGCCTTGAGAAAATGATAGGAAAGGTACAGATCCGTTAAATACATCCGGAAGAAAATGCGGAGCCGACTTTTGGCAAAGATAGCTAGTTAATTTGAGTGGCCCGGAGAGGCATATTACTTTGCTCGAAGCAAAGGTTTCCGCTTTGAGCCTTGAGGTTGGAGCATTGGAGGAGGAAGATGATTGGAGGGTCCCCATCGTGGCATACCTAAAGGAGGGTACCCTCCCGAAGGACAGGAAAGAAGCTTCTCGGGTGAAAATTCGAGCAACTCGTTTTTGCATGATTGGAGAAAAGTTGTATAAGAAAGGATTTGGGATGCCATTGTTGAGGTGTCTTGGGAAAACGAGAAGGAGAATACGTCGAGAGAAATACACAAAGGTTGTTGTGGAAATCACATAGGAGCTAGGATTACGATCGGAAGGTGTTTAGGGCTAGATATTTTTGGCCATATATCGAAGAGCGAGGCTCGGAGAAGTTGGTGAAGGTTTGTGATAAGTGTCAAGTACATGCACCATTTATACGTCAGCCAGCTGAGGAGCTGATGACAATGAGCTCAGCATGTCCTTTTACTAAGTGGGAGATTGATATTGTAGGGCCATTCCCCCCGGCATCGGGACAACGTAAATTCCTGGTGGTGGCAATAGATTATTTCAGTAAGTGGGTTGAGGCTGAGGCTCTAGCAAGAATTACTGAGGATGCGATGATGAAGTTCATTTGGCAGAACATTATGTGCCAATTTGGAGTGCCGAGGGTCCTTGTTTCGGATAATAGAACACAGTTTAGTGGGGCTAGCATCAAGGCAGTGCGAAGCGATGATGAAGATTAATCAGCATTTCACATCGGTAGCACACCCACAAACTAATGGTCAAATGGAGGTGACTAACAGAATTCTGGTATAGGGACTCAAGACTAGATTGGAAAAGAGCCGGAGGAGCTTGGGTGCAATAACTGAGCTCGGTGTTGTGGGCTTATCGAACGAACCCAAAGGAGGCCACAGGGGAGAGCCCATTTAGTTTGGTTTATAGGATGGATGCAGTGATACTGGTAGAGATCGTGATGGAATCTCATAGAATCCAAACATTTGATGAGAAGGAGAATGATATATTGACACGCGAAGCTCGGATTTGATGGAGAGGACAAGAGAACGAATCAGGGCAGCATATAATAGTAAGGTGATGAAGAGAAATTTCCAAGTGGGAGATCTGGTTCTGAGGAGGGCTGATGCGAGTATAAACAAAGGAAAGTTAGACCCAAATTGGGAAGGCCCGCTTCGGGTGATCAGAGTCTTGGCTGGAGAGGCTTACGAGTTAGAAGAACTGAATGGGAAGAAACTACCTCGGGCATGGAATGTTAGCAATCTGAGAAAATATTATCCGTAGGAATTCGAATGATGTAATGATGCAATTTCCTCTTTTTGAAATTCAATAAAAAGCGTTTGCGTCTACAAATATTATTAAAAATTGAGCAAGTGTTTGGAGTTCGGCTCGAGCCAACCCTCCAAACACTTCGGGCACGATAAACCCAGAGGCAAGTCAAGCTCGAGCTTGAAAAACTTGTCCTCCAAAAAATGAGAAAAATTGAGCAAGTGTTTGGAGTTTGGCTTGAGCCAACCTTCCAAACACTACGGGCACGATAAGCCCAGAGGCAAGTCAAGCTCGAGCTTGAAAAACTTGTCCTCCAAAAAATGAGAAAAATTGAGCAAGTGTTTGGAGTTCGGCTCGAGCCAACCCTCCAAACACTTCGGGCACGATAAGCCCAGAGGCAAGTCAAGCTCGAGCTTGAAAAACTTGTCCTCCAAAAAATGAGAAAAATTGAGCAAGTGTTTGGAGTTCGGCTCGAGCCAACCCTCCAAACACTCCGGGCACGATAAATCCAGAGGCAAGTCAAGCTCGAGCTTAAAAAACTTGTCCTCCAAAAAATGAGAAACATTGAGCAAGTGTTCGGAGTTTGGCTCGAGACCAACTCTCCAAACACGTTGGGCACGATAAGCCCAGAGGCAAGTCAAGCTTGAGCTTGAAAAACTTGTCCTCCAAAAATGAGAAAAATTGAGCAAGTGTTTGGAGTTCGGCTCGAGTCAACCCTCCAAACACTACGGGCATGATAAGCTCAGAGGCAAGTCAAGCTCGAGCTTGAAAAACTTGTCCTCCCAAAAATGAGAAAAATTGAGCAAGTGTACGGAGTTCGGCTCGAAACCAACTCTCCAAATACGTCGGGCGCGATAAGCCCAGAAGCAAGTAAAGCTCGAGCTTGAAAAGCTTGTCCTCCAAAAAATAAGAAAAATTGAGCAAGTGTTCGGAGTTCGGCTCAAGACCAACTCTCCAAACACGTCGGGAACAATAAAAACTACGCTATTAATACTTAACGCGATAAGAGAGATGATTAAAAGTAAGCTTACATTGATATGATTCGAAAACTACAAAGGAAATCCCAGATCGGGATAGTTACAAAAACTACTACAAGAATCTTGAACCTTAGAAAAAGTCCCCAGATCGGAACAAGCATAAGAATTCATAGAATAAGGTCTTCGAGGCATAATCTTGAATGGTAAGCTCGGGCTCGATCTTGCACGTCGGCTCCGAGTGGAAGGCGGCTCGGGGAGTAAGTGCGGGAGGAAGGTCTTCCTCGAGTCTTGGAAGCGATAGCTCGGTCCGCATTTGCCGGGTGCCTGCAATGACTTTGAGGTCGGTTAACCAAGTGGATCATCAGTGTTGATGAAAACATCATCGGAGGAAAGGTGACTTCATTAGCAACCTTGGAAAAAGACAAAGCCCTGGGGTCTTGCATGAGGGCTCGGGGCCCTTCCCGATCTAGGGATTCATATATCCCTTTTCCCGAAGTTGGAGCTTGGCTTGATCGAAAAACGAACTCGTCATCGCTGAATCACTCCGGTGGATAGAATGTCGATAAATTACTCCGAGCTTAGGAAACACTTCTTGACCTTCTAAATTTTTTGACGAGCTCGGCCTTCATCGACTTGATAAAACCACGTCGATACCGATCTTAATCCCTTCCTCCCGAGCATGTACCAATCCATCTTTTAGCTTGGCTTTGAGGGTGGCATTTTCTTTGTCCAACTCTTCGATTTTCAGCTCATAGTTGGCAACTTGAACGATCAGCTCCAAGGAGCCTGTCTTTGAGCTCGCGCACTCGGTTAACGCAACTTAGCCTCTTTTGCCTTCAATTTTTTGTTGTCCTTTTTAAGGGTCTGGAGCTCCCTCACCAAAGCAGGATTAGCAATGCCTACTCGAGCTCGGGTAATGAGAGCTGACAACTTGACATGAGCTCGGGCCTATTCTTCACGGAATGAATTCACCGATTCGGGCCTTGAGAGCTTGTCCAAGATAGCTTAGTCGGGATAGAAGCAACGACCCTAGATATATTTGGGCCGAGAGAGGTGTAAAACCCTAAATTAGATCGGTATGGTCATATTTTTGAAGGGTATGAAACCCTAACGTAGGTCGGGATTGGTAAAATTAGCAAGTTTTGAGGCCTTAGTTCAGACCGGGATTGGCAAATCGTGGAGGCTTTGAGGCCTCAGTTGGAGATCGGGAGAAGGAACTCAGTGAGAAAATTAGTGCGTAGAGTTTCAGAGGTCGGTCGAATCTATAACAAAATAATTATGTCCGAAGTAGGTAAGTTACTTCGAGACATAATTGGGGGGACTGATTGATGGGGGCCTATTTAGGCCGACCTACCTCTATGAGCCTGATGAAAGACTTGGGCCAAGAGTGGCCTTAGACTGGGCCGAACTCTTGGCACTGGGCCGACCTATGATGAGTGGGCCGACCTATTGGGATGGACCCTCGAATGGGCCAACCTAATTAAGGGCCTACCGACCTGTTGGGTTGGACCTCGAATGGGCCAACCTAAGAGCATGCCGACTGTTGGGTAGGATGCTAAAATGGATCAACTTAAGGGCCTCCGATCTCTTGGGCTCGATAGCCTTGTGGCCCAATACGGGTGATTAACCTAGGCCTGTGTGTTAATAAGTTTTAGTATGGCTTGATGCCTACGCAACCCTAATTCCAAAACCTATAAAAGGGGGCACAAGTAAGGTACACCTCTAGTTAGACTTTGAATACATTTTTTAATACTTTGCTATTCGGTATTTCTTCTCTCTCGAAAACAAATCGACTTGAGCGTCGGAGTGGATACGCCGGAAAACCCTTCCGGCCCCCCTTCTAACGGTGGTGTTGCAGGTTTCTGGTCGGTGGCGTGGCGGAGCTTGGTTTTATTGGGCGACGGATATTCTAGTGCCGCGAATAACAATACATGTTTTAAATCATGAGCTACTTTATCAATTTACTCATCTTTATTTATATATTTATTTAAACAAATTCATTTATGATTCTATTTAATTTATTTAAATACCAATCCGTAAATCCAGTTTTAATTTTTGAAGTATTCGATGAACACGTTGTAGTGTTTATTAATTATGTGCCATCTTCAAAAAAGAAAATTTGCATAAATTTTCTCATTCGATAATGCGCAACATAATTTTTCTTTGTTGAGTATACGATCAGTCCGTCTTCTACATGGTTTTTGAGATAATTACAAAAAAAAAAAAAAAAAATGAGGCTCAGTCTAATTAAAAAAAAAATCCATAAGTTTTTGAAATTTATCAAAAACTCCTTCAGGTTTAATTCCGTCTTACATTTTCCCACTTCACAAGCAAAATATATTTCAAAAATCCCCCTAATATTTATAGAAAGTAGAAACTTTATAAATACCCCTTTAAATTTAAGACAAACATCATATATGAAAGGGGATTTTGAAATTTTGAAATATCTCTAAATTTTTTATAAGTAGCCCAAACCTGAAGTATTTTTTTTTTCTTTTTGGTAATTATCCCTAGTTTTACCATCAGTTGCAACTATGACATTGCATAATGGTTGATCTTATCCACAGTGTTTAGTTGCTCACATGGATATATGCGTTATTCTCCAATTTCTGCTGAACCAACATACAACCTCTCTCTTTGTAATCTGTGTGAATCTTTTGTTGATACTATTTTATATCTTAACAACACATTGAAAAAAAGAAAATATCTGGCTCATTAATGACCTAATTTTTAATTAACTAATAAACAATAGGAAAAAGAGGCAATGCAAATTGCAGTTATTTAGTGTTGATTCTTGTGATAAGCTCGAATCTACCTGCCAACTGCCAAGCTGCATCACTTCTTAATGGCAAAGTATAGGGGTGTTTATTTTTCAAACGGATCCGAAATTCGATTCGGTTGAATTCGAATTTTAGTTTTGAATTAGGATTTTTGAATTTCAAATTGGATTTCGAATCAACTCGAATTTTGAATATGAAATTTGAATCGAATAACGAATTGATGTTTTTTTTTGAATTCTATTCGAAAATCCTAATTTGAGGTGAAATTGACTAAATTGAATTCTTATTACGATTCGAATTCTTATTTTAATTCAAATTCGTATTTCAATTCGAACTTTTTTATTTTCAGTTATCTAACCTCAAAAGGTTGGGAAGTTTTTAAATTCGACTTTTTCTTTGAATCTTTTTATTTTATTTTAAAAATAAGAATATCTTCATATTTGATTCGAAATTTATATGTATATATTTCACACTATACATAATTATTTCTTTTGTATATATGTAAATTATACACATGCATTTATAATATATATATATATATATATATATAAATGAATAAAATACTAATATTTAAATAAAAATGTAAAATGATAAATATATGTTATTTCCTTCTTTTGTTTTTAGTTTTTGTTAGAAATAATTATACTTAATAGTATATGAAATATATTTTACATTACTTCAAATTTTTATCTTTAGACCATATTAAAATAATTATTTTTGTGCTAAAAAATATATTTTAGGTAAAAACTCATTTCGCTCTTACATTCTCACGTAGAGGGCATGTGGTGAAATAATCTATAAGAATATTCCATCGCCTATGTTCATTGTATGGACATATACTATACAACATATATTATACATTTATACAATATAGTCTTTGACTTTTTTCCTTTGTTTTGAATTCTTATTACAATATGCATTATACATTTGTACACTATATTAGATATATTTTTATCTTCAGAACATATTAAAATAATAAATTATATGATAACACACTATATCTCTTTATCTACACACATACACTGTCAATTTGATACCTCATACTTGAGTATAAAAGTTATTTATAAAGTAACTAGTGCTGGTGTAAAATTGGCACAAAATGATTTATTTAAAATTGTTATTCGATAATTTGTAATTTTGAAAAATATAAAATCTGAAATTGTATTGGGTATAGTCAGAAAATATTATGTTATGAATCCAAACCTTATTCATTTTATCGATAAATTTGGATTTTTGAATTGACTCGAATTCGATTCGGAAATCGAGAAATTCAATTCGTTTAAATTCGATTCGGATTAATCGAATTAGGATCGAATTTCGAATTGAGGTTTAGAATTTTTATTCGATTAAATTCGATTCGAAGAAATCGAAGAATTCGAAATTCGATTCGATGAACACCCCTAGCAAAGTATCTTTGTGTACATCAACCAAATAACGAAGTGATAAAGAATGAACCCTATTCCCGGGGGGCCCTCTTGTCATTGCCCTAGGTCATATATGATATATGGCACACCTTATGTGTCTTATAATATACCTTTTATTAATATTTATTGGTCCTATTGTTTTTTTTCTTTTACATTGTCCCGGGACTTTTTTTATTTTTCTTTTGTCGATATTCTGTTTAAAGTAATAATGTGACATCGAAAATTTGTACCAATCTATTTTGAAGGTAATAGTGCTAAGACACTACCACAAAACATCGTTTTACTTAAAAATATTTTTGTAATTAAGTATTAAAATAAGTGTAAAATGAGGTAAAACATTGTAGATAATTATTTATAAACAAAATCTAAAATTGTTGGTAAAATACCTAAATTTTTTTCTTGATCAATTTGAAAACTCAGGTGATTTGTATGTAATTGATGTGCATAGGTTGGAGAAAAAAATAATATTTTTATTTTTTTTAAGTATTTTGTAAGTAACTATAAAATTTAGTGATAATTTTTTTTTGTCGGTAATTATGTCGGTAAACTGAAATTTTTTTGTAGTGAGATATTTATTTTTAGACTATTTAATATTTTGTGTCTAGTCAAATGAGAATTATTTAAATGAATATTCTCCTAAACTTGATTTAATCGAGAATCATATCGTTCATGGTACAAGTAGAGGTGGCCAAATGGAATCGAAATCGGGTTCCAAATCGGAGGCTGGGCAGTGGTCAACGGTTCCTAAACCGTAACCGTGGTCAACGGTTCCAAAATCGAACCGAACCGCAGTGAGGCAGGTTCTGGTTCCTGAGTCTCAAAACAGTGGTGGGCAGGCGGTTTTAAGTCGGTGGGAACCGCTCTTTTTAAGGTTAAACCCAACAATCTTGTTTTGGTAAATACATACTAGAAGAAATGTTAAATGTTTATTATGATGTTTTATTTTCGTAACTACATGAGACATGTTTTAGACCAAATGTTATAAACGAACTACGTGAACTTTGATTCTTCTATACTCTAATAGTATATATAAATAGTTTAATATTATTATTAATATTAAGTATAAAACTTTATTGAATATTAAGTCCAAGTCTTTTTCTTTATTTTCCTTTTTTTAATCTGAAATTGATAAACTATTTTAAGAAATCACAAAATAATCAAAAGATAAATAAACGGTTCGGTTAAAACCGGGCGAAACCGTGGAGGAACCATGTTTCAATCGGTTCGAACCGTCGGTTCGGTTTTGGAACCGAACCGTGAGGCAACGGTTTCGGTTCGGTTCTTCCAAAATGAGGAACCGTGGCCACCCTTAGGTACAAGGCTTTATAATTGTTATATATATATATATATATATATATATATATATATATATATATATGATTGGTTTTACACTCTAAAATAATAAATAATTATCACGTGATGCTGAATGTACCATAGGATTATCCATTAAGCCAGCACCTTACCACCAATTTAATTTTATTATTTTTGGTGTTAACATGCATCAAAATTATATTTCTAGTCCTTTATATTGGTCTACATAGATATTTAGTATTCGGTTAATCAAAGTGAAACTTTTGATACATACCAACTTTTTTAGTTTAACAATTTAATGCGATTTTGTACAAATGTTTTGCTTTTGAGCCCATTATATATATGTTGCGTTCTCAATGCATACAAGTCCATCTCCACACCATATATAGTTAATTATATATAGCTTAATTCGACATTGGGCTACGATGTTGAGTGAAAAAAGTAGAAGAATTGATCAGAGGCAGAAAGAAGTGCAAGAAACTGCAACAACAAAGCATGAAGGCAACATAATTACCAGAGACAATCACTCTGCTCATACTGCAAATCATTCTAATTGTGAACAGGTGACAAGGTTTACTTCAAGTGCTCATGAGAAAGATCAGGCAAATGACAAGAAGCTCAATCGGTCCGAATCGTCCCTCCGTACTGTTATGTTTTTGAGCTGTTGGGGGCCTAATTAGGTTGATGGAAATGTAATTCAATCTTTGTTAATTAGTTTCATTGCCATGCAATTGAATTATTTAAATTGATTGTGTCATGTTTCTTCCTTTTTAATTTGTTGTTAATGTTATGAGAATTGGCAATTTTGTGTTTATCTGCACAGTGCAAAATCCAGTGTTGTAACACTGCCTTGCAACACCTTCTGCGCAATTCTGGGCTGATATCTTGCCAGATTTTCTGTATTTATTTAAAGGCATATAATCTATCTCGAGGAGTTTGCTGATTATTTGGGATTCTTTATCTAGAATTATTCAGCCTCTTAATTGCCTTTTAAACTCTTTCCTTGTGTCTTTGTTCTTACCCATAAGGAAAGATTTTGTTTTATTGTTTTTCCTTGTATAGCTTTTTGTGATTACGCTGGAATTATGTTGTCCTTGATTCCAGCCATGAGAGGATCGATTCTGCCTTGTGAGGATCGTTTTCATTTCTTTATAAAAGGGAATTCAGCCTTTGAAGAAGATAGCCAAGAGAAATTATCATTTGAGCTTATTGTTCTTCTTCAAGAAATATTTGTGTTACTTTTCTAGTCTTCGGGAGAAGACGGTGAAGATCTACGGTGTGGATCGACTCAACCATTCAAGAGATTTGAAGTTGGAGGGATTCCAACAAGGTTGAGGTTTTGGAAGATTCGATCAAGAATATTAGTCTAATACGAGTGTTGGTGTAGAAGATAAAATTTGTGTCTTTATGCTTTTCGTAAAACCAGTCGTATTTGTAATAACTGTTGTTTTCTAATATTGGATTGTTTCTTCTCTGGGCGTGGCCTTGTGCATTAAGATTGATGAATCTAAGCACGTAAAAAAATCACTGTGTTATTTTTATTCTGATGTGTTCTTGTGTCCAGTGTTACAACATTATCTTATAACACCGTAAGAATCTGATCTAATTAATTTTTTAGGGCATCAGATTCTATCAATTGGCATCAAGAGCCATCCACTAATCCTTATTAGTGTGATCCTGTTTTTCTTTGTATATCTGTTGCTAACATGGACAACTATCGTGAGAGAAGCTCTATCTCCGACCACCTCTTCTCATTGGCACCAATTTCTCCTACTGCAAAGCCAAAATGAGGGCATTCATCAAATCTATAGATGAACGTGCTTGGAAATCCATCTAATCGGTTGGACACCTCTCTCAAATCGTTGATGGCAAAAGTGTTCCAAAGAATGAAACTCAATGGACAAGCTGCCGAGGATCAATGGCTAATTCAAATTCAAAGGCTCTCTACGCAATCTTCAATGTAGTTGATGAGAACCGATTCAAAGCGATATCCACGTGTGAGACCTCTAAAGAAGCTTGGGATATTCTGCAAGTTGCCTACGAAGGAACTGAGGCTGTAAGAATGTCTAAACTTCAAATGCTTACTACTAAATTTGAGAATCTTCGTAATGAGTGAAAATGAAACCATAAGTGATTTTAACTCTAAACTCTGTGATATCTCAAACGAATCTTTTGCTTTGGGAAAGAAATACTCCAATTTCAAACTTGTTAAAAAGGTTTTAAGGTCTCTCCGAAAGATTTGCCTACAAGGCAACTGCCATTGAAGAATCAAAAGTTCTTTCAGAAATGAAACTTGATGAATTAATTGGGTCTCTTCAAACCTTTGAAATGAATCTTGAAGAAACAAAGAAAGAAAAACTGAAAGAAGCTAGTTATAAAAAGGAGAAAAATAGGGAAATAGCTTTTCAGTCTGAAACTTCTGATGAATTTATGAGTGATGCAGGAAAAGAAATTCAGGAATCTTTTGCACTGCTCACCAAGAATTTCAACAAGATCTTCAAACAGGGAAACAAAGGAGGAAACTTTCCCAAGCCTGGAAAAAATTCTGGGACTCAAAGAAAGCAGTTTGATGGTGGTAAAGGTATTAAGTGTAGAGAATGTGGAGGTTTTGGTCACATTCAAGCTGAATGTGCGAATACCTTAAAGAAGAATGGAAAATCATTCACCACATCATGGAGTGATGATGAACCAGAAGAAGATGAAGAAGAAGACAACGTGAGCAATCAAGTTGCCTTCACTGTGATAAAAGTGTAAGTCCAAGCGGCTACGATAATCTAGAGGGGGGTGAATAGATTATCTCCATCTTTTCGATTTTACCCTCCTTTTTTTTAACCAAATGCTCAAAGCCAATAATAAAGGTGCGGAATGTAAACAACACACGTCGATTTGTAGAGGTTCGACCCACCTAGGGCCTAATCATCTACCACCCCAGTATATCCGGGATGGATTTCAAAAAGAAAAAGAATTTTATTAATAACCAAAATTAATACAAACTCAACTTACAACACCTCAAGAGAGCACCACACTCTTCTTCAACACCACCTTTGGAGATTATCACAATCTCCCTTTGAAGACTACCACAATCTTCCTTCAACGGCACCTTTGAAGATCACCACAATCTTCAATCTTGAAGAATACCAAATTCTTCAACACCTCAAGAGCACCACACTCTTGAAACACCTATCACCTAGATCACCCAAGTGTATTCTCACCACAAGAATACTCACAAGGATGTCTTGTGTTGAATGATGACCAAAAATCAAGATTACAACTCAATAATGAATATTACAAAGTGTAATCAAGAATAGCCTAGACCTCAAGGATGTGAAAGTAATAAGCTAGGCAAAATTACAACAAGAATAATAACTATGAAGAACAAATATTTGCTTGAAGTGTATCTTGTTGTATTGTATCTCAATTGTTGTGTTGGTTGCTCCAAAACTTCCTCTATTTATAGGAGATGATTGATCAAGCATAGGCTCTCTTGGGGATTGAAAATCTCTGAGAAAAATACAATTAAAATCAAGAATATATATGTTAGAAATCAATCCCACAACTTAAGGAAAAGATGTCTTTGTCAAACGGTCGAGATTTTTTTGTCAAAAGATAAGGCGACCGTCGCGCACAAATAGGCGTTTGAAAAACACATTGAGAAACAACACAGGCGACCAAATCATAGGGTACTTTGACGGTCGATCTTAACTTCAACCGGTCCCCTCAATGAAAAATATAAAGGTTTCATTTTGTTTCAATTTAAGTGTCAGTGCACGGTCGACAGGGTGCGACCGGTCGACGTCACCGATCGCGCCCTGTTCGACCGGCCAACCTGTCCATTTTCACTTCCATCTCAACTTTTGTTCCAAAATTCATCTTCGTCACGGGTTGCCCTACACGGCGACCGGTTGACCTCAAGACAAATGTTGTCCAATTTTTGTCGAAAATAAAACTCAAGAAATACTCAAAAATATAGTAAAAATATCTTAAACCAATCGGGAGTATTTAGACAACATTTAGGAACCTTGTTTTGAAGTAGAAACTTATAGTGTTGTCCAATTTTATACGAAATAAAACTTGAAGAAATACTTGGAAAAATCGAAACCATTTGAAATCATTTAGGAGTATTTGGACAACAATTAAAAACATTGTTTTGGTGTAAAAATAAAATCATCAAAATTAAGATAAAAACATGTATCAAACAAAAAGAAGAGGTTGGTTGTAATCAAACGCACCCTAATGCTACTTCTGGTGTTGGGACACCGAGCAGGTATAACACTAGTTCTTCCTTTATTGAAACATGTCTGAATCGTACTCCCTACAGAAAAGAACAATTCCGACACTGAAGGTTCAGATGATGACTCTGATCAAGATGAAGAGTCAAGAAATGAGGAGCTAAGGAGAATTTATCAAAAGATGCTTGATAAATGCGAATTTGTCGACAAGACAAATGCAACTCGGAAAAGAAGGTTGTATCTCTTACTGCTGAAAAAGAGATGCTCAAGGGAGAAATGATTAAACTGGAGAAACTTGCTAATGATAGGAGAGAAGAACTCATTAAAGCAAAGGAAGAACTCAGTAACATGACCAACACTGTCAAGAAACTGAACTCTGGAAAAGGGAGATTAGATGAAATTCTATCTCAAGGAATATCTCAACAAGGAAGGCGGGGTATTGGATTTAATACTAATTTTAACAAAAACACTTTGTGAATAAAAAGAAAAATTCTAATATTGTTTTGTTAAAGAAGGGACATCCTATGGTCAAACTAGAAAAAGAAACAATGACTTTGTTCTATTTGTCATTATTGCAATCGTCCTGGCCATATAAGACCTAAGTGTTTTCGTCTTCAAAAACACATTAGGCAAGGCAGTGCAATCTCAAGTGTATCAACATCGCAAATAAGCACTCCTCGTTTTAAAATAAATTTATCAAATCAACCCAAGAAACTCTGGGATAGAAAGGATGAATTCTCTTGCTATGTTGTGCACACTTCTTTGAAAGCCAATGTTACTGAATCCTGGTACTTTGACAGTGGATGCTCCCGTCATATGACCGGAGAACTGGAAAAACTGACTGATTTTGAAAGACATGAAAATGGGTTGGTTACTTTTGGTGATGGAGCAAAAGGTAAAGTTTTGGGAAAAGGAACCTTGAATGTGTCTGGTCTTCCTTCTCTTAAAAATGTTTTGTATGTTGAGGGACTAAAATCCAATCTTATCAGTATCAGTCAGCTTTGTGATAATGATCTTCTTGTGAGATTTGATAAAAATGTGTGTGCTGTTTTTGATAAAAGTGACAAATGCATTTTGAAAGGTAACAGATCTTCTGACAATTGTTATCTGATACAAGAACAAGTTCAGTGTTTTAATACTTCTTTTGTGTGCAATAAATCTTCATTAAATGACATTGAATTGTGGCAGCAATGAATTTTCGTGGTATCTTGAACCTTATTAAAATAAGAGCTGTTTTGGGTGTTCTAAATTGAACAAAGACCACTTCAGGTTTTGTGGTCTTGCCAACTGGGTAAACAGAAAAGGGAAGCACACAAGGTGTTACAACACCTTAGATCCTCTGCCTGGAAATTATTCACATGGATCTCATGGGACCCATGCAGTCGCCAAAGATATAAGCGAGAAAAAGTATGTGTTTGTATGTGTTGATGATTATTCCAGGTTTACTTGGATTGATTTTTAAAAGAAAAATCGACGCATTCTCTGTTTTCAAAAACGGTCCTTAGATTGAACAATGAAAAAGGTTTCAATATTGGAAGGATCGAAGTGATCATGGTAGAGAATTCCAAAATGTCAATTTTTCTAAATTTTGTGATAAACTTGGGATATTTCATGAGTTCTCTCGCAACCATCACTCCTTAGCAAAATGGAGTTGCGAGAAAGAAAAATAGAACTCTTCGAGAAATGGCACGGGTCATGATTAATTCCAAGAAAATATCACCGAGAATATGGGCGAGGTGTGAGTATTGTGTGCTATATTATCAATATGGTTCATTTACGTCCTGGTACTAATATGACTCCTACGAGATTTGGAAAGGTAAGAAACCTAACTGAGTTACTTCCATGTGTTTGGATGTGTTTGTTACATTCTTAATGGCATACATCATCTTGGTAAGTTTGATTCTAAGAGTGATGTGGGAATTTTTTAAGGATATTCTGTTAATAGTAGGGCCTATAGGGTTTACAACATGAGAACTCGTACTATCATCGAATCTATAAATGTTTGTCAGAGCGATTCTAAAGATTTTGCAGATATATCCAAAGAAAGCAATGAAGAAATTGCGAGAAGAAGTTGATGTTTGGGAGATGATGTTACAACATCCGATTCCACACCGAGACAGATAATGCAACAAACTCGATCTGCACTGCAGAGACAGATGCTAAAAGCGGACTCGAGTCGATAATGGAGAAACCGAGTTTGATATCTTTGATCAAACCAAAAAAGAACCACCAAGCGAGGATAAAAAGAACCATCCAGTGGATCAAGTGATTGGGGAAGTGTCGAAGGCATTAAGACAAGAGGTAAAGAAAGTTAATTACAGAGAAATGGTAAGATTTGTCTGTTTTACTTCTCTCATTGAACCCAAAAATGTTAAAGAGGCTCTTCTTGATGAATATTGGGTAAATGCTATGCGATCGAATCGAACAATTTGAAAGAAACAATGTGTGGAATCTTGTCCCTAGGTTGAAAGTTCTAATGTTATTGGAACCAAGTGGATTTTCAAAAACAAAACTGATGAACTTGGTAACATAACTAGAAACAAGGCTAGGCTAGTGGCTCAAGGCTACACACAGGTAGAAGGGGTGGACTTTGATGAAACCTTTGCGCCTGTAGCTAGACTTGAGTCCATAAGACTCTTCTTGCTTTTGCATGTGTGCTTAAAATCAAATTGTTTCAGATGGATGTCAAAAGTGCCTTCCTAAATGGCTTTCTGAATAAGGAAGTGTTTGTTGAACAACCCAAGGGTTTTGAAAATCCTCACTTTCCCAACCATGTTTTCAAATTAAAAAAGGCTTTGTATGGGTTGAAACAAGCTCATCAAGCTTGGTATGATAGTTAACCACATTTTTGTGTGATAAGGGCTATAAAAGAGGAAGTGTTGATAAAACCTTGTTCATCCAAAAATTTAAGAATGGTATCACCATTGCTCAAATTTATGTTGATGACATAGTGTTTGGATCAACCTCTAAACAAAAACTTGATGAATTTATTGAATACATGTCCTCTGAATTCGAAATGAGCATGGTTGGTGAGTTGAACTATTTTCTTGGTCTTCAAGTTAAACAGTTTGACAAAGGGATTTTTATTACTCGAACAAGTATGCCAAAACCCTGTTAAAAAGGTTTGGGTTGGACAATAAAAAACACATGAAAACTCCCATGGGGACCAATGATAAATTGTCCAAAGATGCGAATGGTACTCCTATTGATCCTACCCTCTACGAAGCATGATAAGAAGCCTTCGTATCTCATCGCTACCAAACCCGATATTAGCTACGATGTAATGTGTGTGTGCTAGATACCGATCCAGTCTAAGGAGTCTCACCTAAAAGATGTTAAGAGAATCATTCGTTATATTAATGGAACTACGAGAACTTGGTATCTTGTATTCTCTCGACACTAACACTAATCAATTTGGTTTTAGTGATCTTGATTAGGCGGTGATGTTGATGACAGGAAAAGCACTACGGGAGGGTGTTTCTATCTTGGGAACAATCTTGTTTCGGGCACACGAAGAAATATAATCGTGTTTCTTTGTCCCAGTGAGTCTCGAATATATTGCTCGGGAAGTTGTTGCTCCCAAATGTTGTGGATGAGACAAATGTTGGTGACTATGGGGTTGAAGGAAAAATCCTCATTGCGTATTGTGATAATTCTAGTGCCATAAACATTTCTAAAAACCCGGTCAAAGACTCGAACAAAACACATCGATATTCGACATCATTTTATTAGAGACTTGGTTGAGAGTAAAATTGTTACCATTGATTTTGTCACCAATGAGAATCAAATTGCTCGATATTTTTACCAAAGCCCTAGACATTCAAAGGTTTAATTACGAAACAATGATCGTTGGGTGTCCGCTCTCTCTAAGCGTGTGGGTTTCGGTGTTGCAACACCATATGCATCATTTCTCATTCTTGATGTGTTGCAACCTCTTCTTGATCTTAATTCTTTTGCATTAGACATTTTGCATTTTTAAGATCATTGCATTGGCTTCTATGTTTTGTTGTTGTAACTCAATTGAGTGCCCCCTCGATGCTTACTTTGCCTAAAAGCATTTGTGGATCAATTTGCAAAGCAGAATGATTTTTCCTGTGAAAGATGTATTGTTTTGGGGGCCTTTGTGAAAAAAACCGCCTATACATTGTGTGTGAAAGCTATTCGGTTGTGAACTATTCTATGTTCTTTTATATGCTTGAATCTTGTTATGATCTTCTAAAAAAGAGCTACCCATGTTTTGGAGCGAAAGCTACCGACTGGCTAATTGTTTCGCGGCTGATTCCTTTCACGAAAAGATTGTTAAAAAAAAAGGGAAAATGATTTTGATCCATTGACTTTGTGTGGTGATGTTTTTAGAAAAGGTGGTACAACACTGGGTAACAACACCAAAATGCCTGAGGTCTTTTTATTTTTGTCAGAAATAAACTCATCATTCTAGACATTCCTCAGGATTATTTTTGGGCTTGTTAAAAATATCCTCTTTTTTTGATTCGATGTGTTGTATTATTGTGGGAACGATTTTCTCCTTAAATTTGTCTTCTATAAAAGGAGTTGATCATTAGTGGTTATTCGGATTAATTGCACCTTCTAGATTATGGGACTTTTTCAAAAATATTTGAATTTCAAAATAGCAAAGAGGGAAGTTTTTATGGAAACCACCTTTTTGGCCGCCATGCGTATCTCTCCAATTAAGGGAGTTATTTTCTTTCCCTATACATATACTCTCTCACCTTTGTGGATATTTACACACATTCTCTTCTCTTACCATATCTTGCGTTGCACCCTAACCCTCTCTCGCCTTTCTTCTATATAGTGTGTTTTTGTAGTTGATCTTGCATGCGAGATCCTTAGCATGGTGCGTACAAGAGATCATATTCTTGAAGAACTACGAGAGGTTGTAGAGAATCGAAGAAGAAACAGGGGCAATCCTGTTCCCAGAAACCCTGGTTCCGATCAACCGCCTACCACTGTTGGTGCACTTTTCGGTGCTCAGACATCTCAAGGGCAAGCCCTCGAAGTCGATTTAAACCAGCCTCCACCCTCTGATTCGACCCCTAGGGCTCGAGGGATTGGTGAAAGTTCTCTCTCCACTGCACCAGAACAGGGTTTTGGCAACATGGGAAATGAACCATCTCGATTATCACCCCCTTCAGGGCGCATCCGACCATCTGACCAAAGCTTTTCAAAAACTTATGTTCGGAAGAACAAAAGAGGGGATTCGCCCCAGAAAAATCCACCAAAAGAGACCCAAGTGGTGGAAGAAGAAGCCCCTGTGTTTAAAGGGAGTGGTCCAGCGTCTAAAAAGGCATCGAAGAGGATTATAAGGCAAATGGTATTCACAGATTCTGAGGATGAAATTCCCAGGGATGATCCTCTTGACAACATCTTTGTTCCTGATGTTGAGATGGCATCTTCTGAGAAAGACTCCTCTTCGGATGATGATAGTGATAGCACAGAGTCTGAATCGTTGAAGGACATTGAAGGACCTTCACATCCTGCTGGCAAGGACAAAGACATCAATGTTGGAACATCTCAAGCCCACACTGACTCTGACAACTCTGACCATGAACCATCTGATTCTGAGCTTGAGGACAACAAAGGTCTGTATGCTGCTTTTTATTCTTCCAATAATAAAAAATTGTGGGACACTGTGGTCCAAAGGGAGATTATGTGTGAACGTCCTATTAAGATAGAGGATCATATCACTTATGGTATTTTGCCTCTACTTGAGGATATGAATTTATTTGGGTCTGTGACCAGTATTGGTTCGTATGTTGATAGAGTTGTTCGAGAGTTTTATTGTAATCTCCCGAGAAAGATTTCTTTGGTGAGTACTGCTAGATATGGTAGTGTTTGAGTTAGAAAGAAAGTGTATTCCTTTACTTACGAGGACATCAATAGGGTTCTTGAAGGAAACGATGTTTGAATGATGATCTTCCATCCGATATGGATGAAATTGCTAGAACCTTGAGTGGAGGTGTTGTGCAAGCCTGGCCTCGCTAAGCAAGAAAAGTTCAAGACTAAAGATCTCACCAAGAAATACACTCTGCTTTGCATAAAATTGCTGTTTTGCAATTGGACCCCCACGAAACATACTTCCTCTGTCACCACAGATCGTTTGTACTCCTCTTTTGCATTGGAACCAAGCATCCCTTCAATATTGGGCGTTCATCTTTGATATAATTGGGACTCATCTGGTTACACCAAGATGTATGGTATACTCCCTTTCCTTCTTTAATTTACAAGGTTCTTGTTTCTCGGGGTTTTAAAAAGAAGGACTCCGAAGATTTGGTGGCTATACCTGCTCCAATTTCTATCTCTGTGAAGATCATAAAGGGAAATAAAATCAATGACATTGCATTGCCTGCTCCCACTGGGACTTCTACTGGTGCTACTTCCTCAGATGTTCAAACACCAGCCAATGCTGCACTGGAGGCTCGCATTAATGCTGAAATAGAAGAGGCAGAGAACCAGATTAAATTCTGGACATCTAAAAAGTTGGATGCTCAAAGAATTCTTCAGCAGATTCGTGTCACATCTACACCTTTGGCACCTATTGCTCAAAAAGGGGAAGTAGACACTGGCTTGAACAACCTTGCTGATGCCGCTGCCATGGATGAACGGGCACAATCTCAGAGGGAGTCCACTGAACAAGAAGAGGCACAATCTCAGGGGAAGGAAGAGGAAGGTTCAGAGGGGGAGTTCGATTATGAGGATGATGAAGATAACATGTCTGACTCTGGGGGGGAGTCAAAGGATGATTAAATAAACAGTAGCATTTTCTGATTATCTTCTGTTACAATTCGAACTTGATTGTTTTGGATTTAAAACTTGGATAAACCTGCTGATATGTATGCTATTAGTTTTTGGCTGATTTTGACTGTGCTAACCCATGCAGGATTTGATGTCTAAAGTGTTGTTTCACTTTTGATTATTCTTGTTTCCTGCATTTTGTGTTTTGACCAAAAGTGCCAAGGGGGAGATTGTTAATGTTATGAGAATTGGCAATTTTGTGTTTATCTCAAGACGTGTGCAAAATCCAGTGTTGTAACACTGCCTTGCAACACCTTCTGCGCAATTCTGGGCTGATATCTTGCCAGATTTTCTTTATTTATTTAAAGGCATATAATCTATCTCGAGGAGTTTTCGATTATTTGGGATTCTTTATCTAGAATTATTGACCTCTTAATTGCCTTTTAAACTCTTTTCTTGTGTCTTTGTTCTTACCCATAAGGAAATATTTTGTTTTATGTTGTTTTCCTTATATAGCTTTTGTGATTCTGCTGAATTATCTTGTCCTTGATTCCACCATGAGAGGATCGATTTTGCCTTGTGAGGATCGTTTTCATTTCTCTATAAAAGGGAATTCACCTTTGAATAAGATAGCCAAGATAAATTATCATTTGAGCTTATTGTTCTTCTTCAATAAATATTTGTGTTACTTTTCTAGTCTCCGGGAGAAGACGGTGAAGATCTACGGTGTGGATCGACTCAACCATTCAAGAGATTTGAAGTTGGAGGGATTCCAACAAGGTTGAGGTTTTGGAAGATTCGATCAAGAATATTAGTCTAATACGAGTGTTGGTGTAGAAGATAAAGTTTGTGTCTTTATGCTTTTCGTAAAACCAGTCGTATTTGTAATAACTGTTGTTTTCTAATATTGGATTGTTTCTTCTCTGGGTGTTGCCTCGTGCATTAAGATTGAGGAATCTAAGCACGTAAAAAATCACTGTGTTATTTTTATTCCGTTGTGTTCTTGTGTCCAGTGTTACAACATTATCTTACAACACCGTAAGAATCTGATCTAATTAATTTTTTAGGGCATCAGATTCTATCAGTGTGATGACATAAATCACCTATCCATACACTTAAATAATAGTGTGGATCGAATATACATGTATTATCCAGTGTAATTGCTGATCCACGTATCATGAATCACACTCATCTACTAGCCTATTTTCTGATTGATGAACCGCACGAACAATGTTTCTCGTTGGTGGTTGATGGTGATTATTTACTAGAACTATTCAATCAATTGTGCACATCTTAAACCATTGAAAAACTTTAGTGATGCTCATAAAATATGCATGAGAGTGAAAAACAAGTGACTTTTATCTTCTTCAGCCTTCTTACAAAAAACGCATTCAAAAATCAATCATCTTGTAACAAGGTTTTGATTTGTAGGTAATTTTGTCAAGAATAAGTCTCCAAACAAAAATTGAGAGTCAAATCAATCTGCCTCTTTCTTGAAATCCTCATTCCTCAAGCCATTCCATTTTTCTTTGGAGCGCATTGAATAACCATCTAGTGTTGTATATCATTCTCTCATTCAAGTTCCAAATCCATTCATCTTATTTGTTCTCTTCTATTTTGTACCTGCCAAAAGTTCAATAAGATTGTTTAGAAGTCTTGTTCCCAAAAAAATAATGGTCTCCCTCCACCTCCATAACCACTCCCATTTCCCCTCCATTTACCCATTTTTACTATAGCACTCCATTTATCTTTTGATATCCTATGTACAATTTACAATATTTACTAAGTAAGGTTTTCCTTCCTCTGCCCGTCTATCAAACCCAGAGGAGTTCTGCTTTTGCCGAATCTAAGACCATCTCTAGTAGTTTGACCATTTTAGTGACGCTTTGTACTATTTTTGTGCAAAATCTGCACTCCATCTCCAGTAGTTTGCAACACTTTATTCGCTAAAAAATAATATTCCATATTTATTTATTTAATTTTATTTTTTATTACGTTATAATTGATATTACATATATATGTAATTTTATTTGATATAATATTTAGAACCAAATACAATAACACCCCCTAAACTTGGCCCTATATCTTATTTACCCCCTTGAACTTGCAAGTGTAACACTTACCCCCTCAATCAAATTAAAATATAGTGTATGGACAAAATTACCCTTGATGAAATAGCATATACATAATACTTAGTAAATTGTGAATATTTTGACTATTTGATTTACATTCTTACAATTTATACTTTAAAAAACTAAAACAATGTAAAATAAGTGCACAAAAAAAAAAAAAATTAAATATAAAAGATTAATGAAAAATAAAGTATTAACTATTTTTTTGAAGCAATAAAGTATTAAATATTTAATTTTAATAAACTTTCAATGTTAAAAATATATAAATAAGTATTTTTCTTCAACCTAATTTAGGTATATATTTTACACTTTTTCATTTATTTCTTGTATATTCAATATGATTTGGACAAATCATAGCATTAATAAATTATCATCTTTAATGACTAATCAACATTATTAATGAAATGCATTGAAAGCATAACAAAATTAGTTCTATTAAAATATTCGAGACACTAAATCTTGTTCTTTGAGCAATTTTGTTTCAAAATATTCAAATACTACCAAAGAAAATATGTATTAGTTTTTTTTACTAAGCTACTATATAAATTTCATTATATTAGAAATACAAATTAAATAATTTAAAACAAATATGTATGTGCACTCAGTATGCAAAAATATATTTATTTGTATTATTTGAACAGTATAAACGTTATAAATTATTTTTACATTGAACTCAAATAATCAAAATAAGTTATACATTAAATTTTTTGTGTATTTATTATACTCATCTATCATTAAAATAATTTTAGTATTTGAACTAGCTATGATACTTATTGTTATTTCTAAATGAAATTAATTCAAATAAGGAGCATAAAATCAAAAATTGAGGTATAATTATAAAAATATGCTCAAAATAATTTTTACTAAGGGCAATATTATCCATACATTAAATTATACTTTCATTGAGGGGTGTAAATATTACATTGGTAAGTTCAGGGGATAAATGAAATATAGGACCAAGTTCAGGGGTGTTATTGTATTTTGCCCTAATATTTATTAAATTTTATATTTGCAAAATTACTCAAACTACACTTCATTTTATTAAAGAATTATCACATATAATTGAGTTAATTTTAATATTACTTTCTATTATATTAATTGAAATACATAATTAATTACAACATTCAAAACGATTAAAACATATTACAAATTAAAAAAAAAATGTAGTGCCAAAACACTGCAGGCTGCAGCAGCATTTCTGGTGATGCACTGTGCAATCTCTAAAATAGCGCCACAAAGAGGCGCACGACTACTAGAGATTGCTTTGCGCCAATTTTGTGGCTGCTGGAGATGGTGTAATTATGGATCCCGAACTTAAATGATCTTATATACATAGCAAGGCCACATTAAATTAACCCGAATTAGCTCCCTGATTTAGTGGTGGACATACTTTTATCCACTTTACCCACGCAATTTCTCTCCCAGCCGATCCGCCAAATGAAGTTTCTTTGGAGACTGATAAGGTCAAGTGAGTCTCACTCTACATTTTTTAATATTTGTGTATATTTACGCAATTATCATTATTTTGATTGAGAATTATAATTTTAAAAGAATCAGATAAAGAATATAATTTGGCACACCTTAAAAGATGTATATAAATATATATAAAGTTTAATTAAGTATATACACTTTTAAACACAATAAGTGTAAATATATAATACATAGTATATACTATTTTTTTCTAGATAATGAATGCATTTCCTAAATTGATTGAGGAGTATCCTTGAAAATCTCTTGCTACTTAAATAATTCCAAAAGAATTTGTAATAGTTGGATGTGGACAAAAGTCATATGGATATCCAAATATATTGGTACTTAATTTTTGGAAGTGCAATAGAGTAAATCTGTCACGTGGAGCCGCATGGGCAGCATCATCTTCTTGAAGCAATTTGCTAGCAAGCCATGATCATCCCCTCGTGTCCCGCTTTGTCTTCTTCACACCTTAAGACCTTGTTTGGTTTTTGGAAAAATCATATTCTACTTCCTAAAATAAAAATACTTTTTGAGTTACCATATTTCTCATTATATTTCAATCTAATTGTATAACTTGGGTATCACCCCTTTTCTAGTAATAATTTGCTCAACCTGAGTTATTGTTGATGTCATTGCTTCCGTTATAAAAAGTCGTTAGAGGAGCAAAAATTAACCAAATTAAGTCCTTCCAAGGCTTAAATTAGTTTCAAAGCAAGTATAGAATAGGTAACTTAATAGTGTTTATAGGACGCGTTTGGGATATTTGATAACCCAGGAAAATGTCTTTATCCCATGTTTTCACAGCGTTTGCGGTTTTTGATAACGGCCCATCTAATAGGACTCGACCATTCATGTGAAACTGCATCCTACCTCTAAGGTGTTATTAAATAATACCTGATAGTCCTACCTCCCGAATTTACGGTATTACCCTCTAAAAAAGACATGGAGATGGGTGGAAGACAATGACTTGGCAGTGGACCAATACTCTCAAATTTAGTTTAGGGCATTTTAGTGATTTTCATGTTTATCAGTTATAATCAAAGTTCCCAAACACAATAGATGTATTTATTCTATGATAAAGGAAAAAAACAATACCTAACCCCAAACAAAAATTTATACCAGGATCCTAAAGAATTTGGCCCTTAGAGTCCTTTTGTTCTTGCCTAGATTAATGTCTTGTTTTATTTAATAAATTGCGAGGAAAGATTAATGTCTTGTATTTAGCCTATTCCGACTATTTTGAATTATAATAAATCAATAATTATTTTGAACCTATTTACTAATATTTATATATAGTTGAAAAAATTATGATTAAATACAAAAATTATAATATTGACCAAAAAATTTGTCCTATTCTCCAAATTACATTTATTTCCATAAAATCATACAAATATAATTTCATTGGTATAATTACTCCAAAAGTTAGAAATAACACCAAACAGAGTTTCATCTCCACCCCCAACCCCGCAGCCCTTTCTTTTTTGTATTCTTATGTTTTCGCATTAAACTACAAATCCCATAACCGGCAAAGGACACCGTAGATACCTGTTGGCTGGCCATTGGTTGCATGGGATGAGTCATGTACTCTACTTGAGGATATACTTGCCACATGTCTCTAATCATGCTAACGAATTTCCTTTTCTAGCCCCGAATGCCCTCCATATATAGTTTCCTCCTCAACCCATTCTTTCATACAAATCATCAAACATCAACATAAATCTCAGAGTAGTATCCTTTCGTAGTGTGAGAAAAAGAAAAAGGAGTATACTTTGGAAAAATGAGTTACATAAACAGACTATGGATGGCAACCAGTGTGGCGGTGGTGAACAGCCACTCAGAACAGGGGCAAAAGCTGAAATCCGGTTTCAAATCCCTCAACCACGGCAAGAAGCGCTTCTTTTCCGGCACCTCCGGAGACACGGCAGATTTTCGGCCGTTCTCCGGCGTTTTTAACTCCGAGCTCGGTGGGTTCCTCGAAGGCGGCCACGGCGGCAATGACCAGAGGAAGCAGGCGGACGAGTCTCTCCGCCAAGTCATGTACTTGAACTGTTGGGGACAGGGATGAGCTGATTGTCAATATCAGCTGCCCGTAAGGGTAGAAATGTAATTTGACTTGCGGTGGGCAAAGAGTTGAGCAAATAGCAAAAGCTGGCTCGGAAATGGAGGAGCTGGACCGGGCTGACTCGGGGTCAGCTGGGATTTTTGGGGTGAAAATAGAAGAGCAAGGACTGAGTTGAAATTTATTGGTGGTGTGTTGAACTGGATAATATCGAAAGATGGGAGAACTGGGATATAAATGTTGTACATTTTTACTGACTTAATGCCTCTCAAAAATGAGGGGGTCATATGGAAATGAAGTTTTGAATAATTGATGGCAAACTGTCGTTTTTTTTATTATTGTGACTTCTCCATTTCATTTCACAGTTAATTTTTCTTTCTTTTATTCTGTCATCAAACTTAATAGAAAAACAGACTACAGGGTAAAAATCACTAGAAAATTGCCAGACATACGGCTCATTTGGTTGGGGTTAATGGGAGGGATATAACACATTTTTTTTAATATTTCATACATATTATGTTGTTTGGTTCAAAATTGTCTATCCTTTTCTATACATATAGTAGCGCCCGCTGGCCAGTCATAGATAGTCGGAACGGCTTCCCCTCTGTTTTTAGATATCAGGTCAAACTACTAAAGCTCGTAGGAATAGTCAAAGCGAGTAGGACTTTCCCTTATTCGTAGAGGTAGCTCAGCTCCCGGCCTCTTTCCCTGTCTATTTGCGTTGCTAAGGCGACACAGACCGAAAGAGGCATGCTCCTATGTTCGAAAAGCCCATGAAATGGGGAGGGTGCAGTCCACTATCAACCTGGTGTATATCATATCTCACTGGGGATGGGATATAGGATCAAACAAATATAATAATAGGGTTTATTATATCCAACTAATAAGGGGGAAAAGAACGCAACCAAACGAGCCCTAGGATATATACAAGGGACAAATTGATTAGAGAACTGAAATGAAGTTGGAACTTTTATTGGTATGAACAAACTGTTTTAGTCCTGGGTTCATTTTGCTATAATACCTTGTAAGGGGGTAAATATATTATATAATATGATTTCTGTTTTCCTCCCGTTTGTCTGCACTCAATAGTAAAATTATGTTAAATATACTATTTAAAATAGTGTTAAGTATACTGATAAATTATTGATAAATGTACAACATCTTTTTGGCACATGCGAGATTTTCTCTCTCCTAATAACTGATTCCATATTTAGATGGTCCCCTAAATATTTTTTTTGACAATTTTACCCTTTTTGGGATTCAATTAAATGGTTAATATATTATTATCCCAAATTATTCCTAGCCTTTGATGTAAATGAGGGAGACTTGAGATTACTCCACACTATCTCACCATAAAATGTGGTCTCATTGGATCCTTCCCCTTTAGAAACGAAAAATGCAGATTCGATTTTTTGAAAAAACTTGAAAGAAAGAGTAAGATGATACATAGAAAAAAATGAATGAGAGAGAGAGAGATAATGGTTAATTTATTAAACTAAAGCTATTTAAAAATCTAATTAATCAAATAAGGCCAAAAACAAAAAAGATTAAATATTAGGTGAAAACAGATGGTTTTCTCAATTTTTATTCTTTTTAAATAAAATTTTGAGAAAAAAGAGAGGTGCACTCGCTTTTTTTTTTCTGAAAAATTTTAAAAAATATTTTTTAATTAAATTAATTTCAGATTATAATTTTATTTTAATAAAATTAGTTTAACTAAATTTTTACTTTACAAATTTAAAAATATATACACCATTTTAATTGTAACTATTTTTGCTCAAAAAATTGAAAAAATGCTTGCATTTAGAATGAATTTAAAATACAACTGGAATAGGAAAACATCAATTGTCTTGCAATTGGGTTACATAATAAAACCTAAACCACGCTTACTCGATTGATGATTCAGATTCTAGTTGTAAGGTAATTGATGTTTTGCTAATCCAGTTGTATTTTTAAAGTCATTTTAAATTAAAGCATTTTTTTTTGAATTTTGAGCAAAAACAGTTGCACTTATCCGAAAAATGGTGTATGTATTTTCAAATTTATAAAGTAAAAAAATTAATTTAATTGAATATAACATTATATTTTAAAAAAATTAATTTAATTTTTCCTTTAGGATCTTGATGGGACCATAATGAGTAACTTTTCCCAGCTTTGGGACGACTACGAGTAATAAGTGTATTTTCTTAATCGGGTTTGAGATGACATGGGAATTCGTAGTATTAATATTTATAGGATTGTGGTAGAGATATATCCTAACGCTAATAATGTAGAACGAATTATCGAGACACACACACACACACACACATATATATATATAATAAATATGTTATATTTGCATAAAAAAAACTACATCAATATTCGTAGTTAAATATTTTAAAATCTCCAAATCCTAATCAATTAGATGTGTGCTCCATTATTTAAAAATTTGGGGAGGCCCTCTTTTGAGTAAAGGTAATTCCGCCAATAGGAATCGGTGATCAGGTCTTTAGGTACCCACACCGCCTAATTGTTATCGTAATTGTTGATTAGTAATGTCACACCATTATTTCAATTGAGAAGATATTTAAAAATAAAAAAATATATAAGTTTAATACTTCTAAAGAAAAAGTGTTCATATATAGTTTTTACTGACGTGATTTTTGTTAAAAATATGTCTGTACAATATTTATTTTTGTTTATAATAACTATGCATTTCATAAGACTTGCTACTTACATAATGCCAAATAAATTGTTTTAGTTGGGTGTGGACAAAAATTATATGAATGTCCAATATATGGCACTTAATTTTGGAAGTGCAATACAATAAATTTGTCACGTGGAGTGTTCGCCTTATTTTTAGCTTCACCGCAAGTGTACGGTGTAGTTTATAGAATAGGGTAAGCAAGGTCGGTCGTATCCACGGAGACTAATAAATTAATATGCTAAGTATTGATGATCCGAGATAGTCTTATTTTTATTTAGACGATCGAAATTTGATGTTGATGTATTGAGATTAAGACAATTTAAATCACTAAAACACAAGATTAAGATAATACGAGATGATAGAAGTATCAAGATAATGAAATGGATTTCGAGTTAAGGTTTCGATTAATAATCCTCTTGTTGTCCGGTTTAATCAAGCCACGTTATTATCAATATTCCTATAAGACGATCACAAAGCTATTTTATCCTCCCTCTCGAGATGCATATAAAACGTAGATTGAAATACTTATGCTAGCATCTCTACTCAACATGAAGCATTCAACTCCCAAAAAGTTTAAAAGATCAAATGTCCTCACAAATATTTACAAACCTCTCGATTCATGCAAATATTTGTGTCGAGTATTCAAGATCTAATATTGAAACTCATCTCTCGAATTATGAATCAATATATCAAACAAGTTAAATCATTGATCAAGTGATAAAACAAGAATAAGCTCAAAATACTCAAATAGGCTTCAAGATAATAACTTCAACTAAGATTAAAACATCCAACAAGAGTTCATTAATCTACTTCAAAACCCGAAATCTCAAGAGTTTAGCTACACATGATTTCTAAACAACTTATAAACAAAGTGTTCAAAGCCATTACAAATGAAAATGAAAGATTGAAACTAAAAGAGAAGCAAGAAAAACTTAGGAACGTCGACAATCTCTCGATATATCTCCGTTCTTCAAGCTCCGATGCAACCCGATTGTCTCCTTGATATCTCATTCCAAGAGTTGACCCTTGTCTTGTGTTGTAGATCCCAAAAATGCGAGAATATGCTTGTGTGCGCCCCAAAAAAGCCTTTTTATACCCACCTTCAAGTTTAGGGCATAATGTTGCAGTTATGGGATTCAGCAAAGACAGACGACGGTGGTGCGTCGGAGCACGGGTTACCCGTGCGCCACCTGTTGAAATAATCCAAGTCTCTGTAGAGCGCACGGGTGGTGCGTCGAGCATGGGCTACCCGTGCGCCATTCCGGTGAATTCATCCCTTCTCTCCAGAGAGCGCACGGGTGGTGCGTAGGAGCGCGGCCTACCCGTGCGCCATGCGCAGGCTCAAAGTTTCTTTATTCGGGGTGCACGGGTGGTGCACGAGGCACGCCCAACCCGTGTGCCCCCTGTCTTTTCCTTAGACGCTCAACTTTCGCTCTTTTTGGCTTTACTTTTTGTATACTCACTTAATTCTCCGTGTTTCCACTTTGCTATCCTCGTATTCGTATTCAATTTGCTTCAAATATCATGAAATTCCTACAAAATAAGCAAAGTGTAATATCGTTTCCACAAGGAGTGAATATGTAACTTTTAACGCGAGTATGTGCATGTTTACCCATAATTATTGTTTAAATACGCCTCAAAATACATGCAAAACTCACACCTATCAAAATCCCCCAAACTTAAATGTTGACCGTCCCGATCAACAATGTTTAGAACACGATAAGGCACAACAGTGGGAGATATGAAAAACAGTAGCACAAAGAGAACCCACAAGAAGATCCATATTGTTCGTCATGAATGTTGAGCACAACCCAATCAAGCCTCAAATATCGATCAAAGAACATGCCTCAAGTAAAACAAAGTGAAATGCTCTGAATTCCAACTCTCAAAGTTAAGTGTATACTCTCATCTCACGAGGATATAGGACGTGTTTACGCTCAAATCAATTCGATGTCGCAAAATTACCATAGGCTTGCAATTCGTCTCATATCTCCGCCACTAGAGTGTATGCAATTTGTGAATCAAAAAGGACTTTCTCATTTGGTTGTAATGAAGGCTCTTTGGTTTGGGTAGGAAATTTTGGATAAAGTGACTCAAACTCGAGTATATAGACCGATGAGCATATCAATCATTTTCATTACAATCCCATATGCTACTCCAATCATCCCTCATTTTTATCAACTTTATTTATCTCCATTTCCTTTCTTTCTTTTGAGAATCGCCTCAAATCACAATCCTTCGCCCCCCAAGTTTATCAACTTTTCAATTTTTTTTTCATTTGTGCATTTTCAACACTTTTTTATTCAACTCCTTTCCTTCCTCTTTTTGTTCCATTTAACCAAGTATGCCCACTTATCCTACTTTTCAACTCCCACCCATTCATCCTCATTCATTCCTTTACTCAACGCTATACATTCGAGTTTAAGGTGATGAATATATTAAGATCAAGGGTTAAATTTTGTGGTTATCAAAGAAATAGGCTATAGGCTCAACTTGGCTAACTAGGAATTTCAACATTTTTAGGTAGGTAAAAGGTTTGAAAGGCTAGCAAAGATGGCCTTCAATCACATTCACTGGTCGCATACAACATGTGGCCTTGACAGAGATACCCAAGCAAGTTCTAGAATTTTAACAACATGAATGATACACTCAAATCACAACAAGATCGCACAAGATACAAGCAATAAATGCTCAAAAGCTCACTGAGGCTTGCAATTATGTAATTCAAAGCATCAAACCAAGTTTTCCATATCAACATGCTCAATGTCATCTATTCAAGGCTCAATCAACTCATAACCAACATCCAATCCCAACAATATGAATTATCAATCAACACACAAACAACAAGTTGCAACATGCCCGGTCAACTCACTCTCTAACCATTACGAAAGCAATAGACGTGCTAAAGCTATAAACGTGCTCTAATGCAAATGCAACCTAGAATGCTCTAATGCAACTATATGAAAACACAAAATGCATGATTATTATTATTTTTTTTTTGTGGTATCCACACTTTTCATATATTAAAATACTATCTCTCCCCCAAACTTGAATGAAATTATAGGGTCCTAAGGGGAAAAATAGAATTTCAATAACGAAAAGTGGGGATGTGCACGAATCATCTGCGGTGGCGGCGGTGGAAAGTGACCTTGGGAAATATGCCACATTTGTAATGTTGGAGCACTTGCCACGTCTCCTCGGAACGCCGATCATAGCGCTCGCTGAATGCGAGAAAATCAGCCCGATGTCGCCTCAAATCCTCCCCTGTTGCCTCAACTCCTCTCCTTGCCGACGCAAGTCCTCCCAAACGCATATAACATGTCTTGAAAATCGGTGCCGCGTTGGGTTCCTCCACTATGAGAAATCTTTGGGATGATCCCCACTTTGGGAATGTCGGGGTAATCGCCTCCGTGTGAGGACTCGGGTATATCATATCCAATTTGGGGGTGATGAGGTTCCACCCCATTTCTTGTATGCGTGTAGTTCTCCTCTTCCGCCACCATATCCTCTTCATCCCGGAAACCTTCAACTATGCGCTTCTTTCTTGCATCTATAGCCTCGTAATTCGGTTATGTGCGTCGAGTTCATGAGGAAGTTGGTGGTGTCCGCCAACGTATCGACCGTGGTGTATGGCGGGTTAGGCAACGGAAATGCATCACCTTTCTTTACGTAGAAGTACCAATGTGTTGTCTTCGTTTGCTATGAACTTCATGTGGTGCAACGATGCCAAATTAACCCGAGTGCTGCACGGAATAGGCTCCAAGCCTCGGAAATCGACGTTGAAATCGGGCAATAGGGGTAATGAGGCCTCCTATGGAAATCGTACCCCCTTCCCGCCTAGCTAACTGTTCTATTTGCTCTGTGAAATTGAATTTGTGTGTTGTAGGGGGTATTTGTGAGCATGCACCATAGGAGATACAGCTCCTTAGTAGTCATCCCTCCAATATTTTCTCGGGCGAACACAGAGAGGATGCGATCACGCGTTGTATGTACCGGAAAACGGATTCCGGATCCAAGAGGCTTTGGCGGTCCGTGCGGCATACAACATAGGCCCCGTTTGTGGTGTTTCCACCAGCATTCTCCAAAAGTCATATTGATCATAGATGGGCATCGGTCGGGTACGCGCGTTCGTTGGAACCTCAAAAATGGTGTTCAATTGGGTCATAGATAGTTGTCTACTAACGTTCCCCAACCGAAATCGTATCATGTATGGTTCAAAAGTCCCGCCTTGTTTGAGTACTTCTACGGTACTCAAAAACTCCAATGTGTATCGTTTAAAGGTCGGCCACCTTCGGCTCATGAAATTGGTCCATCCGACCTTTGCGAAAAGATGCCAAACATCCTCATGTATTCCCAAAGTTTGGGTAAAGTCATCGTCGGCATAGCGTGATGGAGCTATTTGGGACCAATCAAGCGATTCCATCGCTCAAGATCATCTGCGTTTGTCAATTCGACCCCATATGCCGCCTGGACTATTTTGGTCGACCTCTCGGCGGTGCCACGTCTCATTGTGCCGCCCCGTGCACATCTCCTTCCACCCCGGGATTTCTTCGCTCGCCATGAAGGATTTGTACCGAAATACATTCCATTAGCATCCCAATATCATCAATGGCAACAACAAAGTAGGGGATTAAAGCTAACGTATTAGGTGATGCAAATTCACTTCCCTACTTTACTTTGATCGATCAACTACCCCAAGCAAGCAAGAATTATGGCCATTCTAGAAACGTATTAGCTCAAACAATCATTGGCCATGCCTTATGCATCAATATATCATCCAAAATGTCCTCAATTACACATGCCCACAAAGTGTTTGATAAATTGCCTTAAAGAAGATTTCATTCAAAACGTAGCAAAAATATCAAAGCTAGCACCAATCATGATTCCCATTACATAATTGACAAGAAATTCACAAGGAAAAATGAAGCTCTTACAAGGAATTTTCGAATTTCGAATCAAAGTGAAGAACTTGAACCCTAGGTGCTTTATCTTCAATTTTCTTCAATCACACTTGAATACAATGCAAATTGTGGTTCTAATGTGATGGGGAGTGATTAAATGGGAGAATTTAGGAAGAAATTACAAGAAATTTTGAAGGCAATGAAGGATAAGGGAATGGGCGCGCGATTTGGGGGTTTTGAGAAGGAGAGCAGTTTTAAAGCGCTTTTATTTATGCCCCCTCGTGAGGCGCACGGGTGGTGCGTCGAAGCACGGGCTACCTGTGCCACCCGGTGGAATACTAAACTCTCTGTAGGGCGCACGGGTGGTGCGCCAACGCACTGGTTACCCGTGCGCACTGCATACAACAATTCGGATATTTTTTTGAATAAAAACACACAAAAATGAAACAAAAAACACACAAATCACACTCATTAATAGAAACACGCATATCAAATCACTCAAATCACACAAAATTGAAACTCAACACACACAAAAATGAAAGTCACACGAAAAACCATTGGGTTGCCTCCCAACAAGCGCTATATTTAACGTCTTTAGCTTGGCGCTTTGTTTTGTTAAATTACGGGTCGCGCAAGGTGGAGTGGAGGATGTCACCTCCTCTTGATTTCCTTGGTGGAAGTAGTGTTTAATCCGTTGGCCGTTTACCATGAAAGTCTCACCTTCTTTTGTCAACAATTCTACAATCCCGGGTGGATTTAATACTTTCTTTATCACGAATGGCCCCGACCACTTAGACTTGAGTTTTCCCGGGAAATATTTAAGGCGTGAATTGTATAGGAGCACCGGTTCTCCCGGTAAAAACTCTCTTTTCTTGATCATCTTATCATGCCACCTCTTGGTTCTTTCTTTATAAATTCGGGAGTTTTCGTAAGCTTCATCCCAAAACTCTTCCATCTCGATTCAAATGGAGTAGCCTTTCCTCGCCGGCTTTACGAAAATCCATATTTAGCTTTTTGATCGCCTGAGAATGCCTTGTGTTCTAACTCCACCGGTAAGTGGCACGATTTCGAAAACAAGTTGATAGGGGATGTGCCCAACGGTGTCTTATATGTTGTCCGGTATGCCCACAAAGCGTCATCCAATTTTAACACCCAATCTTTTCGGTTGATGTTCACCGTCTTTTCAAGGATTTGTTTGATCTCCTGTTAGCCATACGCTTGTCCATTGGCTTGTGGATGATATGCCAATGTAACTTTATGTTTGACCCCATATTTTGCCAACAAGTTGCTCATCAATTTGTTTACAAAATGCGACCCTCCATAACTAATTAAAGCTCTTGGAGTGCCGAATCTAGTAAAGATGTTTTTCTTAAGAAATCGCATTACCTGAGCATCATTTGTTTTGGAAGGAATCGCCTCTACCCAACGGGATACATATTCCACAGCAAGTAGAATATATTGATAACCCGAAGACGATGGAAATGGGCCCATAAAATCAATCCCCACACATCGAACAACTCCACTTCGATTACATTGGTCATTGGCATCTCGTGTTTCCTTGAAATGTTTCCCATTCGCTGACACCTGTCACATTGTTGCACAAACAAATAACAGTCATTAAATAAAGTGGGCCAATATAGCCCACTTTGCAATACCTTCGTTGCGGTGCGAGTGGGGCCAAAATGTCCGCCAGAGGGAGCGGAGTGACACTGTTGTAGGACTCCCTCCCATTCTTCTTGAGGTACGCATCTTCTTATGATTTTGTCCGCGCACCTCTTAAAGAGTAGGGGGTCATCCCACATGTAGAACTTTACATCATGTAAGAATTTCTTCTTTTGATACGGTGATAGATGGGAGGTAGAACTCCGTGACCAAGTAGTTGACAAAGTCCGCATACCACGGAAACTTTGCCTCAAGCATGAGTAATCGTTCATCGGAAACTCCTCTTTTATTAATCCCGTATTTCCTTTTGCTCCTCTTGATTTTCTAATCGAGACAAATGGTCCGCTACCACGTTCGCATCCTTTCCAGTCCTTGATTTCCACATCAAACTCTTGCAATAATAAGATCCACCGAATCAACCTCGGTTTCGCATCCTTCATGTCAAAGAGGTATTTGATAGCCGCATGGTCGGTATGCACAATCGTTTTTGTCCCGATCAAGTAAGATCGAATTTATCGAATGCAAAAACAATCGCCAACATCTCTTTCTCGGTTGTGGTATAATTCTCGTTGAGCACTTGCCCAATGTTCGACTTGCATAGTAGATGGATCTCGAACAATTTTTCCCTCTTTTGACCTAAAAATTGCACCCCAACCGCAAAGCCGCTTGCATCACACATCGGCTCAAATGGCGACTCAATGGGGCGACGAGTATAGGTGCGGTCACCAATCTTTGTCTTCAACGCGTTTGAACGCCCGCAAACATTCATTGGAAAAAATGAAAAGACATCTTTTTCTAGCAATTGGCTCGAGGGCTTAGAAATTTTAGAAAAGTCACGGATAAACCTTCTCAGAAAAATCCGGCATGGCCCAAGAAGCTCGAATGGCTTTTCGTTTGTAGGAGGTGGTAACTTCTCAATTGATACAATCTTTGCCCGATCAACTTCCAAACTGCGGAAGAGACTCGATGACCTAGCACAATACCATCGCGTACCATAAAATGACACTTTTCCCAATTTAGTACTAGATTGGTCTCTTCACATCATTTGCAAGACTAGGGAAAGATTGTGAAGACAATTATCAAAAGAATCACCAAACACAGAGAAATTGTCCATAAACACCTCCATAACTTTTTCAATAAGATCATGAAATATAGCCATCATACAACGTTGGAAAGTGGCGGGCGCATTACATAAACCAAATGGCATGCGATTTAAATGCAAATGTGCCATACGGACATGTAAATGTTGTTTTCTCTTGGTCTTTAAGACAATCATGATTTGATTGTACCGGAATAACCATCTAAAAAGCAATAATAATCATAACTGCAAGACGATCTAACATCATATCGATAAAGGGGGGGGAAGTGATCTTTTCGAGTGGCATCATTAAGTTTTCTATAATCAATACATATTCGCCACCCAATAACAATTCTAGTAGCAATTTGTTCCTCATTTTCATTTTTCACAATCTGTTACCCCCCTTTTTTCGGCACCACTTGTCTTTGGACTCACCCATGAACTATCGGATATAGCATAAATGATCCCGGCATCCAACCATTTCAACACTTCCTTCCTAACCACATCTTGCATGATAGGGTTTAGTCGTCTTTGGTTTTGCATGATGGTTTATAAACATCTTCCATCCGAATTTTATGCATCACAACGGATGTACTTATGCCTTTTAAATCGTTATAGACCATCCTAGTGCCGACTTATATTTTCGTAAAACCCTTAACAGATTTATCAAGTTGAGTAGGAGTGAGGAGAGATGAAACGACACGGATTTGCATTATTTGCCCCAAGGAATGCATATCCGAGGTGTTGAGGTAATTGCTTGAGTTCCGAGTCGATGTTACTATTTCAGGGTCACGCACGGGTTGCACGTGCTCCAGCGCACGGCCCGTGTGCTCTTCAGAGACTTCAATTCTTCCCTCAGCATCACGCACGGGTTGCCGTGCGTGGACGCATGGGTGGTGCGTTCTCGCAAGTTTGGCTCCTTATTTTCGGCTGCGTTCTCGCCTCTTGCGCTTTTAGGTAGTTCCGCATATGATCTAAGGCACAAACATAGTCGTACAAATCTTGGTTATCAAAATCAAGTACAACACTCGACATTGAACACGAGTGGGTTAGACCAAATTCCAAATCATCTGTAGACAATGTATGATCAACATAATCCTCAATGCATGAACTAACTATATCCAAAAATTATAATTCTCCACCGAATCATGAAATTTCATTGCCTTATATATAGAAAATAAAACATGGTCATCATTAACACGTAATGTGAGCTCCTTTTTGCACATCTATTAAGGCTTTACCCGTGGCTAGGAAAGGGCGTCCAAGTATCGGTGGAACGTCTCGATCTTCTTCCATATCCGAACCAAGAAATCCACGGGAATATAAATTTATCAACTTTTACCAATACGTCTTCAATAATTCCCCTGGATACGTAAGTGATCGGTCCGCAAGTTGCAATGTCACCGTAGTTGGCTTCACGTCGCCTAATCCAAGCTTCCGAAAATGGACAAAGGCATCAAATTAATACTTGCCCCCAAATCACATAACGCTTTATTAAAGAAATTACCACCAATAGCACTGAGGATAGTGAAACTCCCCGGATCTTTCGATTTTGTGGTAGCTTCCTTTGGATAATTGCACTATATTCTTCCGTCAAATTCACCGTTTCAAAGCTTGTCATCCTCCGCTTTTTGACATAACATCCTTAAGAAATTTCGCATAGTTAAGCATCTGTTCTAGTGCGTCTGCAAAAGGAATGTTAATGTGCAATTTGTTAAATATATCAAGGAATTTGGCAAATTGATCATCAAGCTTTTTCTTTTGAAATCTTTGAGGAAAGGGAAGAGATATAGGCAACTTAGATATATTCGAGTTAGATGATGATTTTAGCTTAAACCACTGTTTGTTCCGCCTCTTTGTTCTCTTCTTTCCTATTTTCTTCAATATCATCCTTCATCATGGATTCTCCCGCTTAGGCCTCAATGCTTCATCCGAAAGTTTGATTCCCATTTTCTTTAGGCCCCTCATATTCTCGTACCGCAGTAAACGAATCGCTTTGCATTGTTCCTTAGGATTCATTTCCGTATTACTTGGAAATTGACCCTTGTGATGTTGACCACCCACAATTGTAGCCAATTGACCCATTTGAGTCTCATTCTTTATCGAGCTTGTCACTTGTTGTTCTATCTTATCATCCGAGAGTCTTGCTTAGCGAGGCGGATCCTCGTATCATTCATGAATGCATTCGATTGATTTATGAAGGAGGTGAGTGCATCTTCCAACGACGATTTGCCTTCCCATTTCCGCCTCCACTTGAAGCATTAAATCCCGACGGAGGTTGTAACACATTCTTTGTATTTGCGTAGGAAAAATTTTCATGATTTCTCAACCCCGGATAGTAGTGCGTTGGGTTTGAATTATTCCGGAAATTGTTGAAATTCGGTTATTCACATAATTTACCTCTTCCATCGGATATAGAAGAGCTTCACTACCCATGCTCGTGCCGCTTACGCCCCTTCGTCAATACACTCAATTGAGTTGTCAAAGTCGCTACTTGTGCCGTCAATGTTTTAATTGGAGGGTCCGAATCCGAGATTTCGGCTACTCGTTGTACATTAGATCTTTCGGATGGCCACCAGTAATCGTTCATGGCCATTTCTTCAAGAAGGTTCAAGCGCATCTTGTGGAAACCTTGCCAACAATGCTCCTCATTGCGGCATCTACAAATGCCCTCGTCGTCCCATTAAACCATTGTAGAAGAAACATAATGTTGATCCTCTCGGAAACCCATGTTGTGGACATCTACGTAACAAATCCCGAAACCTTTCCCAAGCCTCGTACAAAGGCTCGAGTCGAATCGTGGGAATTGAGTAATCTCGCTTTTGAGCTGCAAAGTTTTGCTCGGTGGAAAGAATTTAAACAAGAACTTTTGGCTCGATTCGTCCCAAGTGCTTACATCGCCTTGTGTCAAAGTACCCAACCAATTTCTTGCCTTATCCCGTAAAGAGAATGGGAACAGCGCAATCTTATGGCGTCATCCGAGACTCGTTCATTTTGATCGTATTGTATATTTGGATAAAATGCGCAAGGTGAGAGTTAGGATCTTCAATTGCGAACCCCCAAATTGATTCATTTGCACCATATTGATCGGTGCGGTTTGAGCTCGAAGTTGTTGGCATTGATAGGAATATGAGCAATACCACCGTAATTACGATTCGTTTGTGGTCGAAAGTAATCACGAATGGCTTTGTTGTTGAACCCAGATCGGTAACTCATTTCCACCATTGTTTGCGGTATTGGTAACTCGTTCAAATCCCCATTATCGGATTGTGTTGTCTTTCACCCGTCTAGTGATAACACCGATTCTTCTCGCGAAAGCCTCGACTTAGGTATAAGCGGTATTAAGTCCCCTTGCCTCGAGCGTGTGTTCATGCAATACCGGACCAAACTAAAAGAAACAAGTCAAATAATGAAGAATTAAAGTGAATCCAAAAATGTAAAAATAAAATTGTCTAAATTAAAATTAATTATATCTATCGCAATATTAGCACCAAAAATTGTTTTAGTCCCGACAGAACGGCGCCAAAAACTTGTTCGCCTTATTTTTAGCTTCACCGCAAGTGTACGGTGTAGTTTATAGAATAAGGTAAGCAAGGTCGTATCCACGGAGACTAATAAATTAATATGCTAAGTATTGATCCGAGATAGTATTATTTTTATTTAGACGAACGAAATTTGATGATTGTTGTATTGAGATTAAGACAATTTAAATCACTAAAACACAAGATTAAGATAATACAGATGATAGAAGTATCAAGATAATGAAATGGATTTCGAGTTAAGGTTTCGATTAATAATCCTCTTGTTGTCCGGTTTAATCAAGCCACGTTATTATCAATATTCCTATAAGACGATCACAAAGCTATTTTATCCTCCCTCTCGAGATGCATATAAAACGTAGATTGAAATACTTATGCTAGCATCTCTACTCAACATGAAACATTCAACTCCCAAAAAGTTTAAAAGATCAAATGTCCTCACAAATATTTACAAACCTCTCGATTCATGCAAATATTTGTGTCGAGTATTCAAGATCTAATATTGAAACTTATCTCTCGAATTATGAATCAATATATCAAACAAGTTAAATCATTGATCAAGTGATAAAACAAGAATAAGCTCAAAATACTCAAATAGGCTTCAAGATAATAACTTCAACTAAGATTAAAACATCCAACAAGAGTTCATTAATCTACTTCCAAAACCCTAGGAAATCTCAAGAGTTTAGCTACACATGATTTTTAAACAACTTATAAACAAAGTGTTCAAAGCCATTACAAATGAAAATGAAAGATTGAAACTAAAAGAGAAGCAAGAAAAACTTAGGAACATCGATAATCTCTCGATATATCTCCATTCTTCAAGCTCCGATGCAACCCGATTTTCTCCTTGATATCTCCTTCCAAGAGTTGACCCTTGTCTTGTGTTGTCGATCCCAAAAATGCCAGAATATGCTTGTGTGCGCCCCCAAAAAAGCTTTTTATACCCACCTTCAAGTTTAGGGCATAATCTTTAGATTATGGGATTCGGTCGGGCACATGGGTGGTGCATCGGAGCACGGGTTACCCGTGTGCCACCCTGTTGAAATAATCCAAGTCTCTCGAGAGAGCGCACGGGTGGTGCGTCGAGCACGGACTACCCGTGCGCCATTCCGGTGAATTCATCCCTTGCAGAGCGCACGGGTGGTGCGTAGGAGCGCTACCCGTGCGCCATGCAGAGGCTCAAAGTTTCTTTATTCGAGGGTGCGCGGGTGGTGCCGAGGCACACCCAACCCGTGTGCCCCCCTGTCTTTTCCTTAGACGCTCACCAAAAACTTGTTCGCCTTATTTTTAGCTTAGTGCAAGTGTACGGTGTAGTTTATAGAATATGGTAAGCAAGGTCGTATCCACGGAGACTAATAAATTAATATGCTAAGTATTGATCCGAGATAGTCTTATTTTTATTTAGACGATCGAAATTTGATGATTGTTGTATTGAGATTAAGACAATTTAAATCACTAAAACACAAGATTAAGATAATACGGATGATAGAAGTATCAAGATAATGAAATGGATTTCGAGTTAAGGTTTCGATTAATAATCCTCTTGTTGTCCGGTTTAATCAAGCCACGTTATTATTAATATTCCTATAAGACGATCACAAAGCTATTTTATCCTCCTCTCGAGATGCATATAAAACGTAGATTGAAATACTTATGCTAGCATCTCTACTCAACATGAATCATTCAACTCCCAAAAAGTTTAAAAGATCAAATGTCTTCACAAATATTTACAAACCTCTCGATTCATGCAAATATTTGTGTCGAGTATTCAAGATCTAATATTGAAACTCATCTCTCGAATTATGAATCAATATATCAAACAAGTTAAATCATTGATCAAGTGATAAAACAAGAATAAGCTCAAAATACTCAAATAGGCTTCAAGATAATAACTTCAACTAAGATTAAAACATCCAACAAGAGTTCATTAATCTACTTCCAAAACTTAGGAAATCTCAAGAGTTTAGCTACACATGATTTCTAAACAACTTATAAACAAAGTGTTCAAAGCCATTACAAATGAAAATGAAAGATTGAAACTAAAAGAGAAGCAAGAAAAAAACTTAGGAACGTCGAAAATCTCTCGATATATCTCCATTCTTCAAGCTCCGATGCAACCCGATTGTCTCCTTGATATCTCCTTCCAAGAGTTGACCACTTGTCTTGTGTTGTAGATCCCAAAAATGCGAGAATATGCTTGTGTGCGCCCCAAAAGTCTTTTTAAACCCACCTTCAAGTTTAGGCATAATCTGCAGTTATGGGATTCAGTCGAGACGCACGGGTGGTGCGTCGAGCACGGGTTTCCGTGCGCCACCTGTTGAAATAATCCAAGTCTCAGTAGAGCGCACGGGTGGTGCGTCGGAGCACGGGCTACCCGTGCGCCATTCGGTGAATTCATCCCCTGCTCAGAGCGCACGGGTGGTGCGTAGGAGCGCGGCCTACCCTTCGCGCCATGCGAGGCTCAAAGTTTCTTTATTCGGGGGTGCTCGGGTGGTGCACGAGGCATGCCCAACCCGTGTGCCCCCTGTCTTTTCCTTAGACGCTCAACTTTCGCTCTTTTTGGCTTTACTTTTCGTATACTCACTCAATTCTTCGTGTTTCCACTTTGCTATCCTCGTATTCGTATTCAATTTGCTTCAAATATCATGAAATTCCTACAAAATAAGCAAAATGTAATATCTTTTCCACAAGGAGTGAATATGTAATTTAACGCAGTATGTGCATGTTTACCCATCATTATAGCCAGGAAATACGCCCAAAATACATGCAAAACTCACACCTATCATGGAGCCACATGGGCAACATCGTCTTCCTTAAGCTAGCCCGTTTGCTAATTGGGAGCAAATTATGGTCCGGTATTGAGATGCCATCCAATTGAATACTATTCTAGTATCTTGTGATTATAATGTGTCTAATAATGCACTTCTAAAAAAAAAAAAAAAAAAAAAGATGTTATAATGCATGTATTTCTTAAAAGAGAAAAAGAAAAATCCATATGGGACAAATGTCAAAAACACATAGATGTTAGGTGGTACCCAATTAGATAACATCTAATTAGCCGTCATGATCATCCCCATGTGTCCCTTTTGTCTTTTTCTTACCGTAAGACTTTGTTTGGTTTTGAAAAATTCATATTCTTCTTCCAAAATAAGATACTCTGTTTTGTTTAGACATCAAAATCTATCAAATATTTTATATATATATTTTGCATCATAATATGCACCTAAAGTATTTGAATCAGATCCAAAAATTACCAAATTACTATCTTTTTCGATGATAAAATTTGTTTTGCACAACTAATGCATGAATCAACGTGCAACTCTTGTGCAATTTGTTTTCTACCAAGTCGTAAATAAAAGAATGGAAAATTGACTAATGGGACTCATAAAAATCAATATCATTGATAATATTCTACTTATATATTATTTTTGAAATGTTTCATTCGATGGATATGCAATGACAAACATGCATAGATAACATAAGTTCTGAAGAAAATAAGTAAAAATCAAAGATAAGGTTTCCAGCAACCTCGTTTCTCTCAAATCCCTATAGTTTAATTATGAGTACCCTAGAAAAAATCTTCCCCCATATGGATGGTAAAGTAGCCACCTCCAGTGTGATGGAACATGGCATCTATCTCATCTTCATCTTCCATCCCAAGTTGTACAATGCAATTAACCCACAAAATGAAAAGGAATGATTGCATAACGGAGGAATTTGACAGACATATATATCAAATTACAAACTAATGCAACTAGATAGGCACATATTCTTTTGTCTCAATTAATAGTATATCTTGTGGATTATTCCACGACAAAATTGTTTTTAGGCCACTTAGACCATCTAGTTTGCACCACTTTAGTGCATAATCTGTACATTTAGTTTGCATTAGTGCATATTCTGCACTATATTTGTGCAGAAACTGCTTTCTATCTTCAACAATTTGCTACTTTCTACACTAAAAATGAATACTCCATAAGTTCCTTAGTTATTCATTTAATATTGATTTTTATTAATTTATAATTCTATTACATATGTAGTTTTATTAAATAAAAATTTATTAAATTTTATATTTTCAAATTAATCAAATTCAAAAATATGTAAAATTTAATAAAATTAAAGCAAAATTAAAATGACAAATCATAATAATATTGTAACAGAAACATAATTATTTTTATGTATATATGAATATATATATATATATATATATTAATTAAAATATACATATGTAAGTACACTAATGATTAGAGTGTTCACAAGATATTTTGGGGAAATAAAACTATGCTTTTACCATTGACACGGAATTATGAAAAAAGGGATAACCTTTCAGCCTCTTTCAGACAATTCATAAATATTAAATAAGAACTTGTACATAGCTAGTACATCTTAAATCCTGGATCAACGGATGTCCTTCTTAGAAGAGAGTAGAAACAATATTCTCCATACGACATGAATTTTTTTAATGTAGTATATATTATTTATATGATATTTCCATCTTATGTAGAATATGAGTTTCAACTTTCATGAAAATAAAAAAAAAAAAAAGATCAAGCTCAATGATGCAAGAAAGTTAATTTACCTCATCGGGGTTTTTGTATCTCTCGATTCTTTGGGTGTAGTGTAGAAATGCCACAATATCGTAGTCCACATTTTTAGATTTGCAATAAGTCTTCAACAAACTTATTATCATTTTATCACGTCGTACTTGATAATAATCTTTGTCGCCATTCTGCATCGCCATAAGAATAAATGTAGTCAAGAAAAAAACATACATTGTGCACATAAGATTATATCAGCGATAATATACCTTATTGAAGTAAATACTATTTGAATTTATCTTTTATGAATAAGAAGTTGAAAAAGATAAAATACATATATATATTACTATTTTTTCCAAATCAAGTGGCAACGTAAAAATTTCACATGAACGAAAAATTGCACAAAGTTCATATGGCAAAGTACAATAAAATCCAACTAGTTTGAGGTGAAAGACAATTTTGCCCCAACGTGCAAGGCACACGATCGAATCTCGATTCGTTGAGTATAACATCGTCACGACCACTACGTGGTTATGTGTAAAACCCAGTAGAGTTCGGGAGGCAAAGTGAAACTCCAAATAGAGAAATATAAAAATGGTCATAGTTAATTTGGAAGTAAATTATTTTACTCCCAAAAACTAATACAAAGAAGAATTTCCAAAGGGGTGAGAAAATTTGTAAATTTAGTCAAAAAGTTTTTTGAAGCATAACTCTACTATTGTGTAAATTTCGCGTCAAACATTCTTTAATTGATTAAAAGAAAACGAAAAGTTTGTCTAAGATTAACATACGTAAGTAGAGAAAATTAGGCTAACTAGATGCCACCCAAAATGAGTACAACCCAACTCCCCTGTGATAGTAATTGTGTCCCATTTCTTTTTTTGAAAAAAATACATGCATATGTCATAATGATTAGTGGACAATTTGACACAATTACAAGGAGTTGGGTTGTGCCCACTTGAGTAAAGCATCTCATTACTTAAAAAATCGACCAAATGAATTGGTTCGGACCAAGGAAAAGTTTTAGTTTCCTTATTTTCCTAGTTTACATTAAATGGTGACGTGTATTTCCGTCGCTAAACAACTAAAACTCGCCAATAAAATGATTTATTTTGACGTAATTTGACATTGATCCGTCGCTACTACTTCGAGCTATATAAAGTGGGTACAACTCAAATCCTTGTCATTGTAACATGTGTTCTATTTTGATTTTTTTTTTAAAAATATATGCATATGTTATAATAATTAATGGGACACTTGACATAATCACAAGAAAGTTGGGTTGTGCCCACTTGGGTAGTATCGCATTACCCCAAAAATTGACCAAATGATTGGGTTCTCACCAAGGAAGTGTTTTTAATTCCACTTATTTTCCTAGTTTTCACATTAAATGGTGACGGGTATTTTCGTCACTACAACTAAAACTCGTCAAGTAAAATAATTTATTTTGACTTAATTCATACGTTGATCCGTTCTACTTTCCTCGACGGACTCTATCCATCGCGAATCCATGATTTTTCGTAGTATGTGCATGGTGCATTGTGCAACTCTTTTCAAGTAGAAGTTATGTGTATTTTAAATTCCCAAAAGCGAATTCTGCTCCTAGTCCTTCGTCAACGTTTCTAGTTATAATAAATGGTATTTGGGAGCACTATATATTGTCAAGATCGGCCTAGGAACTAGACACCCTTAGGTTGAACCGATTTTGCCCAAATTGGTAAAAAAATCGTTTCGGTTGAAAATTGTCCTAGACGCGCGTCTACCCAAAATATGTACAACCAGACTCCATTGTGTTTATAACATGTGTCCCATTTTATTTTTACTTTTTTGAAAAAATAAATACATGCATATGTCATAATGATTAATGGGACACTTACAAAATCACAATGGAGTTGGGTTGTGCCCACTTGGGTAGCATCTCATTACCCGAAAATTTGACCAAATGATTGGTTAGACTAAGGAAACGTTTTTGTCACTCATTTTCCTAGTTTCCACATTAAATGGAGACGGGTATTTCCATCGCTAAACAACTAAAACTCGTCGATAAAATAATTTTTTTCAACGTAATTCCGACGTTGATCAGTCGGTACTTCCTGACGAATGATGTCGTCGTGGAAGTAGCAAAAAATTGGCTAATTAGATGATACCCAAACAGGATACAACCCAACTCCTTTGTATTGAAAACATGTGTCTTATTTTGATTTTCTTTTTTTGAAAAAAATACATTCATATATTATAATGAGACACTTGACACCATCACAAGGTACTTGGGTTATATTATACCCACTTAGGTAGCATCTCACTACCCCAAAAATTGACCAATTAATTGGTCGGCCAAGGAAATATTTTTAGTTTCACTTATTTTCCTAGTTTCCACATTAAATGGTGATGGGTATTTCCATCACTAAACAACTAAAACTCGCCAGTAAAATGATTTATTTTGACGTAATTCTGACATTGATTCCTCGCTATTTCCCGAGCTACACAAAGTGGGTACAACTCAAATCCCTTGCGATTATACACATGTCCTATTTTGATTTTCTTTTTTTGAAAAAAATAAATGCATATGTCATAATGGAACACTTGACATAATCATAAGGGACTAAGGGAGTTGGGTTATGCCCACTCGGTAGTATCTCATTACCCCAAAAATTGACCAAATAATTGGGTTCCGACCAAGGAAACATTTTTAATTTCACTTATTTCCTAGTTTCCACATTAAATGGTGACGGGTATTTACATCGTTAAACAACTAAAACTCGCTGGTAAAATGATTTATTTCGATGTAATTTGACGTTGATCCATCGCTACTTCCCGATTTAATTTTTTGTCTATTGCTAATCGGCGATTTTCTTGTAGTATGCGCATGGTGCATTGTGCAACTCTTTAGAAGTAGAAGTTATGTGTATTATTTTAAATTCCCAAAAGAGAATTATGCTCCAAGTCATTCATCAACTTTTCTAGTAATAAATGGGATTTGAGAGCACCATATATTGTAAAGATCAGCCTAGGCGCACTTAGGTGTAACCGATTTTTCCCAATCGGTAAAAAAAAAAAAAAAATCGTTTCAATCAAAAAAATCCTAGACTTGCGTCTAGCAGCCTAAACGACCAAAAATCGGGCCTGGATAGCCAAAAATCGATCAAAATTAAAAAAATAAGAAATTATAAAATAGCACTATTCCTAAGTCGCCATCCGACTAGCGCCTATCGATAATCCTACCTTTAATACCCTTTGGAGGTGGCACAATCTTTAATTATAGACAAACATTATTGTGCTAAACTATTATGACCATTTTGAAGAATACATAGGACCACAATTGAATATAAGGATAATTACAAAAACTAATCCTGAAATTTGGGTATATTACTAAAACCCACAAATTTTTAAAATTACCAAAAAAAAAAAAAAAAAGAAAAATCGATGAGATTTGATTTTGTATTACATTTTATTCCCTTCATAAACAAAAATAATTTGAATGTTCCCCTCACATTTATAATTACATTACAATTTCCCCTTACATTTAACACAATATATCTCAAGGTTTTTTTTTTATGTAATTTTCAAACATCTCTCTCTCTTTTTTTTTTTTTTTGTAATTAACCCAAACCTCAAGGGCAGTTTTGTAATTATCTCTTGAAGATATGCCTTTTGTTACGATAGTTAATTTATACAAAATTTATGAGCCTCGATTTGTATAAAATTAAAATAATCTCAAATTAATTTGTTTCATTTATATAGATTAAAGAGTAGAACTTAGGAAGATAAATAACTCTTAATGAAGAATTTATGAGCTTTTCTCGTATTTTATCTTTTATTACAAAGAATGATAACTCATGTCACATATTGAATAAGTAAATATTCTTAAATTGGTATATTTTCACCTAAGTCTAGTACATTCATTGCCTTAATACATTCATTGAAAAATCATTTTAGTGAGATGAAAAATCACTTTTTTCATTGGAACGAAAAACATACAACCCCTAAAACTATCGCCACCATATATGTTTGCCCGGTCCCTATTCCAAAATACAAAAAACGGGCATAACTTGGCTACTTGTAAATGCACCATTAAATACAGTGGAATTGATATTTGTGGTTAGATATAAAATTATAAAGAATTAAATGAAAGTTTAAATTAACTCATTCAAAAACAATAATTAGAAAAATTAGCAAAAGAAGAAGTTAACCTGTGATTTGATGCATAGCTTCACCGTAGGGTGAGTAGTTGTCGTCTCCGGTCGCGTCCCATCTGAACATTGAGCTCTCTTCATTTTTATCCAAAAAAAAAAAACAATAATTTTGTGTTTATATTTCGTTGACAAATTTTGTATCTCTTAGAATTGTGAAAAATGGTGCACCATTCAGTATAGATTTTCGATGGTATATATAAAGATGTGAATAATTAAATGGCAAAGTACAATAAATTTACAGTAAAGAAATATGATTTATTCTATAAACAGGTAAATTGTATTTATTACTCGAAAATTTGTATGATTAGAGAAAAAGGAACAATAGCGCCTAGCATTAAAGACGGATATTTTGCATTTATTGGAGGATTTCATCCAACGATTTGATCCCATCAATCTCATTTCAAAAGGTACATGGCGATTCAATTTAAAAATAAATTAAGTTTAATTTTATATTATCACAATTTTAATTTAGTAATATGTCTCTACTTAATATTTAGAAAACGTTGGTTAACTGTATGGTGCCACTTATATAAATTAGGATGTACAAAATTTCATCCAACGATTTGATCCCATCAATCTCATTTCAAAAGGTACATGGCGATTCAATTTTAAAAATAAATTAAGTTTAATTTTATATTATCACAATTTTAATTTAGTAATATGTCTCTACTAAATATAAATTAATGTGCCACTTATATAATTAGGCACGATATCGTGCCCTTTATATTGGGCACGATATCGTGCCCTTATACAATTAGGCACGATATATATCGTACAAATATAAAAGGCACGATATATCGTGCGGACACGATATCGTGCCTAATTATATAAGTGGCACGATATATCGTGCCTAATTGTTTAAGGGGCACGATATCGCGCCTAATATAAAGGGCATGATATCGCCTAATTATATAAGGCACGATATATATCGTGCCTAATTGTAGTTTTTCTTGTTTTTTGTGGATTTCTTATCGCTAATTGTAACTCTCATAATTTAAAGTAAACAAATCCTTGTTTTTTTAAACAAATTAAGAAAAATCATGCAAAATGAATATTTAATTTAAATAACTCAAAATATTTAGAAGATATACAACAATATGTACTACAACTCCCAAGTACTACTATCGATCTTGTCTTGGTAAACCTGTTGTGCCATATTCTTCCTTATCTCTCGAATCGATTGCTCCACATACTTCCTATTAATCTTCTCGTGATACAACTAATGATGGAATGTATGGCAAATACACCACAACCTGGTGGGGTGGATTCGCAAAAAACAATCTTTCGGCCGCGCATGGACAAGTTCCTACTCGCGGCGGAAGCTCTTTACGTATGGCCGTAGTAGCCGGTAGCGAATGAGTACACATGGGAGCATGCGACGGAGGGGCGTGTGTCGACACGCCGATTGGCAAAACTATCATCGTGTATCGGGCACGCGTGCAGTCGTACATATGTACTTTGGCTCTACGTAGATCCGATCGCACATGACAAAATGGCCCGATAAATTCACGATCATGTACACATGGGGAAAAACAAAATCAAGTAAATAATCAAAAAAATTTGAATGAAAAAAATGAAAAAACTAGCCAAAAAAATAATTAAATTCAAGTGTACTGCTGATGCGGCACTCCACGGACAGGATTACCCCATCCGGAGATCCGTCTTTGGACAACCCCGACCTACTCATCCAGCTCTCCCGTCGGGAGGAATTTCCTCCATGGTCGCTGGTCATATCTTTGTGTCGGCCGAGGATCCGTACCATGCATACCATTCCATATAAGCCGTATGGAATCCTACACATTGAAAAATGTTTATAAGCTAACAAGTATCATTTATTAAGTTTACAGCGAAATGCGAGACACATAATAAATAAACTAACCGAAAATGTCGTAGATACAATCCTATAAGAACCCTTTGCTTCTCATGAGGCTCAACCCCAAGAAAATGGGGATCGGATTGTAGTATGGACAGGTATGCATTTATATGCTGTACGAAATGAAAGAAATCGATATTAATCGATAAAATATTCATCAACTAAATAATGCAAAAGAAACTTACATCATTTTCCAAATTTTGCCTTTTGATCCGCCATTTCCTTAAAAATGATGGCCCAACAAGTACATAAGCCCCACGTTCCTCCCGCGATTGGACCCTCAAATATTAAGACATTCCACTAATATAAGATGTTAATACTAAGACGACAAGATAAATGCAAAAATATTTAATACTTACTCTTCATTAGACTTTAAGAAGCGGGTAAACTCCTCTCGGTCGGGTCTAGCTTGCGAGACCTAGGATCCCCTGAATGGGTGCGAATATGCCGCGACGGTACGCCTATACCGAGGGCAAATCGGGAGAGGGCGCTCGTGGACCGAGACCACGAGTGTAGGAGAGGGCGCTCAAGAGGAGACAACAATGGCCTCGAAATCGTGATCGCCACTCGTGGTCGCGGAGAATGTGATAACACGGGCATAATAGAGTCGACAATGGCGGAAGAGAAGTTGACAATGCCGGATGAGGAGGAGGAGTCGACATGGCGAGGAGGAGGAGGAAGAGTCATCACTACCGGATGAGGGGAGGATTTGACATGGCGGGAGGAGGAGGAGGAAGAATCGTCATTGCCTTGGGAGGAAGAGTCGATCATCTTGGGAGGAGGAGTCGACATGGCGGGAGGAAGAGGAGTCGACATGGCCGGAGGCGTGCTGCGATGATCGGCTCGGATATCTCTCGATTGTCATGCATGAAGTCATCGTCTTGATCAAGGTATGGGAATAGACTCTAATCTCCTCCGAACAAGGTCCGAACCCGACCTATCTCCCGATCTAGGCGTCGCCCAAGCGAGAACCCTCCTCTCCGAGATGACAGTCTCTAACCGAGAAACGGCATCATCGACTCGTGTCTCCAATCGAGCGAACCGCTCATCTATGCATCTCTCAAATCAAGCAATCTCTGCATAACACCCCGCATAAGTGCCAAAGATATCTGGCGTGCCAACTCACGAGATGGATCAACACGAGTATCTGATGGGTGATGGATCATCGCGCGCATACGTCATGGACAGATGGATCAACACGTGCATCTACCGCTTGATGCGTCATCCGTCCGCCATCTAAAGGATCATCACCGATGGGATGATGGGCCATCAATCCCTACGCCGCTTCTCCCGCCTCAATCGTAGGAGTAGTAGTGTCGGCCTTTGAAACGGTCTACCTCCCCCTCCTACCCCGCCTCGACTCGCCTCAAAGAAGAAGACTGCCCCCCGCCCGATAGGGGGTGGGGGGTCGAATCGTGATTGACCTCTGCCTCTGCCCCTCCCAAAGACTAGCGCTAAAAATCGGTTCTCCTTCGGGATGAAGCGAGGAGGACCTAACAAAATGACTGGATCATCGACTCGCTCCATATATATCTTGGAGCTCCTCTCGATCGGATCCAATATCTCATGACACACTAAAGTTCGTAAATAAATATATAAATAAATTAATAAAAAATAATTTATTAATTAAATAAATAAATAAGTAAACAATGTTAATACATACCGTGTCAAAGAAAAATCATCATGTCAAGCGGTGGTCTTGAAAACCTCTAACGGAGGCACCTAGCAACAGGGGTGTCGGATACTCGAGTCTCCCAGGCATTACCAGGCGAGGTATCGCCTCGAATGCCCAAATCGATCGAGAATATTAATAAGTGTGAAAATAAGATTTTTTAAATATTTAAAAAGGTAAGTACAAATATAAATAAAATAAAATAATATACGTACCCACAAAGACATAAGTGGCCCCATAAAAATGATAAGTAGGTGGCCGATATCCAGCGAACGTCCCTGGTATATCGGCCGGATGGCAAAACATCACGCAATCGCCGAATATAATGCATCAATATCCGAAAGGAGTATTTTGCGGAAAGCCTCCCATGTGCATCGTCCTGATCAAAACCACGACCAACGGTCCACTACGGATGCTGGCGGCCATCGAAACACAAGATTATCATATAAAAGGCAAATAACACCTTCGCCGCCTTCAGGGCATCGTCTGCTGAGTCACTGAAGGTGCCACCGACAAATAGATCGCGTAACTGCGCGGTGGTAACACGATCACCCCCAGGCCAATATCGTCTATATATACCCATCTCGGGTATCTCAAAATCACCGTTAGGGTCAAATGTGGACCCTGAAAACCGCAAATCGGATATCATAGCAAACTCACGCCGAGAGAATCTAATAGTCTGCTCTCCGACGTGGAACCAACACTCCGATTCCGGAGCATCCGCACACGCACCTCCATCGCAACCAATGCATGAAGTGCAACATTACAGCTAAATCCGTCATATCCAAAATCAATAAAATGGCCAAAAACCGACCGTCTAAACCGCCCATATAAACCACCACCGATCTCCTCCAACACATCTCTGATGGTCTGGATAATATTCGATCGAACGTATCCCGCGATCTGGGCCCTCTCTCGATGATATGAGGGTCTCAACCACTGTGGACCGACCTACAACAATTAATAAATTGCAATTTAGTAATGAGGTACAAAAATTGAAGAAATGTAGTAATGAGGTACAAAAATTACCCAAGACAGATGGTAGAGGCACGATATAGGCACGATTTCAAATAATTAAAATGGGGCACGATATCGTGCCCAAATAAGGCTGGGGCACGATATCGTGCCCAAATAAGGCTAGGCACGATATGGTGTTCAAATTACTAGGGCACGATATCGTGCCCAAATTACCCTACGGCACGATATCGTGCCCCATCGTCTTCAACACCATATCGTGCCAAAAATAAACTGGAGCACGATATCGTGTCGTTCGTCTTCAACACCATATCGTGCCAAAACCAGAAACAATCCACCATTTTTCGTCTAACAGTCCCACAAAACAACTCAAAACTTCATATATTTCAAACTTTCGAACAACTAAGCCCTAATCATTCACATTGTAACAAACACATGAAATATATTTCGAAACTAAACCCTAATCATTCAAAATTTCGAACATTATACACAAACAAAACTTCGAAACTCTACCCTTACCTGTTCGTGAGCGGAGGAGGAAGGTGCGGAAGGGGCGACGGCAGCGGCAGCGGCGGAGGTGGAGGTGGAGGCGGAGGCGGACGCAGCGGAGGTGGAGGTGGAGGCGGAGGCGGACGATGACGGCACGATTGAAGCCATTTCTCTTCTCGCACGATGTTGGGCACGAAATGGGTGTTGGGTATTTCTTCTATTTGTTCTTCTTCTTGACCGAATTGGGCACGAAATGGGGGGTGGAAATTTCTTCTTCTTTTTGAAGATGAAGGGGCACGAAATGGGGTTTTTGTTTGCTTCCTTTTGACCGAGTGGGCACGAAATGGGGGGATGGAAATTACTATTGGTTTGTTTTTTCACTTTTGTTTTGTTATTGGTTTTTGTACGATTTCTATACGGTATTAAATGGTATATTTATGTCTTAGATTTCAAAATTTAAAATCACCAACTTAAAGGAGGGTATTTTGGCCAATTTGGGTAGAAAAGAAGTTTACTATCCTAGTGGCTAGAAAAGAGTACCCACTATCCATAGTTGGTACTTTAAAAATTTTCCTTTCAAAATTCAAAATCACCAACTTAAAGGAGGGGTATTTTGGCCAATTGGGTAGAAAAGAAGTTTACTATCCTAGTGGCTAGAAAAGAGTACCCACTATCCATAGTGGGTACTTTAAATATTTTCCTTTAAGATAAACTATGCCTCAAGATATATTAAATGGATTGAGTATATTATCTATTAAAAGTAGTACATTAGAACACCTTGAGTATAGAGGCAGTACCCCAAGAAAAATCCGTCGCTAAATTTAGCAAAATGACATGTCCGTCGCTATGTCATTTGCTAATGTGTCGCCATTTTGTTATTACGGTGAATAAGCTGACGGATTGTTATCTATTAGCAACGGAATTTTCCATCATTTGTTTTAACGATGATTTTGTAATGCGTCGCTAAGGAATTAACAACGAGTTAAATAGAGACGAAAATAACTGTTGCTAGTCCGTCGCTAAAACATTTAACGACGGATTTTATGGATTTAGCGACATAAATTTCCGTCTCTATTTTGCGATTTTCTTGTAGTGAGCGCCTAGCATGAAAGACGGATATTTTGCATTTATTGGAGGATTTCATCAAACGATTTCATCCCATCAATCTCATTTCAAAAAGTATATGGCATATATAATGAGATTCAATTTTAAAAATAAAGTAAAAATTTAGTTTTATATTAACACATTTTTTATTTGTAATATGTCTACTTAATATTTAGAAAACGTTGGTCTTTTTTGTAGTTCTTTTTCTTCAATTTCTTTGTTATTTGTTTTTACTTCAAATATTATGTTTTAAAAGAAAATTAATATTATGTTTTAATATAGTAATATGTCTCTACTTAATATATTATGTTAATCACATTAGTTGTTATAAAAGAAAATTATAAATGAAAAAAAATCAACTTATTTGACCAAAATGCCAAATCTTTTTATTATTATTCTTTCAAATATTCCACATATACAAATAATTCAACAATTTTCTGTTTTCACAAAGACATCAAGTCGATCTAACAGATAAACTTTACCTGCTATAACAGGTCGTATGTACTGGGGGTTATTACTCATTTTTATACCTGTTATTTTATTTTCTAATCATTTCGTAATTAAAAAACGAAAGAAAATAAATAAGAATTCTAGGCATTCTCTTAGTCCATTCGAAAGGATCTCGGCTCATAAGAGGTGATGTATTCTTTTAATTTTAATGTTAAGAAAGGGAAAATCCTATGGATTGTTGTACATTTCAATTTGAATTAGTGATTTCGTGTACAGTTCGTGAGGAATATCCCAACCATTATCTCTCAAGAAGAAAAAAATTCTCCTTCCAAAGCCACCAGAAGAAGGAAAACCCATGAAAACCTTACACTTGTGGCGAGGAAAAAAAAAAGTGAAAGGGGTTTCTCCGGTGAGCCTTCTTGGCAATGAATAAGGATAAAAACCCGCACAAGTAGTCGGGAGCCTCAACTTGTCCATTGTATACTCATAACACCTTAAAAGTACATAAGAATAAGGAGTCACCTAGCCAACACACCCCGATCGATTTCAAAACCTTAGCCAAGAAACGATTGGGTGTAATAGAGAAACTGTCGACAAATCGGCTAGATAAACATTGATATAGCTTGCGTAAAGTCGAGCAAGTTTATACTTAGGATAAGGAGTCAACATATGAAAAATGGAAGGTAAATATAATTATTTTCTCAACTTGCGAAGACACCTGAAAGTAAGTCTACTCTCCAACACCTCGGGACTATGACTGTTGTCGGGAGGATGTTTATCTTGATACTTATACTTACGAGCCTCAATCGGATTCACTTTCTCCACAATCCATATTCGACTTTGAAAGAAGCTCTCTACAAACTTGCCAATCCTCTAAGAAATATCTCTCAAAGACTAAAGGAGGAAAAATACCCAACTCGATGGAAACATGGAGCCGACAAACCGAGCAAAGAATGGTCCGACCGATTACCCTCTACTCCGAATCGGGACAATCGATACTTCGAAATCATAAATTTGGCTCAAAAGACGCAGATAATTGGGCGAAGAAGAACCAACATGCGGTGAAGCCCGTCCCCTAAGAGCAGGCGCACACTCTTTCGTGCGGGGCTTCCCCTCTTCCTCTCATCCCTTCTAATTTGTTCTACTCTCTCTCCTCTCCATCCATGGTTTCTCTCCACTCTTAACTCCCAAGTTAAATTTTTTCCCAAGTGGTGAACTACACTTACCTCCCAAGCCAACTACCAACTACTTGGTCAAAATTGAAAGAAATGAGAAGAAAAAGAATAAGACAAAAAGAAGAGATAAAAAATAAAATTGTATGAATATCAAAATATATGGCACTTAAATTTGGAACTGCAATACAATAAATTTGTCACATGGAGCCGCATGGGCAGCATCGTCTTCCTTGAGCAAATCATGGTCCGGTAATTGAAATGCCACTAAATGGGTACCATCCAAGTATTTTGTGATTTTAACATGTGTGCCATATGTATAGTGTATGTATTTATTTTCAAAAAAAAATTAAAATGAGACAAATATCAAAATCACATGGATGTTGAGCGGTACCCAATTGGATAACATCTAATTAGCTGTTATGGTCATTCACGTGTGTCCGTTTTGTCTTTTTCCTACGGTAAGACTTTGTTTTGTTTTGGAAAAATTCATATTCTTCTTCTAAAATAAAAATATATTTTGGAACGCATTAAAACACTTATTAATTATTATATTTCAATTAATTACATAGATATATGGTTTCACTCTTTTATGAGTTGTTGAATGAGTTATTACAAATTTACAACGTCACCGCTTCGGGACGAGGCCAAGACAATACAACAAATGATAAAATAATGTTATAAACCATGCAAGCCATATAAAACTAGGGATGCAAACGGGCGGGGTAGGGGCGGGAGCAATCCCCATCCCGTCTCTACGGCCGTGGGAATCCCGTCCTCGTCCCAATAGGACAAACGGGAAAAAATTCCCCTTTGTCCCCACAGAGATCCCCGCCCCCATTTTGATTTTTTTTTTTTCGAAAAGTTAATATTTTTCAAAAAAATAATCATTTTTAAATATTAAAAAATATATAAATTATATAAAAAAACTAATAAAACACTCATTAATAAAATGAATAATATAAAGTAAAGATTTTGTCATTTTTATTATATTCAATGTGGATATATTTATATATATTATATATTTAAAATATTATATTATATATTTAATATGCGGTTTCCCACGGGAACGAGGTAGGAATCCATGCGGCGCAGGAGTATGATCCCCGTCCTCGCCAATGGGGAGAAAAAATCCTGTTCGTCCCGGTGGCCGCTTCTATTGTATGTCGAGCGAGTCGTCGACTCGGGCCGAAAAAAATTACAAAATTTAGGGATCCAAATTTGTTGTATATTTTTATATATAGTACATATCTAAAATAAATAAGATAATGAACAAAGTGTGAGTTTGATCTAGTAGTTAAGGCATCCAACTTATACGTCTCTAACTATCGATACCCAGGTTCAAATCTTATTGAGTGTAGGGTTTTTGTATTTAAAATTTTTTTCTTTGTATTTTGTTATTGATTTAAAAAAAGCTCCCACAAATGAAGGACCCATATCCCCTTGGGCCTTGTAGCCTTTGTTAGCCGATAACAATATATCACATTTAATTTTTTAAAGGCCTTAAATTAAATTTTCTCAAAGAGGCAACAATTGAAAAAAAAATAGGGCCCAATTTTTAAAGTTTGACTCATGCCAAAAAATTGATAGAATCGTCCTTCTTTTTGTCCCCACAGGGGAAATTTCGTGGAATCCCCGCCTGTTCGAGGCGGATGATACGTGTAAAATATAAGTGCATTTAGGGGCTTATTTTGATATATATTTAATACATTTGCATGTGTATTCAGTGTGTTTTGGTTGGTTTCCTTTGGTGGGCGTGATACTGCGTATTCTTGTAACTTCTTACAGGAAATGGAGCTAAATTGGATAGAAAATGATATCACGTTCCAAAGTATAGGTCAAGAGCTAAGGTAGAGCAAATATATGAAGGAAAGAAGCATGTAATTTCCTTTAAAAACGTCCAAATGCGCTAACAATTTCCAGCACTGGCAGGATTTAGTATTTTGGCCATAACTTTCTCTACAAAATTGATATTGAGATTATTCAAGTGGATATGGAAAACCAAGAGAAAGAGATACAACTTTCATGAAGACCTCAGGAGCAAATTCGGACGTTGTACAAGTCATACAACCATGTGAACAGCCACACGGCCGTGTGAGGTGCGTCAGCGGTTTCAGAGTGAAAAAACTAATCGCACGGTCTGCCTGTGTGAGACCACACGGCCGTGTGGGGTGGCCGTGTGAAACCACACAGTCGGTGTGATGTGTTTGGGGCTGAATTTGAGTCCTAATCCCATCAAAACTCTACCAGTGATCTCTCAAAGCACCTATATAAGGGGGACCAAGGCCTGAACGAATTTTCATCATCTTAGATCATCTAACATCCATTAATACCACATACAACACATCAAATTACACAGGAATATAGATTCAAGGTCTTCTGAGAGAGGAGGGTTAGGTCGCGAAGAACACCACAAGGTCTTTCGCATCTACGGAAGCACAAGAGCTTCGAAGGCTTGGAAGGAGAATCCATCCTGACAAGAAGGGGTTTTCTTTCTTTATCTAAATCTCTTGTATGTGCTTAAACAATGTCATAATGTTAATTTCGAATTTGTCTATGAGTTCGTAATTAATGTTTGGCTAATCTTTCAGATCTTAGGGCATAATCAAAACTGTGGATTCACATTAAATCTTGATTAATTATTTTCTTAATTAATTCATTTGTTCAATTTTATGAATTCAAGTGCTTATTCTTAATTGCTTTTTATCGATCAATAATTAGTATTTTGATACGTGTAAAATATACGTGCATTTATGGTCTTAAAATGATATATAATTGATATATTTGTATGTATATTTAGTGTGTTTTACTTGATTTCCTTTGTTGGGAGTGATACTGCGTCCTCTTATGAATTTTACAGAAAATGGAGCTAAATTAGATAAAAAGCAATATCACGTTCCGAAGTATAGGTCAAGAGCTAAGGTACGAGCAAATATATGAAGGAAAGAAGCATGGACAGTCAAACAAAAGAGAATTTCCTTCAAAAACGTCAAAACGCGCTAAAAGTTTCCAACAATGGCATGGTTTAGTATTTTGGCCATAACTTTCTCTACAAAATTGATATTGAGGTGATTCAAGTGGCTATAGAAAACTAAGACAAAGGAATACAACTTTTATGATGACCCCAGGAGCAAATTCCGATCGCACGACCTGAACATGTGAGTTGACACGGGCGAGCGACATTTCTGGGGTTGAATTGGTCTCCTAATCCTACTAGAACTCTACAAGTGATCTCTCCGAGCATCTATAAAAGGGACCCAAAGCTTGCACGAAATTTCATCACTTCATACGTAAAAAAAACATCAAATTACGCAGGAACACAAGATTCGAAGTATTCTGAGAGAGGAGGGCTAGGTCGCGAAGAACACCACAAGGTCTTTTGCATCTACGGGAGCACAAGAGCTTCAAAGGCTTAGGAGGGGAATCCATCCTGACAAGAAGGATTTTCTTTCTCGTGTCTAGATCTCTTGTCGTGCTTAAACGGTGCCAAAATGTTGATTTGAATTTATCTATGTTTGGCTAATTTTTCGGATCTTAGGGGCATAATCAAAAGCGTGGATTCATGTTAAATCTTGATTAATTGCTTTCTTAATTAATTCATGTGTTCTGTTTTATGAATTCGAGTGCTTATTTATAATTGTCGATTATCTGATCAATAATTTGCATGTCATACTTGTTAGTCTACAATCCGGGAGGTGAGTTCTGACGAGACGAAAATCGAATTCAAACATAAATAGGGTAATGCATCGGGAGACTATTTCTGTTTGTGGGGAGTATTTCAATTCAAAGATATTTTGGGAGTTAATAATAGTTGTGATGGATCGGGAGACCTCAATTATTATTAATCTACTGTTTATGCGCCACCCGGTAGGGGAAATAAACTATGTTAGGAATTGAACCCATAGAAACGCATGAATTGGTTATTGAAACTTTAGTTGGATTTACTATTGAAGAAATATGTTGAGATTATGTGCCCAAGGTTGCTCCTGTAGTTGTTGCAAATACTCATGAGGTTCACAAATTTATTAAATTTTTGTTTTCATTTTCGATTTTTATTACAAACACAATATTGGTCGCACTACAAGAATTTTCATTTATAATGAGGAAAATTTAATGAGGGTAACCATCATTAAAAGCATAATTTGTGAAGTTTTTATGAGGGTAAATTTGATTTCCTATCGGTTGCCTAAACTTGATGGATAATTGTCTGTCCTTGTTGGTGCTTATTAAATATTCAAATTTGTGAAAAGGATTTGATTGAGAATAATGTTATTTGAGCAGACATTTCTAATGTTTGAGTTTGATAGTTATCAAATTTCAATCTTTGTTCATCTTTCTCATGGTATATAGTTCTTGGTGATCAATTTTTCAAGGCCATTTGATTCTGCGTTGTTTTTTAATGTTTTGCATGCTTGTATATGCATATGGTGTCTTGTTCTCAAAAGGTGATGAACTGTTGGGGTAATTGCATTAGATTAGAACATGAGATTGCATTTTTGGTTTCTTGCAGTTGATGTCTCAATTTGTTTCTAATTTGTGTGCTAATAAGAGTAACTACTCATTATGTCTTTCCAAAATAAATTTGAAGAATTGTACTTTACCCTCTACTCTCACCTTGTCACACTACTATTAAAAACAATCAGTTGCTCTTGAAGATTTCCTGCTTTTCTTTCTTTTATCGAGTACAATCAATTTTACTTGGGACTTGGACATCTTTTGTTATTGGGAATAATGTTTTCTTTTTTGAATTTTTGTAGGTTGATTTATAAGGAATAATTCAAGCATGGATTATGGAATTGGCACATGATATATTATTGGACCAACAAAGCGATTCTCTTTGATGGTGTTCAAATAATTTTGTACGCAATGGAGTATATATCAGAGAATAGTTTAGCTATCTATCAAGATGAAACTCATCTGTTGCAACAAATTACTCTTGTATGTATTTTTGAGTGAACGAATCAATATGGATGCGATTGTTGATATTAAAATTTGTTGATAAAAATATTATGTTCATTCTTGAATAATTAAAATATTATTTTTTTATCAGTATTAATGTGTTTTTATGAAATAATCAATTCATATGAAACAATGATTTAAAATTCATAATAAAATAACTTTAATGAGGGTAATTATTAATTTATGAGGGGTAAATTGTATGCTAAATTAATTTTTAGTAATGAACTAATAACTAATAATGACAATTAACTTTATACGGTGAGGGGCAATTGACTATATAATGAGAAGATATTTTGTCACTAAAGTATTATTTAGTGAGGGGAAAATAATAATATAATGATGAAAATTGTCATCATTGAAGTTGATTTTTAATGACGGTATAATTTCGTCACTAAATCTATCAAAAAATAATGACGGACCTATTTTCCCTCATTATTTACTTTTACCTAGGAGGAGGGCAATAGTGAGGGGTCCATGAGGGGAAATTCCCATCACTAAAAATCTTTAATGATGGATTTTAGATATATAATGATGCAATTTTCCGTCATTAAAAATCCATTTTCTTTTAGTGTCGCTTCAATAAAATTGGAAGGCGATGTTATTATAGTCTAAGTGTTTCACATATCAATCCCTGAGGAATACGACATTGCTTGCCATTATTCTATAAACTACAATGTACACTTGCAGTTTGTATGATCCAAATATTTTTGGCGAACACATGTCATATTTGTTAGTGCGTGATTCGGGAGATGAGTTCTAACAAAGACGGAAATCGAATTCAGATATAAACGGGTGTAACGAGTCGGGAGACCTACAACTGTTTGTGGGGAGTCATTCAATTCATAGATATTTTGGGAGTTAATAATAGTTGTAACGTATCGGGAGATCTACAATTGTTATTAATCTACTGTTTATTTATCACCCGGGAGGGAGAATAAACTAACTTAGCAATTGAACCCATAAAATTGCATGAATTGGTTTTGTTAAACATTAATTGGATTTAATATTGAAGAAATATGTTGAGATTATATGCCTACGGTTGCTTTCGTAGTTGTTGAAGATACTTGTGGGGTTCGCAAATTTATTTACTTGTTCGCAAATTTATTTACTTTTTCTTTTATTTTCGATTTTTACTTAAACTTGATATTCGGTCGCTTCAATAAAATTGGAATGCGATGTTATTATAGCCTAAGTGTTTCGTAGTCAATCCGTGAGGAATACGACCTTGCTTGCCATTATTCTATAAACTACATCGTAGACTTGCGGTTGTATGATCCAAATATTTTTGGCGAACATTGGATCCCCGTGGGGAACGAGGATTCTCATCGATCGCCATCTCTATACAAGACCAGGAAAGTAAAAGTGTCGTAGGTCCCAAGGGGTGTGAGTGTAAGGTTTAGAAGGGGGGTTGAATAAACCTTACCAACTTTTCTCTTTTGGTCCTTTTATAAAATTCGTGAGTTGACACTATACTGTTTGTGTCCTTGGTGGACATCCAATTTAGTTAATTAGTAGAGTTAGTCACTCCGCACTGATCGAATTTGTTGATAGAATAACTCATTTGTTAAGATCAATTAGCTCTGTTGTGGTTTGTTTTCAAATGGAAGACTTAACACCCTTAAGTTTGGTTTAGTTAGGATTTAATACTTGGTTTTAGTACTTAGAGATTATCGGTTGGATAGCAAATATGTCAGAGAGTTAAACAAATAAGATGCAGGAATTAAAGTCTTTGAAATGTAAATGACACGATAAGTTTTTATAGAGGTTCGAAGATGGGGTAATTCTTCTACTCCTCTCTTCTCCAACTCCCCGGAGGAATCCACTAAGTATTGATCAAGATATCTGCAGTGGTAACAGTCCGGATACAAGTCTTGATCACACAAGGTGACTTGATCCTTTGGGACTCGCCCGGAGATGCCTTGGTCACTCGTTGGCTTCTCGTCCGACTCAACTTCTTCATAGTATTTGCCTTTTGCTACTCACTCACTTGCTCAAGCTCTTAGGATTTGATCACGAAGCCCTCCAAAAACTCGAGACTCGGTTCGACCTTGAACCTTCCTACAATCCTTCGTGGAATGTAGACCCCTTTTCTTCTAAAGTTTTCTCTTCAACTGATTGAAGCTATCTTTCCTTCACAGTGAGTGTTGGATTGATTTTCTTCGTAGTGTAGGCTTGAGGATTAAACTTGAATGATTTTGAGAATATTTTGATTACGATTCAGATGTTAGCTTGAATGGTTGTGGTTCGTGCAATCAATCAAATCCTTATCTTCTTTTAAAAAATCCTCGAGTCATCCTCGGCCTTTTATAGTGATCTTTCAAAAATTTGCCCGTTGAAGAGATAGCTTATTTTTTGAAAGTCACTTGTGGTCGTTGGCTTGTCTTGTTGCGATCCTTGGAATTGCCACTTCCTCGTATGAATTATTCTTGATTTTGAGCATCGACACGGTGTAGTGCTTCCCATTGGTTTATTTCCTTGCACGCTTCGGATCGAGCACTCGAGAAAGGTAGCATGGAGATATTACTTGTTTAAGTAATTCTCTTGATTTCGTGCAACGGATCTCTTTCGATTATCTCAACTTGATCGCATTTCCTTGCTTTCCCCAGGTGACTTAGAGTCACTTCCAATCATTAAATGACTCTTCCGTCACTTCAACTAGAGACTTGACTATCTTGAGTTGACTTGACCGATGCTTTACTCTGTTGCATCTCACCTGCACCTTGATCGAGTTCCGTCTTCTCTTTTTTGCCAAACTCGGTTGTCTCGCAATGAGTCTTCCTACTAGTCTCCGTTGTCTTCTTGCATGTTTGGGCATAGCCGACTTAACTCGGCTTGACCAGCCCTATTTATTACAATGCGAGTTTACAACAAAAATGGGGTGCCAACTTCCTATTCTAAGTTTTAAATGGCATTCATCAAAATCTAAACAATAAATTTCCCAACAATTTCCCCCTTTTTGATGATGCCAAAACTTAAAACATTCAAAATGTAAATAGCAAAGATACATACAGATAGTGCATTCACGAGAGAATGTATGCGTAGAATCAATCCTTTTATTGATCATAACATTCTTGTTCTTTACACAACAATTGTTTACAAGGTGTATCAAAGCAAACATTTATGTCTACGCAAAAAATAGAGAATTTCTGATTTATTACGGTGAGACTTACATAGTATGTATTTACATAGTAAAATACATGAAGGGGTGGACAAGAACACTTCATCTCCGCGCCTCCTTCTTTCATCTTCTTGATTCTGTCATCTTCTTGGTCTTCTTCTCTTTTTCTCATCTTCACCGACTTCTTCTTCTTTTCATATGCCTTCCGGGCAGCTTCATCTCTTCTTAATCTCTCTTGTCTCTCCTCCCATAGCATTTGAGTTTGTCTTTTATTTTCTTCTTCGATTCTTTTCACATACTCAAGATTGTTTTTAGCCACTTGCAGATTGGCTACTTGGTCAAGACAGCCCAAGTCAAGATCCCTCCTTTCTTGCCGGATCTATGTACTCAATGTTTTTGGCGGAGGCCTCAGGTCCGAAACCTCTTCCTCCACCATCGCTTCTTCCTCTTCCTCTCAGGCGGGTATTGTCTTGGGGTCTTCTTCTTTCCCGGTGAGTGACCGGCAGAGGATCATGCCGTAGTCCGTCACTGTCGGCTTCTTCACATAACGTGAGACCCTTTTCCCAAGATACAAGTCCAGGCTTGAGCCATAGACATGTTTGCGAAGTATCCTTCGGATGCGAGCGTTTTAAATTCATCAACCGATCTTGGCTCGGCCCCGACATCCGAGATGGCATAAGTGTCTCTGCATCTCTTTGGAATGCCTCCATGTTGTTTCAAGATGTCCATAACTAGGGCATTCAACCTTCCTTCCACTTCCTCCATCCCTCGCTTCAATTGTCTTTCTCTTTTCGACCATAGATGCGTGAGAATGTTGGAGTGGAGAGTCACTTTGGGAGTTTCTTCGCGATAATATCAGTTTTGTGACAAGACCTTGTTGGGGGTTTGTGCAATCATTAAGGTCACATCTCTCGATTCTTCCCCCTCAACAGACTTTCCTTTCTTTTCCTTGTAACTTCCTCACTTTGTCTTTCCCTTCTTCATTTGCTCCCTCCTTTTTCTTCTTGAGATCTCTTTAGCGCTTTAAGGTATTCCTCTTCCCCCTTTTTGTCATCATCAAAGGAGAGATGAACTCCTGGAAACATACTAGCAAGCGGAAGTCGAGTCTGGCTTGATAGCCGAGTTCGCTTCGAGTCTCTTTGTGGTGTATCTTTGACGAAACTCGTAAGCGAGTAGCGTTGGACTCGCCTTTAAGCAACTTCATCTCGGCCATAAGAAGGCTGAATTTTCTATCCATGTTTTCTTCCATACGCAGAGCTCATTCTTATTTTGCTCACGTAGTGACTTTATCTCGGCGAGTGTGAGATTCGTGCATGTGCTCAATGTGTTCTCTCAATTTCGTCTTTGCATCGGCGCTCTCGGCTCTCGGACAGCGCCAGACTTGTTGAACAATGTTTCAAATATCTAGCTTGTTCCACGCGCATTGTTTCTTTGTTGTTGCCACCACTCCCAGATTCTCGACTATTATGCCTCTCAAGTCGCAGTAAGGTTGGCATCTCTGTTATCGATCTCATGTCCATCGAGGCCTGGTGCCTCTCTATCCATTCAATTTCGCAAATAATGCTTTGAACACCTCCCGAACTTGAGTTGTTCCCTCTGTTGCGGCGGATGGCCAAGCGGCGTCAAAATCATAGTCATTTGGAATGATGGTATCGATGGAATGACAGGATCGATCTGCGGAAAGCGCGCGAGATCGTTTCGACTCTTGGGGAGGTCGGGTACCTCCGAGAGAGAAGGGAAATGATTCTACAAAGGAATCATCACGGGCAAGCGGGATTTGTTCAATGATGAGTGGTGCGCGTGAAGTTCCATGTGGAGTCGAACTCGTTGCGGCTTGGGGAGCTGCTTGTGACTCTGTTGCCTGGGGTTTGTTGTGAGGTTGACCAGCTTGCCTTGAGCCTCGGTATCTCAACAACTTCGTCGGTCTCGATTGGTTTCTTCAATTGAGTTGGTGGTCCTCGGCCTTATCGAAGCGTCATCGGATGATGATGAGATTTCCATGGATGGCTCATCATCAAAGTTGAAAGTTTGACGAGTAGTCTTGAGGTCGACTTGCTCGTGGTTGGAACATCCTCATTTGAGTCTTTTGGATCGATCACAGGGGGATGACTCGACTTCATCGCTTCTTCTTCCGATCCCGAGAAAGGTTACATCGGGATTATCCTGGGAGTCGTGAAGTGCGCTAATCTCCTTTTCGGATGGATCAATGATAGCAGGAGGATGTTCTCTACTTGACTTCTTTACCCTGGGAAGTCTCAACCTCCCGTTGGCCTTCATTACCTCCTGCAGTCTCAATTACAACGAGGCCTTGGACATCCCTTTCGACAAAAGTGTGTCGACTATCTTAGGGTCTTCGTGGTGGCATCCATTGGAGTCTCGGCCCGTGGATTGCACTTTCATCGCCAGTGTTAACTCCGTGGGCTACATTCTTCCTCGTGCTTTCGGGCCGCATCGCAGCGTCATTAGCCTTCAGAGCGATTGGCACCTCGGAGAGACAGTCTCAAGCGCCGAGCCGTTGATGGCAACTTGTTTGTGTATTTTGTGTTTGTACTTTCTCCACTTCGCCTCCTAGATTCGTTGTGGAGTCATCTGCAGACATCCTCCGACCTTGCTGCGGTGGAGGAGTTTCCCCCTCGGGGCGCACCGGTGAGTGACTTGGAATGGGTTCACTCGTCTCCAAACTCCCTACTGTTTCTACCGAGTGTTCAGCCGTTGGGGCGGTGGTAAGACACCTTCATTAGGGGTTAGCTCAACTAGGGTCCCCACTAACCCAGTTTCATCGCCAGATTTTAATTCCTTCTTCCGAGTGAGTTGGGAAGTGGTGGCAGCAACAACTGTGGCAATATCTTTGCACCACTCCCATTGGGTCCAACTCTAGCCGTGTTTTGGAGAACTCTCTCTGGTCCCTCCATCATTCTTTGCTCATGAAGAATTTCGGATTCGTGCATTGCTTGCTGCATTTGCAACTCTTTACGTGGCAGCAGCAGGTCCAGATCCTCATCACTATCTCGATAAGACGTCAAGGAGATGATGTGTGTGTTCTGTGGTGCGGTGATAGGGCGGATCTTTGGCCTTCTCACGTGCCTCGCCTTCCTCTCGCCTGTCTCTCCTTCTCCTTGTCCTTGAAGATGCAAGATATCGTGCGTTTTCTTCATCCAATGCTTGGACCACAGTGGTTACTCCAAGAAAGTTCATCGATTCCTCTTCTTCTTCGATAAACTCGGGCCGTTGGAACTGTTCCCTGGATCGACTCAATTTCCACTTCCTCCACTCGCATGCACGATTTTGGATGTCCGGATAAAGTGGGGATAGGATCATCACATCATCATCTCTTTCATCTTCTTCTTGCTTTGTCCCTCATTCTCGGGATAGAAGGTAGCAGCTTTGGTGCTCCATTATGTCACCAGTGCGTGCATTGCGGGGAGGGGATACGATTCGTCAACAGCGAGTTAGATTTCTCGGCTACTACTTGTGTGTCTCGGTTGTTCGAACTACAACGGGTCTTGATTTGCCTCACGATCGCCTTCAGCAGACTTGGCTGTTTCATCAATAATATCCGAGACTCTACTTCTCCATAGATCTCCAGATCTCTGCATTTTGTTTTGATTGGTCGACTCGGCCCGGTTTTCAAGTTTGGATTGCTTGATGATTCTTCTTCGTCTCTTAGTTCGTACCGAGAGGGATTTACGGTTCGGAGAGAGTGTCTTCGAGTCTGGGCGGCGGGGGCGTTTGGTGTTTTCTTCTCGAGGAGCAGCCGTCTCGCTTATCGTTCTCCTCTTTTTGACGACCGGAGAAGGTATTTGAGATTCCTTCTCGGCCGCTCTGCCAGGGCGGGAGACACGGCTGCGGGGCAGCGACTCGAGCAGGGGCAGGAGCAAATTTGTTTTTCTTAGGCTGCGGGGGCAGCGGTTCTCTTAAGCACTGTAGGGCAACTTTCTTCTTTGGTGGAGAGGAAACAATTTGTATCTTCAGTGGTCGGTGATTCCCCTCAATTGTATCGCTCTCTTGGCGTGGGCTCTCTTCGTGCGCGGAGAGGTTTGATCGAACATCCTCTTGTTTACATGGAACGCCTTTCCATGTCGAAGAGGGACTCCTTTCACCTCCATCACCCGGCCAATCACCAGGCCATATGCCGGGGATCCTCCAAATGCACCATTCTCCTTGAAGGATTTGTTCCCTACATTCGGGCAGAGTCTCTGTGTAGATAAACTCAACCATTTACTTGCTTTTCTTCAATGATCGCGACCATTACGATCGGTTTTGCTTTAAACAGGTTGGTCAAAGTGCCAAATTTGATGTTTATGCATTTGGCAACTATGTCCAACGATTTGTGGTATCTCCTTCGGCCCCCTTTTTGGTTTGTGTAGACTATCTTTTCAAAGATAGTCGGTCTTGGCTACTTCCTTCCAAGCGGCTGACCAAGTCACGTCGGCTTCATTGATTTCGGTGCTCCTTCCGCCGGTAGCAAGCGGTGTTCCGCCAGATCCTTGGCAGAGATGATGAACTCCTTCCGTGAACAGAGGATTTGATCCCCTCATCGTGAATCTCGGCGTTCACGTAGGCGTGCGACCTCTTCCACATAGGTCATCAAGAACTCCATCGTCGAAATGGTTTCGGCCGGACGTTTCGAGCTTTTCGGTGATTTTCTTTATGAGGGCGTCATCGGACCCTGTTTGACCATTCCCTTGAAATCCACAAGTAGACCCGGTGTGGATTTGCTTCCTAGCTTGACGAAATCATAAGTTGATGCCATTTTTCAAGATTTCACGAAAAGAAACTTAGAAGTTGTTTTGAATATTGATAGGGTTTTGAGAGAGTTTTGCCTTTGCTCGAGATAGAAATGAAACGTTTTGGTAATATGTGAGAGAAAACAGACGAAAATGGTTTTAAGTATGGTTTTACGAAAGGACGTGCGGGTGGTTTTGAAATGTAATCGAAATCAACGGCTTAGATTTTGCACGCCGATTAGCATTTAATGTCTTGAATTTAATGCGGCAGCATTTATATCCAATCATAAGCTTGGTATGCAGCTTTTTGCCTGTACACATCATCATTATGCTGACGTCATTCTTAAAAACATTCCCGCTTAGTAAAAACGACTGCGTTTTTGTCACTTTGCTCATAGATGACTCAGCTTATCCCTTAGCCGTGAATTAACTCTTCAGTCGTCACAGTTCTTCTCAAATGACTCAACCGTCTGCCTAATTCGGTATAGTTGTCTTTCCGACATGGCTGATTCATTTAGCTGATTTTGAGAATTCAGTCCTTTTTCTCTTTTTGTGTTTCATTTCTTTTCTTTGAGTCTTCTGAGTGTCAGCTCAGCTCAATTAACCCTAACTCATGCTTGAGTTCTTCAAATCTTGACTCACATAATGGTTTTGTGAATATGTCCCAACCTGTTTATCGGTTGAAATATATTCAGGATGATGTCCTTCTTTTCAACATGATCTCTTATGAAGTGATATCTCGACATCGATATGCTTTGTTCTTGAGTGCAACACAGATTCTCGAGTGATTGCAATTGCACTTGTGTTATCACACATGATTGGAATTTCCTTTTCTTCAACTTCATAGTCTCTCACTTTGCCCTCATCCATATGATTTGGGCACAACAAATGCTTTGCATGACTATGTATTCTCGGTGAGAGAGGTGGCTATTGAATTTTGCTTTTTGCTAAACCAGGAAATTAGCCTATTTCCAAGCATTTGACATGTGCCTGAAGTGCTTCTTCTGTCAACTCGCATCCAAAGATAGTCGAGTCCGAATAGCCAATTAGCTTGAATCCACATTCCTTTGGATACCATAAGCCAACTTCTTGGCTTCCTTTCAAATATCTCAAAATCCTCTTAGTGCAAATCATATGGCTCTCTTTTGGAGCAGATTGAAATCTCGCACATACACCTACAAAGAAAGGTGATGTCCGGCCCTTTGCCGTGAGATAAAGCAATGATCCAATAAGTGCTCGTATCTTGTTTGATCTACAGGCTTGCCATCTACATCCATGTCCATTTTGATGATGTATTCATTAGTATTTTCATAGAAGACTTCTCCTCCATACCAAATTTCTTCATTAAATCTCGGTGTATTTTGTTTGACTTATGAAGGTTCCATCCTTCATTGTTTTTACTTGGAGTCCAAGGAAGAATGTCGACTCTCCCATCATGCTCATTTCAAATTTGCTTTGCATGAGGTTTGAAAATTTTTCACATAGCTCTTTGTTTGTGGATCCAAAAATGATGTCATCCACATATATTTGAACAAGCGGTATGCTTTCTTCTTGTCTTGAATTCTCAAATGTGTTCTATCTATTTTTCCTTTTGTGAATCCATTCTCGTTAGGAATTGTGACAAAGTATCATACCATGCTCGGGTGCCTGTTTCAATCCATACAGAGCTTTCTTGAGTTTGTATACCTTATCTCCAAGAGTCTTCCGCTCAAATCCTGGAGGTTGTTCAACATACACTTCTTCTTCCAATAAACCATTTAGCAATGCACTTTTTACATCCATCTCGATATACAATAAAATTCTTGTGAGTGCATAGGCAAGAAACATCCTTATAGCTTCCAATCTTGCTACAGAGCAAATGTTTCATCAAAATCTATTCCTTCTTCTTGGCAATATCATTTGACTACTAGTCTTGCTTTGTTTCTTACCACGTAACCCTCATCGTTCATCTTGTTTCGAACACCCATTTAGTACCAATAACATTTTGATGGGTGGGTCTTTGAACTAACTCCCATACTTTATTTCTTTCAAATTGATTCAGCTCTTCTTGCATAGCTTGAATCCAATGTGTGTCATCCAATGCTTGTAACACATCTTTAGGCTCTATTTGTGAGATAAAGCATGTGAACATAGCTTCTTGTTGAGTTCGATCTTGTTTTGACACCTTCTCTTATATCTCCAATGACAAGTTCGGTGGATGGTCTTTTCACCATCTTACATCAAAGTTGAAGTATGTTAGCCGGATTGATCGTCTAGCATTTGTGTTGCTTTGATCAGCTCTCTCGCAATCACTTAGCCGCAAATTTTCCAAAGATTTTATGAGACTCGTTATCTCATCTTCATCCGAGTTTATAATTCCAAACCTTGACTTCAAAGATAGGGACTTTTCGTATGGTTGGATGATTCACTTATCGGTGACTCTTCAATGTCTTCTCCATTTACATTTGGCTCATCGAATACCACATGAATGGATTCCTCTCGCAACCATAGTCCTTTTGTTGAGTACTGTAGGCTTTGCTTTCATTTGAGTATCCCAAGAAGATACCTTCATCGGTTTTAGCATCGAAAGCCTTTAGATTGTCTTTGCCATTCTTATGGATGAAGCATTTACATCCAAATATTCTAAAATATGCAACATTTGGTTTTCTCCTGTCCAAATCTCATAGGGAGTCTTTGTCATTTTGTCTCTGTTTATCATACATCTGTTTTGAGTGTAGCAAGTGTGTTGATTGCTTCCGCAAAATCTCTTTGGTAACCCCGTCACCTAACATGGTCCTTGCCGCTTCTTTGAGTGTTCTATTCCTTCTTTTCGCAACTCCATTCTCTTTGTGGAGTCCTTGCCGCAGATAATTCATGACCAATGCCATTTTCAATACAATATTGAGTTATTATACCATTGACAAACTCGATTCCTCCTCGATCTTATTTTGATAATGGTTTGGCTCTTCTCATTTTGAATCCAATCCTCTTCATCAACTGTGGTAGTTTCAGAGTTTCTTTCTTCTTACACATGAATATTGTCCATGTATATCTTGAGTAGTCATCTACTACCACCAAGGTATATTTCTTCCCACTTATGCTTATGTTGGTTCAATGGACCAAATAGATCCATATGTAGCAGGGTGCAATATCCTTGTTGAAGATGGGCATGTCTTTTCTTTGAATGATGATTTGATCTGTTTTCCTTCCGCATGCATCACATATACTCTCCTTCTTGTATATCGAGTCCGAAAGACCTACCACAAGATTACTTCGGCAAGCTTGTTAAGTGTTTTGAAATTCAGGTGACTCAGCTTTTTGTGCCACACCTAACTTGATTCAAATTGTGCTTTTTTGCTAATAGACAGTCTTTGGGTGTAGCGGTTGACCAATCTACTACATACATGTTCTTTTGTCCGCATCCTTGCAACACAACTTCATTTGATTCAATATCCTTGATTTGGCATATACCCATGTTAAATCCAACATTATAGCCCTTGTCACGCGAGTTGGTCGATCTTAGCAAGTTGAAGTTGAGTCCTTCAACATATGCAACATCTCGTGATTTCTAATCCGTTCTTCTTGATGGATCCAATGCCTCTTATTTCTCCCGGAGCTTCATTTCCTCCAAATATGACTTTTGCTCCTTTAACTTCCTTGAATTTTGACAGATGTTTCTTGTTTCTGTCATATGTCCTGGGAAGCAGCCACTATCCATGTACCAAGTTCCTTGGCACTCGATTGTTCCTTGAACCCGCAATCAAGGAAATTAAGTTTTAGGTACCCATACTTGTGCGGGTCTGAGGGGTTAGTATTGTAAGATGATCCAACCAGCCTATAGCCAAATGATCCGGCTCTAAGGGGTTGCCATCTATCGTGCCATAATCATAATTAATTTTGGCAAATTGCTTGGGGATTCTAGGTTCATACAAATTTGTCTCTTTTGTCTCGTATGCCCGTATATGTGTTTTAGCAATTGTCTTCTTTGGGTAATTGTGGTGTCTCGAGTGTAGTGCCTAGGTGTATATGTGTCTTTGATGAAAGCTCTATACTTTTGGAATGGCCTTTCTTTGAGTTCTAGGCCTTTGCCATTTGGGCTTATATTCCATAAGTCTATCCGATAGTTCACATCGTTCCAATCAGCTTGGCTTGGATATTTTCTATCATTCCTATCATATGTGTTTCTTTGATAGAACTTTTGGGGTTTTTGGTAGCTCTGTTTCTTCTTTACAGAGTAATTCTGTTTGGAGTTTTTGAGGAACTTGGTGAATTTCTTCTCGCTTGTCCTCTCAATGCACCCAATCGGTCAATTTTCCTTTTCCTTTATAACCAAGGCAGTTTGCTTGTAATTGTGCTTTGGAGTGAATGTGTGTGTACCATTTGGAGTTTTGGATTTTTGAGACACTTCATTGCTTGAAGATCCTTTTTCCAAAATTACTTTTGAGTTTGACATAGCATGAGAGGAATTAAATCCTAAGCCTTTGTCTTGTCTCCACATTCTCTTTGACTCATAATAAGATCATCCAATGATTTAGATGCCTTAGTGAATGAGGCAATCACATTTTTGAGGTCATTCTCCTCTTTTCTATGGCAACTATTTCTCGCTATTAGCTTGGCATTTTCAAATTTTTAAACTTTTATTCTCATCGCCTATTTGACTTAGAGTACTCGGCTCCTTAGTCAATTTGTGAGTTTTGGCTCTTGAGTAAGTGTTTTCCTTATTTAGTAGTATGTGTGAGGATTTAATGTGTTCAAAATCTTTCATCATTTTGCCTAATGAATCATAAAGATCGAGTGGGTGATGAAGTGTGTGTGTCACATACTCACTATCACTAGAACCGAGTTTGATGAGTTAGAGTGTACCTCATCTTCTTGGGGTCGGTTGATCTTGTTCCTTGGCCATCAAACGGATCGGGCTTCTTCTTGAGTCACTTGAGTAGTCACTTCACCGCTCTCTGAATCAGGTTTGTGTCTCTTGACTTGGTCATTGTCTTCGATTCTGCGGCAAAGATTGCCTTTTTTTTTTTTCTTGTCTTCTTTCTCAAGACCTTTCTTTCTTCTTCATTCTCGTATTTGTTGACTACAGGATATGGACAATCAATGGCATAGTGACTGGTTGCCTACTGAGTTCAAAGATAGATATTCAACCTTTTGATCGACTTTTTCCATTCTTGGATTGTCACCCTTTGGTATTGACTTTTTGATGATCTGTTTCTCTTGGTTGGCCTATCTTCCCTTGACTTGGAGTGAGCTGAGTGTCTTCTTCGGAAGATTCGCCCTTGCCTCTCTTGTAGTTCTTATTGAAGAACTTGTTGAACCTTTTAACCATCGGGCTATTTCTTCCGGATCAATGACTTCTTTGACCTCACTCTCTTTCCATCCTTAACAATTAGAGCAGTTGTTTTGGGTACGTTTGTCTCTTCCCGATCTTTTCTTCTCGGCTCAAATTCGTCGTAGGCTTTGAGATTTGAGAATAGTTCATGGTTGGAGGTCTTCGATAGGTCCATGGAATGTCCGGTGCCATGACCTTCATTTCCCATTCATGGGGAGACTTTTAGGATCTTCATACACATTTCTTCGTGTATATTCCTTTCCAAGTGCGAGATAGCTCGTTGGTGACTTCGTGAACCGAGCATCTAGTTGATCCAGGTTTTTCCTGCGATCATTTTGAAATTCTCAAATTTTTGTATGTACCCACCGATAATTTATTTTCCTTGATTTGCTCACGAGCCTTCACAAATCAATGTTAGCTTGTCCTGCATTTCTTTAGCCGTTTTGCATGATTTGACTTTATTGAACATGGCTTTGTCAAGGTTTTGTAAAGGATGTCCTTGGCTACATTGTCCAGGTTGTATCTTTTTCTCGTCATCATTTGTCCATTCGAGTTCTTGGTTTTTCAACCATAGCCGGTCTAGGGCAACTTCCTCTTCACCTTGGTGTAGCTCTTCTTTTGTTTGTGTTCACTTTAAGATTTGGTGGCCCATCCTCTATCACTATCCACATCTCATCATGTAATCTTTGATAGATGAGCACGCATACGAATTTTCCAATCATCAAATTCTTCAATTGTGAACATAGGGATGCGTGTCAAATTTGCTTCCATGATAATAACTTTTTCGATAAAAGGAGTTTTGAAAACTTAAGTACTAAAACAGACTTTGAAAAGTTTGGAGATCTAGTTCAAGAACCGGTGCGGAAGGCTCAATGAACCAACCGCTCGATACCACTTGTAGGTCCAAGGGGTGTGAGTGTAAGGTTTAGAAGGGGTTGAATAAACCTTACCAACTTTTCTCTTTTGGTCCTTTTATAAAATTCAGAGTTGACACTATACATTGTGTCCTTGGTGGACAACCAATTTAGTTAATCAAGAGTTAGTCACTCAATGCACTGATCGAGTTTGTTGATAGTATAACTCAATTTGTTAAGATGAATTAGCTCTGTTGTGGTTTGTTTTATTGGAAGACTTAACACCCTTAAGTTTGGTTTAGTTAGGATTTAATACTTGGTTTTAGTACTTAGAGATTATCGAGTTGGATAGCAAATATGTCACAGAGTTAAACAAATAAGATGCAGGAATTAAAGTCTTTGAAATGTAAATGACACGATAAGTTTTTATAGAGGTTTGAAGATGGGGTAATTCTTCTACTCCTCTCTTCTCCAACTCCCGGAGGAATCCACTAAGTATTGATCAAGATACGAGTGGTAACAGTCCGATACAAGTCTTGATCACACGGTGACTTGATCTTTTGGGACTCGATCTGGAGATGCCTTGGTCACTCGGTGGCTTCTCGTCCGACTCGGCCTTCTTCACAGGCAAATTGTCTTTGCTACTCTGACTCACTTGCTCAAGCTCTTAGGATTTGATCACGAAGCCCTCCAAAAACTCGACATCTTGGTTCGACCTTGAACCTTCCTACAATCCTTCGTGGAATGTAGACCCTTTTCTTCTAAAGTTTCCTCTTCAACCGATTCAAGCTATCTTTCCTTCACGAGGTGAGTGTTGGATTGATTTTCTTCGTAGTGTAGGCTTGAGGATTAAACTTGAATGATTTTGAGAATATTTTGATTACGAGTTGAGATGTTAGCTTGAATGGTTGTGGTTCGTAATCAATCAAATCCTTCTCTTCTTTTAAAAAAATCCTCGTAGTCATCCTCGGCCTTTTATAGTGATCTTTCAAAAATTTGCCCGTTGAAGAGATAGGCTTATTTTTTGAAAGTCACTTGTGGTCGTTGGCTTGTCTTGTTGCGATCCTTGGAATTGCCACTTCCTCGTATGAATTATTCTTGACTTTTCGAGCATTGACACGGTGTAGTGCTTCCCGTTGGTTTATTTCCCTTGCACGCTTCGTGGTCGAGCACTCGAGAAAGGTAGCATGGAGATATTACTTGTTTAAGTAATTCTCTTGATTTTCGTGCAACGGATCTCTTTCGATTATCTCGACTTTTGACCGCATTTCCTTGCTTTCCCAGTGACAGAGTCGCTTCCAATCATTAAATGACTCTTCCGTCACTTCAACTAGAGACTTGACTATCTTGAGTTGACTTGATCGATGCTTTACTCACCGTGCATCTCACCGCACCTTGATCGAGTTCCCGTCTTCTCTTTTTTTGCCAAACTCAAATGTGCCTCGAATGAGTCTTCCTACTAGTCTCGGTTGTATTCTTGCATGTTTGGGCATACCGACTTAACTCACTTTTGACGAGCCCTATTTATTACAATGCGAGTTTACAACAAAAAATGGAGTGCCAACTTCCTATTCTAAGTTTTACATGGCATTCATCAAAATCTAAACAATAAATTTCCCAACAAAGTGTCCCACTACCAATATAGACTTTATGATTGCTACCACACTTACTATACTAATATAAATAGAACTCATTTATTGTGAGAAAATGGGATTTTTGATGGACTCATTTAATACTCGGTATTTAATACTCCATGTTGGCGACCGACTAGTTTTCCAGCTCGTCTCTTTTCAATAAAAACACTTTGTTTTTTCAGTTTTTAGTTTATTTTCAACTATTTTATTGTTTCATCTCTATCTTAATTACACTATGCGTGTCGTTGACCAAAACAGGCGTCAACTAGCATTATTTGAATATATCATACAAATGTAATTTCATTTGGTATTATGCAAAACTAATTTACTTTTTTTTTTTTTTTTTTGAAATAACACCAAACAGAGCTAAATCATCCCCTTTGTTTTTTGTTTTCTTGTATTTTCTCATAAAACTACGGGAACTAGCAATGGACAAAATAGAATAAGGCTGTTGGCTGCCCATTGGTTGCATGAGATGACTCATGTACTTGCCACCCGCCCTCAATTCATGCTATTTGAATTTCCTTTCTAGCCCCAATGCCTTCCATATATACTCTATCCTCCTAACCCTATTCTTTCATAGATCAATCAATTCTCTTTGTAGTGCGAGAAAAAAGAATATACTTTGGAAAAATGAGTTACATTAACAGACTATGGATGGCAACTAGTGTGGCGGTGGTGAACAGCCACTCCGAACAAGGGCAAAAGCTGAAATTCGGTCTCAGATCCCTCAACCATGGCAAAAAACACTTCTTTTCCCGCAGCCACGGTCCAGACGCGGCGGATTTCCGGCCGTTTTCCAGCGTATTGAACTCCGAGCTTGGAGGATTTCTCGGAGGCGGCCGCGACGGCGATGAGCAGAGAAAGCAGGCGGATGAGTCTGTCCGGCAAGTCATGTACTTGAACTGTTGGGGACAGGGGTGAGCTGATTGTCAATATTAATTATTTAATTAGCTGCCCGTAGGGGTAGAATTGTAATTTGACATGCGGTGGGGAAGGAGTCGAGCAAACACCAAAGCTGGCTCGGAAATGGAGGGGCTGTACTGGGCTTGACTCGGGTTTGGATTTTTTGGGGTGGAAATAGAAAAAAGGACCGAGTTGAAATATATTTGTTGAATCGGAAAATGTTAAAAGATGGAGGACTAGGATATAAATTATGTATATTTTTTACTGACTTCATGATCCAAAAATGAGAGGGTCATAGAAATGAATTTGAATATTTGGTGGTATATTGAGACTTACGTTTCATTAATTTTCATAGTTCATTGATCATTTTTCTTTCTTATATTCTCTCTTTCAATTAAAATATAGGGATAATTACCGATCAAAAATATATATATATATATATAGGGATATACCGAAAGTACCTATGATATGTGGGCTAATTACAACAAAGCCCACAGGTTCGTGAAAATTACATAAGATTCGTGAAGTTCTATTTTATTTTACACTTTACTCCCTATATAAGCAAAACTATTTCAAACACTTTTTTATATGTGTAAAAATTTACAATTACCCTGTTATATTTGTTGGAATTTGGTTTGAGAAGAAATTGGTCAAGCAATTTGGTTTGAGAAAAAATGGGTCTTGACCCATCTGAACCAAATAATTAAGGGGTTTCCATTGGTGGAAATTGAAATTAAATTTATATGATAACATTGGTGGAAAATAAAATTAAATTATATGATAAAGTTGGAGCATTGGTTTGGACCCTTGGGACACTAAAGTTTTTAAAGGGGGTGAGGACCTACAAGATTGTGGGTTTGGCTCAAAACATAGGCCGCGTGTCGTTGCCCGCCATCTGGTTCGGCTCGGGTCGTGGGCTTGGGATTGGGTTTGGGCTTCAAGGCCCTTTGGACAAAATAATTTAAATCTTTAATAATAATTTTTCACTCAAATTGGGTTGGGTCTCACCAAAACGTAATTTGGCCTTGCGTGCGGTCGCACGGTGCACCGCATGGTCGCAAGATCCCCGGGTAGTGTGCACAAATGCGATCGGGAAGTGCGGCGCACCAAAGCGCGTAAACAATTCAATTCCGCACGCAAAAGTGCGCGGTCGCGCACTTTCAAATTCTGGCAATTAATCGAGCAACCAAGTACATTTTTTTGGCTGTAGACATATACTTTCGAACCAAAAGACATATACTTTCCACGAGGCACCTTGAGGCCTATAAATAGAAGGGATAACGTTTTTTATCAACCCAAACTATACGGGTTTTTACACTTTGTAACCCGAACTTTGAAAAGTTACTAATTGCAACCTAAACTTTACAAAATTTTATACTTTGCATAAAATTCCGGTTTTACCCTTGGTTTCAGAAAAGTTGGTTTGTAGTTTGCACTCTAAACTTTAAAGTTGTTGCACTTTGCAACCTGGGACGATAAAATGGTATCGAGCCTTGTTTATTAAGAACTTTTAGTTAAATTTATTATATTTAAGTAATTAACAATTGGTGAGGAGAAATTACTCGAGATTATGGATCCGGACCGATATCCGAGATGTACCCCTTACGGGACATATCGTCAAATATTGACGATGTATGCTCAAGAACACTTGACCAGGTTTCATATGGGAATACCAACATGAAGAAAAAGAACAGCAGGAGCCGACGGGAAACCTTAAGGCAATGCAAAATGCGAAAGCGAGAATATTATGGCGATTCGGATGCTTAACGACTCTGTATGTTCACTTGATGAACCTCCAGAAACGGTTCATGAAAATTCCCATCAGAACAATGATTCCTTGGAGTAGGAGTGGGAACGAGATACTTCCGAGACAAATCTAAGTTCTCAGAAGATCTTAGAGAAGTCCAGGAGAGGCGGTGAATTATGGCAACCGCCATATTCATCTACCAAAGACAAGTTCATCAGATCGAACGGATGGAGACGATGGTGAAATATCGAAGGAAACTCTTGAACTCCTTCATGATATTGAAACGAGTCAAGAACCTGGAGGACAGGCCGAGTTCTTCCGGAGGAAAAGAGCGTATAGATTTCGGGACGAGTACCCTATTTACACTAAAAAGGGAAACCAACCGAAGTTATACGAAAGATGATGACAGATGAGGAGAAGCTCATTGCTCTAATCAAAGGAAAATCCATCAAAAATTAAAAAAGATGGATATGGAAAAGATTAATCTTAAATATCTACATGACCTTGCAGAATCCTTCGCAGGATTAGGAATTGTAGATTTAAAGATGAACACAGGAGATGGAACATTGGTCACCTATGATCCAACAGAAGACCAATTCCACCACCGCCACCGATTAATCCTAACATCGAAGAAAGTACGGGTTCGAATCATGGAGCTCGGGATGAGAGGATGCCACACGCTGGGATTTCACGAACGGGAGTGATCCACTTTCCAGGGACAGGAGGTCGAAACCCTCTTTCGGGAACTCGACAACCTACTAGAAGGCCGAATGTTTATCGACGCCTTATGGAAGATCGCACCTCGACCCAATACATCCATATAGGTTGATGTTAAAACTGGACATCCTGCATTTTAAAAAAGAGAAGTTCTCATTGATGAATGGGCTTGACTATGAGGATTTCAAAGAGAACCCTCGATCTTACAAAGGATTCATTCATTCTACTTCTTGAAATGAGTCTTGAAGGATCGGTAAAGATTGCCTGGGATATGACCGATGCTAGTACAAAAAGTTCGGTCATATCGGAGAATCACTTAAAGGAATTGTCGATGGTATGACAAAACTATTCAAAATCCAGTTCATCGGCACAGGTTATTTTGAGGATTAGAGGATGAAAAAAGAAAGAGATATAAACAAGCCCTCTATAGCTTGAGTTATATGATATTTGTCATATTGACGAATATATCAAGTTGTTCACCGAATACCTGGGGTGGAAATCAAGATTGAAGAAAAGGAAGTTGCACAACTATTCTTTGCAAGATTCCGAGTCCCCTGGAGAGAAATGCTTATCGGGGAATACAAGGATGGAGCGGAAGTAGAAAGCGTGGCTAGAAAAATGTCTTTCCTAAGGGCCAAGTTATCCGAATGGTGCTACCAGCGACTTTGACAGAATTACAAGAGATTAAGAGGAATTAACAAAGTAGTTCCTCTATGTTGCGTAGATAATGACATCCCAACAATTGTGGGAGGTCAACCAAGGCGGCATAAGAAGAAGAAGGAGAGAAGTCATCCATACCACCGAGGAAGCATCAAAGAAGCGGTCTTCATGGAGACCTAGAAGGTTTTGGTCGAAACAAAAGGCCCGAAGTTATAAATCGGGCAAAGACCAAAGACCAAGCGAGGAGTAGAGCCTCATCATCAGGTTCTAATCAAGCAAGTACAGCAGAATCCAGGAGAAGAACTTTCGGGCGTGCTCACACCGAGCTAATGAAAGTTTCAAAGATCGTAATTCTTTGGACATGCGAGCAAGAGGGCATATCTCAACGGATTGCCTGACAATCAAAACGAGGAGTCGAGACAGGTTCGAGGCTACACGTAAATCGAAGGAGTTGTCTATTATCAAAATTTAATACGGTGTGTATCAATTTGAGGATATTCCTTCGAGATGAAAGCATCTATGAAGAAGAGATCTATTCGACGATGGAAGTGACTCGGCTTAATCGAGAATCAGTGAAGAAGAAATTCTTGAGGAGACGGTTAGGAAGATATGTCGGGATTCCTCTCTCATACTACGGTGTCTCATAAGACTCTTATGAGAATTATGAAGGAAGATCCAAAGCTTCAAATCTATGATGGATTTACAATAGGAGCGATGGAAAAGGCTTTGGATAAGATTGGTTTCGTAATAGAAGACACCAAATTATCCACGGGGGTAACAACTTAGGAGAATTTGCCATTCCGATGGAGTTTACAGGGAACCGATCGAGATGCGGTTGGTCCCTATTAGAGAAATACAGGAGATCAAAAGCGAGTTAAAGAGAAGTTGCAAATACACTCTCATGGATTCATATCGGAGCCATAAGAGTCATTATTAAAGCAACATTCAAAGAAGGGATAGATTCGCCACTCAATCTGGCTATCTTTGACAAGCGAATCTCAAACCTCAAGGATTCATGCCTTGGAGCGATTCTGAGAAATTTGTATCTTTGGGAAATTGGCATTTAATGTCTATCCTAGAATTGCATACAAATCGGGAGATCGAGATTTTAGTAGAGTCCTAACCCTTCATCAAGATTTCAAAGATGATTTGATGAAAGAAGGGAATAGACCCTATTCGATCACATACAAGATATCCTATGCTCTCTCGAATACACATCATTGAAGTATTCTTGAGAAAGGAATTTATTGAAGTCCCAAGAATTTTCGAGGACTTTGCAGTGGTGGTTCTACCGAGAGATTATTGAGTCTCCAACTATCAAGGAGATCGATATGAAAATACAAGATCAACCAGTCTTCAACAAAAGTCGAAGTCTTAGAGTTGAGCCCAAAAGGATGTCTTTCCAACAGGGACGAGAATGACAGAGTAGCGGCCGTTGGGAAGAAAGGAGACCAAGTATGATTGGCGCATTCGGATGTTTTCAAAAAGCGGGAGAGCTGAAATGTCTGAAGGATGGCGAGAAGTGGAAGTAATATTCGACATCACTCAAAAGGATAATATTTTTCCTTGTGATGTTCTATATTATCTCCAACAACCAATAGTTAGGCGGTATCAAGGAATCCGGAGATAGGAGAAATTGAGCTTACTATCACGGGAGTTGCGGGGAAAATCCCAGAACAATTAATACCGGGAATTGAATTCCTTGAGGATCATAAACCTTGGGAAAGATTACAAGACGGAATGGAGTTCACAGTGGCTAATAAAAGATCTGAGAATCGATGACCACTAGTCCATTCTCCATATACATTTCTATTGGAATGTTATATATCGAATACAAAGCCGAGTATTTCCGCCTATATTGATTCAGTCTTAGGAATATGTACCGCAAAGCGGATGTTTTTCCTAAGGAAATTGGAGATGATTTGCTATTGCGGGAAGAGATTTCTCTAAAAGGATTCTTATCCTTAACAGGAATTAAACAAGCGAGAAATCATGATCGGAGGCGCGGTGGTACCCGTGGTACAAGGTGAAAACGCCACCAATCTATTTCCATGATACAGTGCGAGATGTTTTGCTAGGAAATAATTTCCTACAAACATTCAAGCGATTTACACAAGAAAATGAGACAAGAAGACTTATTTTCACAACATTATGTGATCATAAGATTATTGTCCAAAGATGCGGGAGGCATTTTGAGAAAAATGCCCATTACGTTTTCGCAGCAAAGCGTGGTGATGAAGCCAAACTTCGCAATCCAAAAATGGCGGATCGAAGGAAATTTGGTGAAGCTTTATTATCCTATAGACAATTTGGTTCGGTCGGAAGGATCAAAAGATATGGGATAATAACTTGTATTCATTGAGTACAAGGAGAAGAACAAGTTACTCGAAGCCGTTGCGGAATTATGGATTAGTCTAATGGAGAATCCACGAGTGGCGTGACCTTGAGGAATAAATATCACTCGAGGATATCAAAGAAGAAGATCCAAAGGAATTACAATGAAGATCCTTTGGCTTGGTGGGATAAGAACGAGCTTAAAGCTTCCTTAAAGGTTAAACTGGAAAGGAGTACGAGTTCGTAAGATTCAAACCAATCCTTATGAACCAGGAGGATCGTGAGGATATGCGAGAAGATACTTAAGGAACATCTTGACCTTAAGTTAATTTCACCAGGAGTTTCTCCATATAGCGATCCGGATTCTTAGTCGAAACCATGGAGAAATCAAAAGAGGAAAGCGAGACTTGTTATTAATTACAAGGGAATTAATAACATTTTGGAGTTCGACGGATACTATATCCCAAGCGAGAGAACATCACGGTTAAGCGTATCAAAGGTGCCAAGATATTCTCAAAGTTCGATTGCAAGTCCGGATTTTGCAGTTAAGATGGATAAAGAAAGCAAGAAGTTCATGACTTTCTCTACACCACAAGGACACTATATTTGGAATGTGATGCATATGGGATTGGCTAACGCACCCCGGATATATCAAAGGAAGATGGATAATCTCTTCAAAGATTATTTCAGTTTCATGTTCGTATATATCGATGACATTCTGATTGCATCACAGAACATGAAGGATCATCTTAAACATTTGGAAATATTTTCAGATGTTTGGCACAAGGAAGGATTAGTGCTTTCGGAAAAGAAGCGGTGATTGCAACAAGGCAGATTGAATTCCTAGGAATTGAGATCGACGAACGGAATCATCCTACAAAGTCATATTGTAGAAAATATACAGGGATTTCTAGATACATTGAAAGACAAGAAGCGACTTGAGTTTTCTAGGAGTTGTCAATTTTTTGGAATGTTCATAAACAATCTAGCACATTACATGAAGGTGTTTAGCCCATTGCTTAAAAAAAAGATGCAGTATTCAAATGGGAGAATGAACATCAAGAAGGAATCAAGCAACTTAAAGAAGTTTGCAAAAAGCTTCCGAAACTTGCAATTCCACAGGATAAAGATGAACGGTTCTTTACGAGATCTTTAGTAATTTTTGGTGGGCAGTTCTTACAAAAGCCACACCAAACGGAGAAGTGCCATGCAGATATTGCGGTCTATTTACAGACGGTGAAGCAACTCGGTGGCATATCAACGAAAGAATTCTTTGCAATCGATGAAAGGCTTTCAAAAATTGATAATTCAAGTGTCAAAGCTTTTTCGAAAAACAAAATTGAATCAAAACCGAGAAAAAGCTAGGATACTTAGATGGCAAGTGAATGTCAATATTATGATTATGATATTGTCATTATAAAATCTCATGAAAATATTCTTGCAGATTTTCTAACAAGAGATGGAGGGAATTGAAGCGATTCCATCCTCATAGCCTCAAGACATCTTAAAGACCGGTGGAAATGCTACTCCGAGAATTTGATACCCTGGTCATCAATCTTTGATTTGCCGAGAAATTACAAAGGAATGATCGGGACAAAGTAATGATAAATATACGAGCATGTGTCCGGTCTCACTCTCGATTGAGAACGGCATTTCAAGGGCCACTCCTCCATTTGCTAATAAGCAAACGGAGCGTTTAGAGCGCAGGCTCCCCAACCTCGTGTGAGAGGATTCAGTACCTCTAGCACAAGTCCTAAGTGGCGAAATGTTGGCCCAAGGAAAACGATACTCGGGGTCAAATCCCGAGTTATCACATCAACCCAAAGACGTGCTGGGGTAAAGGACGAAGAGATCAATCTTAGGCTATGATGGGAACTTCTAAGGTTGATATTAACGAGATTAAAGTTTCTTCTTCTTGGCGGGAATACCGGGCGGGTGGGAGAAATTGATTACCAGGCAAGGGATATCTCAGAAAAAAATAAAGATCGATATTTCGAAAATATCCAAGGGTTTGGATGTTACAAAATTCCACGAAGAATTGAAGAGGTGGTACGAGTTTGGGGCTTTGGCCTCGATCTATACTACTTCACCAGGCTTCTCGGAGATCACAAAATTACCAAAATGGATCCGAGGAGCGGTGACGAAAGTCTTTGGTCCAACAATGACAACCCAAAACGAGGGGATACATTGGAGTTTGTATTTCATAAGTGCAAAGAACAGAGCCCATCGGAAAAGGTGGACATGAAGCCTTCCATTACATCGAGGCTTCGACGACCGGATGAAAGAGCCTTCAAAAATATTAAGGAGGCTAATTCGGAAAAGTACAATTGGCCATGACCTTCTGAAGATCAAATTACAATAAGAATGGCGTGGGGATTGTGGGTCTGTCTCTTTGAGATGGACAAAGTCAAGTTTCCGTTCAAGTTTTATCAAAATTCGGTGAGCGGATCATTCTGTTGAATACTATGACGGGGAAAAACTACAAGATTCGCAGAAGACCTATTCGAAAAAGAAAAGAAATCTTACGTGGGAAAACGAGTTCCGGGAGTAAAGAACTTGGTCTGTCCCGAATGTCAAAACCGGAAGAACCGGAATTTGGCAAAGGATTCGGCCAAAAGTCGAGCGGAGAAAACCGGCGACGGAGAAGAAAAGTCACGAAGTATCCAAAGTTTGGGGACCACCAAAAAGTAGATTCCCCAACAAAGTCGGTAGAGACATGTGACTCGGATAGGTAACAACCCACTCGGAAAAAGACACAAAGTGGGTTCATGAAAGATGCCGTCCAAGTTACTAAAAGACGAAGGCGAGTCGGCATGATTTGGAAGTTTTCATAAAAAACTTCGGATCCGGACAAGAGGAGGCCCAACCCATGTGAAGATGAGTTGGATGCCAACTAATTCTTTGCAAGTGGAGCAATAATTCAAGGATGAACGAGACCTCCACTTAGGGGCAATGTCTACGAACATAGAGGTCTTTTACCTCTATAAATGTCAAGATCCGAAGAAGGCTAAAGGCATCGAACATTTCCTTAGTCTTCTAACAATAAACTTTCTTTGTAAAATTACATTTGTGAGTTTTGAATTTGAAGAGTGTTTTGATTTTAGAGTCTAGTTTTTAATTTTATGTACAAGAGTGTGATAGCCTTTATGAGAGGCTAAACAAATTTTCTCCTCCCAAAGGATATTTGCGATGTAATAAATTTTCCTTTAAGTTCTTAATAAAATAAAAATTTGTTTGTTCAACATGTGTTCATAATGTACTATTGATTCATCCCTTTGAAGAATTACTTTTATGCCTTGGAGTAGGAAACGAATTAAGTTTGTCTTTGGCGGTTTACGACGAGTCGGATAACTTGCAGATCATCTTCCCGAGGGTGAGGTTGAGCAGTGAGGAGTTGTTTGTCAAGCGATCCGGGGCGATAATTTTCCGATTGGTGGCATTGCGAACCACTTAACCCGGTCTTTGTTCGGTCAAAAGAAGTATGAATTTTAAGGGATTTATTAATTTTACACGGAAGCATGTTGGGCACGATATGGTCGTAATGGACTATTTTCATTTTCGAGTCTAAAGACCAATTTGTATAAGGATAATTACTTGAAATAAGATGCGGATATAAGTATGTCTTGTTGAGTTTATAGTGGAAACTGACATGATCCATTTAAAACCTCACGAATAGAGACTGGATCTAAGTAGGTGTAACAATGCGCGAACAAAACAAGTTCGAAATATCGGGTTCTCATTTCTTAAAAAATCGAAAAACAAATTGATTATGGAGTGAAAACTTTATGATTATTGTAGAATGCAATATATTTATCCTTATGGAGCAATGCGCCACAAATTAGAGTTTAAAGGGATAACTAGAACTATTGTTATTAAAGAATAAAATCCTAGGGGCAAAATGGTCCAAAAGTTGAGGTGCAAAATGAAAAAGGGGTAAAGTTGAGGTGGTGCAAAATATTGTTATTAAAGAGTAATTATTAAAGTATAGGTTGTGAAGTGTAAAAAGGGGTAAAGTTGAGGTGGTTAAAAATAATTATCTCTAAATAGAAAGCCCTATGAGATGAAAATACACACAAAAATTTAGATAATAAACCGAGATCATTCTCGCATTATCTACATATTGATCATATATCCTTCAAAAGCTTGAAAGCCTAAAACACTTGTTTGTTATTTGTTGTTTCGACTCTTGCAAGTCTTGCTAAATCGAAGCGTAAAAGTCTTTGTATCTTAGAGACGATTGCCGAACCGTAAGCAATTTGTAATGGGCGATTTCGTCTTGCGGAGATTGTTCGCCAAAATTTTTTGGTTCGTATAACCGCAAGTATACAATGTAGTTTATAGAATAATGGCAAGCAAGGTCGTATTCTTGGTGATTTAATCTCGAAACACTTAGGCTATAATAACATCATATTCCAATTTTATTGAAGCAACCGAAAATCAAGTTTATATTATTAAACTAAAAATAGAAAAATAAAGAAAAAATAAATAAAATAAATTAGTGAACCCCACAAGTATTTTCAACATCTTTAGGAGCAACCTTAGGCACATAATCTCAACATGCTTCTTCAATATTAAATGAGAATAAAATTTTAAAAACCAATTCATGCAATTCTATGAGTTAAAATTCCTAAATTCATTTACTCCCTGGTCAAGTGGTGCGTAAAGAAGTAGATTAATAACAATTGTAGTGCAGTGGATCGTTACAATTCTTATTAACTCCAAAGATTTGTGAATTGAATGACTCCCCACAAACACGCTGTCACACATGTGTCATGTCGAAGTCGATTTCATCTTACTAGAACTCACCTTGTCGGATTATGGACTAGAAGTATTACATTTAAATTATTGATCAGATAAAAAGCAATTATAAATAAGCATTCGAATTTATAAAATAGAACGCATGAATTAATTAAGAAAATAAATAATAATATTTAATAAAAATCTACAGTATCGGTTATGCCCTAAGATCCGAAAAATATGTTAAACATTGATTACAAACTCACAGACAAATTCGAATCAATATTACGACATCATATAAGCACAAACAAGAGTTCTTAGACATAGAAAGAAAACCCCTTCTTGTTAGGATGGGTTTACCTTCTAAGCCCTCGAATCTCTTGTACTCCCTAGATGCGAAAGCATTGTGGTGTTCTTCACGACCTAGCCTTTTGCTCTCAGAAGCTCTTCGATTCCTTCGTTCCTGTGTTATTTGACGTGTTTTCTATGCAGAGAGTGATGATTTTTCGTGCAAGTCTTGGTCCCTTTTTATAGATGCTTGGAGATATCACTTGTAGATTTCAAGCGGGAAGCAAACTCTGAAAAACACGCTGAAACAGACTCCCACACGGCCAGAGCATGTGAGACCACACAGGCGTGTGGTGCTGGGATCAGCCCTTCTTCGCATGGGCGTGTGGCATGACACAGGCTGCTGGTGCAGTTGAGTGACCTTGTCCACACGGCCGTGTGACTTCACATGGTCCGACCGTGTGGACTGCTCCATCACCTGTTTTCTTTCCTTCTTCATACAACCGTGTGATTTTCATACCATTACTCCACCACAGTAGTGTGACACCATGTCCGACCGTGTGTGAAGTGCTTTTATTCACTTTTTCATTCGTTTTGATCTTCTCTTTGCATTTGGCAATCTTATCCGGGCATCCCAACTGACATTTCTTCATTTTAAGCTCCGTTTCCTACAAGAATTACAAGAATACGTAGTATCATGCCCTTTCAAGGAAACCAATTAAAAACATAGTAAATATGTGTGCAAATGCATCAATTATATATCATTTTAAGCCCCAAAATGTACATATATTTTACACTCATCAAAATCCTTTAAACTTAAAGCATTGCTCGTCCTCGAGCAAATTTAAAAAAATAATATAAGGGGTAAAAATGAAAGAACACCAAAGAACACTATAAACATTAAATAGCACTCGACTCCATACTCAAGGAAACCATGTAACTCATTATTAAGAAGTCGTTATTCACAAACTCAACATCATTAATACTCTTTCGGGTACTTGACATCGCGACTCACAAGTAAATAGTGTATCACTCTACTCTCAGAAGTGTATGGTAAGTGTTTACTCTCAAATTCAATTCAGTGAAAGTAAAACTACCATAGGCTTGCAAATCGTCTAACATCTCGACCACTTTTGTGTGCACAATCTAAGAATCAAAAATGACTTTTTATTAGGTTGTAATATAGGCTCTTTGGTAAGGGTAGGGAAAACTGAGTTAAGTGACTTGACTTGAGCAAATAGAATTTAAGCATACAGACTTGCAATTCACTAACCCAATTTCAACATAATATCAGTTTTCTTTTACAACTCAATTCCACCCTTATTTCTCCTTTTTCGTTCTTTTTTGCCTTCTTTTCTTTTTCTTTAGCCTTAAGCTCTCATTTTTTTTACATAATTTTCAGAATTTTTTTTCTTTTGCTTTGCTCTATTTTCTCGTTTTCTTTTTTTTTCAGAGATATTTTTTTTCGAGATTCATAACTCCTTCATTTACCTAAATACTGCTCATCCCTCATTCTTTTGCCAACTTCCTCTTTTTTTTCATAATTTTTCACCACATCTCCCCAAACTTGTTCATTTTCTATAAGCCCAAGAAATTTGGGGACAAAATTATGTTTCAATTTAAAGATCAATGTGGCTAACAATAAAAAGTTTTGGCTCAAAATTGGCTGACTAGGGAATCATGAGTTCATAGGTAGGCTTTTTAGGCTAAGTAGGCTAAAACAAAGATGACCTTAAATCATTTTCAAAAATTCCACACACATGGCTTCAATGAAGATACGAGGAACAAGTTAGAGTTCTATCAATCATGAATGACACACTCAAAAAAAAAAATAAGTCTGCATAATATAAAGCAGTTTAAGACACAAAAGTTCACAGACTTATTTTTTGCAACATGCTCAAATACTCAATTTTCTTAATAAATGTCAAGTAAACAAATAACTTTCCTCCTAACATTTTATCACATTATTCCCACAAGTATATTATCCCATGCCATAAAATATTCATAGTAACATCATATGGGAACTAGGCACGAAAAGTGAATTAAAATCACACACAAAAGTAATTAAACGTGCTAAAGCGGTAAACGTGTTAAAATAAAAATAAACAAAAATCGAAAATTTCAAAAAAAAGATCGACAATTTTAATGCAAATATGCTCTACATGCAATCCTAAATGCAATGCAAAATATGCAACAGTACTAATTTAAGCATTCTTGACAACCCCCCCAAACTTAAAATATGTTTCATCCCGAACATATGAGGAAATTATCAAAAGGAAGAGGAATGCGTAAAAAGTACTTACTTGGATTACTATCGTCATGTTACTGTCCACACGGCCCGTGCGACCATGAGCGTGTCTATGTTGCCTCTGTCCAGCTCCACACGGTCGTGTGATGAATCCTAGTTCGCTGAGTCGTACGTCCCGTGTGACTTAGGTCACACGGCCATGTGATGCTTTTTCGGACTCTTATTTTTTTTATCGGTTCTTGTCGCGATGTTTCTTGGGTTGCCTCCCACAAAGCGCTAAGTTTTTCGTCTTTAGCCAGACTCAGATTTCTAGCATCACTTTCGTTGAATAGTGTCGGTTGAAATCCTTGAGCCTTCATGTTCTGTACCATCCATTACACTGTTTTCTCGGATTAAGTTCAGTATCGCCTGGGAATTTGCCCTTTTGATGTTGGCCACCGACTGCAGTTGCGATTTGGGCTTCTTGTATCTCCAGATATTTCAATCTCGCACTCAACAAAAACGATGTTAGAAACGAAGAATAGAAAAAAATAAACTACAAAAATCGAAAAAAGAAAAAAATAAAATATTTTAAAAAAATATGCTTCAATTAAGATTGGACTACTTATTACTATATCTAAGTAGAATCTAATCAATCCCCGGCAACGACGCCAAAAACTTGTTCGCCAAAAATATTTTGGTTCATACAACTGCAAGTGTATAGTGTAGTTTATAGAATAATGGCAAGCAAGGTCGTATCGTCAGGGATTGAATCTCGTAACACTTAGGCTATAATAACATCATATTCCACTTTTATTTAAGCAACCGAAAATTAAGTTTATATTATCTAACTAAAAATCGAAAAATAAAGAAAAAATAAATAAAATAAATTTGTGAACCCCACAAGTATTTTCAATATCTTTAGGAGCAACCTTCGGCACATAATCTCAACATGCTTCTTCAATATTAAATGCGAATAAAGTTTTAAAAACCAATTCATGCAATTCTATGGGTTCAAATTCCTAAATCCATTTACTCCCCGGGTCAGGTGGTGCATAAACAGTTGATTAATAACAATTGTAGTTTGGTCAGATCACTACAATTCTTATTAACTCCAAAAAGATTTATGAATTGAATGATTCCCCATAAACACGACTGTCACACATGTTTCATGTCAGAATTCGATTTTGTCTTACTAGAACTCACCTTGTCGGATTATGGAGTAGAAGTATGACATGCAAGTTATTGATCAGATAAAAAGCAATTATAATTAAGCACTTGAATTCATAAAATAGAACGCATGAATTAATTAAGAAAACCAACAATCATATTTAATACAAATCCACAGTTTCGATTATGCCCCTAAGATCCGAAAAAATATGCCAAACATTGATTACAAACTCATAGACAAATTCTAATCAATATTACGACATCATATAAGCACAGACAAGTGTTCTTAGACATAGAAAGAAAACTCCTTCTTGTCAGGATGGATTCCCCTTCCAAGCCCTCGAAGCTCTTGTGCTCCCTAGATGCGAAAGCCTTGTGGTGTTCTTCGCGACCTAGCCTTTTGCTCTCAGAAGCTCTTCGATTCCTTCGTTCTGTGTTATTTGATGTGTTCTCTATCACAGAGTGATGATTTTCGTGCAAGACTTGGTTCCCTTTTATAGATGCTTGGAGAGATCACTTGTAGAGTTGGAGCAGGAAGCAAAATCAAAAAGCTGAAATAGACTCCCACACGGCCGGGCCGTGTGAGATCACACTGGTGTGTGGTCTTTGAGATCACCGCTTCGCACGGGCTTGTGGCATGACACATTTCTTTTGGCAGTGCGGTTGAGTGACCTTGTCCACACGGTCGTGTGACTTCACACGGTCCGGCCGTGTGGACCTGCTCTGTCCCATGTTTTCTTCCCTTCTTCACACAACAGTGTGATTTTCACACCACCACTCCACACGGCCGTGTGACACCACACGGTCCGGTCGTGTGAAGTGCTTTTCTTCACTTTTTCCTTTATTTTGATCTTCTCTTTGCATTCGGCAATCTTATCCGGGCATCCCAACTGACATTTCTTCATTTTGAGCTCCGTTTCCTGCAAGAATTACAAGAATACGCAGTATCATTCCCTTTAAAGGAAACCAAGTAAAAACATAGTAAATATGCGTGCAAATGCATCAATTATATATCATTTTAAGCCCCAAAATGCACGTATATTTTACACTCATCAGAAATAGTATCAAATACTAGCCTCGACTTTAAACTCTGTCCCGTTTTATTTTCCAAACACTTAACCAGTTTCTTGTAAACAGTACCACTCATCCAACAATATTGAACACACAATTAAACTTTAAGGTGTTCTTTTATTTTTCTCTAGGTCTTTTTATAATTAATCCATGTTTTAGTAATTCTCCCTAAAAGATATACACCCTCGCAAGAGTCATAATTCGAATAGATCCAATATTTCGAATAGATCCAACAGTTCGTGGAGTTATCTGCCCAAACAGACAAAAAACAAATGCACGATTTATAATTTGAATGGATCCAGCAGGCTGAGAGTTATCTGCCGCAAGAGAGGAATTAATTTGATTAATACTTACTATCGAATTAATTTGAATAATCTATACATTAAGTCCATCATAACTCTTAAGGCTAAAAAGCTATTTACAGTTAAATCTCCATAAATTATTAACTTTAAAAGTCAAAATTTATTAATTTAGCGAGATATTAAATAATCGATAAATTTATAATCTATTAATTTATAGAAATATGACTTGTAGAAAATTTTATTGCTTGTGGATAATTGTTAGACTCATCTAAAAATAATTGAAAAATTAAATATTAAATTATTTTATTGCAAACAAAACATCAAAAGATTGAACCTTGTATCTTGGAAACATTATATAAGCGCAAAGATGTTGAAAGCTGCATAGTTGTTGACCAACAAGCGGATAATCGAGAGCGATATGTCATGAATTGTAAAGTTGAAGATAATAATTATATTGTACCCTCTTCTCAAAAGGAAGCCCGATAATATGAATAAGTCTTTGTTTAGCTACGAGAAAATCACATGAAAAGTTCTTGTTACCTTAACGAAAGTCAGAAATGTGATTTAAAGTAACATCAATTTTAATAAGAAACAAATAAAAATTGAGTCATTTTTCATGAAATCTTTATAGATTAATCATAAATGTAGTATATATTAAGTAATTATTAATTTATATATATTGGGGCCTATATGAATTCTCGTATATGTATTATCTTATAAATTTAGCGGATTATTAATTTAGCATATTGTACCCGAGTCGGGACCAGCCAAAAGTATTATTTATGCGAGGTTATTAGTTAATCGGGTATTAAATTATCGAGGCTATATTGTACTTATTATTTCTTATATATAAATAGCTTAGGTCATCATGTGTTTTCAAATGCAATTTTCTATTTTACAGGTATTCGAATAAACTTGTGTTTTCAAGTGAATTTTCATTTTTCTCAACTATTAGAAAAAATGATTAATATTTATTACGGAATTTTTGGTGAGAATTAAGTCATTTTCAGTTTTCACATTGGAATAAGATTTTGAGAACACAACAAAATATGTTTTCATCTGCAAATTCATATGAAACCAGACGTCGAAAATCATAACAAAATAATTTTTGAACATAATCACATAAATCTAAGTGAAGTATACACTTCAAAACTATAACTAAATACATTTTCATTTTCAAACATATAGCATGACATAAATTCCTTAAACAAACCAAACATGTTTTCACTTCTTCACACGAAAATCATTAACTTTTCAATATTCATTTCCAACACTAAAATCAAAATTGGACATATAAATATATCCATATATATCAAGTTCGGCTTTTTATTTCTTGTTTTAAAATAGACAAAGCGGGCTTTCACTTGGTTATTGTTTTAAATTTTTTGCTTAACCTCGTCTAGTCCACACATAAGTGTTAGGCTTTCCTTGGCCCCTATGTTTTTCTTTCGATAGCCCCCATAATCCTATTTATATCCCACCTAATTAGTGCCCGAGCTCCACGTAGGTACTAGGCTCAAGTCTACCGCTTGCCTAGTGTGTCTATCGTTGTTTAGAACACTCGCACTCATATGCACATTTAACGACTTTTTTACGATGCGGGCAATCACTCACTCAACAACACGATTGACTACCAAAGCGACTCTAGATTTTCTTCACTTAATTATATAGTTATCGGTTGGATGAATAACACATATTTATAAAATTAATATGTGCCGTTGATCATTGAGTCATTTAAATGCAAGCACATTTGTCATTTATCCGAATAATAAAGTATACGATAGCATGAAAAGTAATAAATCGTGCGACCCACTATCAAGAACAAATAAAGTAGACAATAGCATAATATACGAATTTAAATAAATATTTTTATTTGGATTCATATTTTAATTTTCCGAATTCGAATGTTAATATACAAATTTGAATGATGAGTTAATGAAAAAAATTCGCTTATTTTACACCGAGTACTACAAACGACTCTAATTAAAGATAAAGTAATATTGAAAAGTAATAAATCGTGTAACCGGCTACCAGGAACAAATATGTCACGTGAACCCCGCATGGGCGGCATCATATATTTTCACGGAGACCAGTTGCTTAACAGACGAACACTCATGACTAGTATTAGTCACCACCCCACCGGGCCAACCCCAACCCCCGCTAACCCACCTCGCCTCAACCCAACCCCCAAACAAAACCTCCACTCCCTCCATGTACTCCAAACCGTCCCACGTGATCGCAATGTCTTTCCCATGCCTGAAATCTTATATCCCCCCCACCCCTATTATCCACTAAGCGCCCATTTTTCTTTGTTTTTTCTCTCGGTTTCCCAATATATATATACATATATATACACAGAAAGAGACAAAATAGAGAAACAGTGGAATCTGTTGGCTTCCCATTGGTTGCATGGGGATGACTCATGCAAATGTGATTTATATAGGATATGATTGCCACCTGCCCTCTCTGAATTTCCCTTTTTAATTTACCACCCAAAGCCCTCTTTATAAATGCTTTCCCCTCAAGTGTCGTTCTTTAATTCACAGAACAAATCAAATTTAATAAGCAGAATACCTTTATAGTGTGAGAAGAAAATATTACTGAAGAAATGAGTTGCATGAACAGCCTGTGGATGGCAGCCAGTGTAGCTGTGGTCAACAGCCAGTACGATCAAGGCCAGAAATTGAAATCCGGTCTCAAATCCCTCAACCATGAAAAGAACCGCTTCTTTTCCGGCACGGTGGATCTCCAATCGCTTGCCGGCGTCATCGATGAGCAGAGGACGAAGGGGGAGGAGTCTCTCCGCCAAGTCATGTACTTGAACTGTTGGGGCTAGAGATGGGCTGATTGTAAATATCATCTGCCCATAAGGGTATAATTGGGATTCGCTTTACGAGCTGACTCCGGATTTGGAAGGGCTGGACTGAGTTGGCTCGGGGTTTTGGATTTTTGGGGTGAAAATTAAAGGATGAAGTGAGGACTGAATTGGTGTCAAATGGGAAATACTGAAAGACGGAGGACTCGGATATAAATTATGTGTAATTTTGATTCCCCCCAAAAATGGGATGGGTGGAATGGAATCGAATTTGTTGGCAAGAAATCCGTTGTTGTAATGAGATTTGAGATTTACATTTCATTTGATTGTTCTTTTTCCTTTCGGCCTTCTTCTTTTCTGTTTTTTTTTTTTTTTCTTTTTCCACAAAAAAGGTGCCAAACATCACGGTTTGGCAATTGTAGGGCCGTGTGGTACTGGTATGTGAGGCGATTTAGGCAATTGTCTTGGGACCCATAATTTTATTCATATAACACATATATATAATTATTCAGGTCAATTTTGTTTCCAAAATTCAAAAATTATGTACATAAATAATGAGATTTAAAGTTTTCACGTGCAATTGGAAATAGTAAAAACAATTAAATTAAATGCATATAAAGTAAGAGACTATTAGTTTTTCTAATTACTTCATAAATTAAGAAAAATATAACGTCATTGGATAAATAAAGGATAAGTTTTTGTAAATCGGGTTTAAATTCGTTGGACGGATCCTAAATTGACCTGGATATAATAGGCGGCGGTAGTTTTTGTAATTTTGAAGAGGCGATAGTTATTTTGTGATATTGAACACGGTGGTATTTTTAAGATTTTATGGGGGTGGTGTCATAGTATCACTAGATTGGTGGCATTTTGTAATATTAGGCATTGACTTAGTATCACTAGGGTCGTTAAAATTATTAGTTTTTCACTGGAGAATATTAGTAATTTCTTTAAACATTATTTTGAATAATACTCGTGAAAAAAATATTGATTTTTCCCTTGAAAGTATTAGTATTCCCCCAAAAATGTATAATTGAAAAGTATTAAGTCTTTCAATTAAGTTATTTAAGTAGTATTTTTCTTGAAAAGTAATAGTTTTTTCTCATAAAAATTATTAGTAGTATCCCATAAAAGTATTAGTTCTCTCTAAAAAAGTATCGTAGTCATCCCGAAAAGAATTTAGTAGACCCACAAAAGAATATTAGTTTTCCCTCGAAAATTATTAATAAAAATCCCAAAAAGTATTAATAAGCCCTCTTAAAACGTATTAGTGATCCACTTGAACAAAATTTATAGTAATCCTAATGAAAAATATTTATTTTTTCCTAAAAAATATCAATATTCCCCATAAAGCGTATTAATAGTTTCATTGAAAAGTAATAAGTTTTTCGATTATAGGTATTTTATTATTCCTCCTGTAAAGTACTAGTTTTTTTCATAAAAAGTATTAGTAATTTCTCAGAAAAGTATTAGTAGTCATCCAGAAAAATATTTAATAGCCCTCCTAAAAAATATTAGTTTCCCCTCTGAAAAGTATTAGTAGTTCTCCCAAAAAGTGTTATTAGCCATCCTAAAAAGTATTAACACTAGATGTTGTTGTGGTTGTAAGTGATTGTGCAACAGAGGTATTAAATTCGGCCTGCCATTAGGGTGCAAATCCACAAGCTGTCTGATTTGCGCTTTTTTTATTTGTTGTGGTCTGCAGGTCAATGGGCTTGGCTGGTGGGTCGGATATTTGTATCCATCTAATGGATCAGATCCATTAGACCTCTGATAGGAGGCTAATTCTAAATAAAGTCCAAAAAAGTAGAAATTAGCTGGTGTGTAATAAGCGTGTAAATATTCAATTAGATTTTGTATAAATCTACTAGTCAAATTTTATATCATAAACAATCTATAAAGTTCTTATTTTTTGCATCCCTACAATCATTTTGGTAGCATCTATACTATTTAATCAAAACTTTACATAATAAAATCATACATCATTAACCACATTGAAAAAGGACACAAATTGGATTTTCTCCAAATTTTATCTTTTCATATTGTTAATATATTAATTTAATAATATATTTTATTTGATTATATTAGGAGTGTTAAAAGAAACTTTAAACATAAAAAGTAAGACTCAAATTAAGGTACTAAACTACAAAAAAATTATATTCTATTCTTAAAGATGTGTATTGCTTATAGAATATTAGTAATTATACTTATGATTGCGTATAATGAAATAAGAATTTTCAAAATTACAATTATTAAAATATTATTTTAGATAAACTATGCCCCAAGATATATTAAATGGATTGAGTATATTATCTATTAAAAGTAGTACATTAGAGCACCTTGAGTATAGAACTTTATTAAGTAATTTTGCATTTGAAAAAGCAAAAAACAAAAATAAAATTAATTCTCTAAATATCTTCTAATTATATTTTTCTATTCATGCCCCTTTTTTAAGATATTGCCTCGTACCCATATTTCTTTGACACTGATAATTGTGTTGATAAGATACTCTGTTTTGTTTAGACAACAAAATCTATCAAATATCTTAAATATATATTTTGCATCATAATATGCACCTAAAGTATTTGAATAAAATCCAAAAACTACCAAATTACTATCTTTTTCGATAATAAATTTGTTTTGCACAACACGTGAATCAACGTGCAATTCTTGCAATTTTTTCTACCAAATCGTAAATAGAAGAATGGAAAATTGACTAATGACACTCATAAAAATCAATATCATTGAGTATATTCTACTTATTGTTCATGAAATGTTCAGTCGATGGATATGCAATGATACATGCATGGATAACATAAGTTCCGAAGAAAATAAATAAATCAAAGAAAAAGTTTTCCAACAACCTCGTTTCACTCATATCCTTACTAGTTTATCACCCCACATAGGGATGGTAGAGAAAAGCCACCTCTGGTTTGATGGAACATAGCATCTATCTCATCTTCATCTTCCATCCAAAGCTGTACGATGCAATTAAACAACAAAATAAAAGGAAAGATTGCATAACACAGGAATTTGACAGACATATATATATCAAATACAAACTAATGTAAAAGTAGGTAACGAGCCACTTTTTCTATTGTGTCAATTAATAGTATATCTTGTGCATTCCACGACAAAATTGTTTTAAGGCCACTTAGACTATCTAGTTTGCACTACTTTAGTGCATAATCAATAATCTTAGTTTGTACCAATTTAGTGCATAATATGTACTATATTTGTGCAAAAACTACTCTTTATCTTCAACAGTTTGCTCCACTTTCTACACTAAAAATGAATACTCCATAAGTTTCGTAGTTTATTCATTTAATATTATTTTTATTACTTTATAATCGACATTACATATGTAGTTTATTAAATAAAAAACTTATTAAATATATTTTCAAATTAATCAAATTCAAAAACTATGTAAATTTTAATGAAATTAAAGCAAAATTAAAATGACAATTCATAATTATATTCAAAGTAGAAACATAATTGTTTTTATGTATATATATATGTGAATATATATATATATATTAATTGAAATATACATATGTAAGAAGACTAATGATGAGACTGTTCACAAGATATTTTGGAGCAATAAAACTATGTTTTTCCATTGAGATCTTTGTTTTAATTTTGAAAGAAAGGCTAACCTTTTCAGCCTATTTTAGACAATATTCATAAATATTATATAAGAACTTGTACGTATTAGCGCACTACGATATTATAAAAATTTTGACTTATTCCATACATCTTAAATTTTGGATCATTGGATGTCTTTCTTAGAAGAGAGTAGAAACATTCTCCACACGGCATGAATTTTCTTAATGTTGTATATATTATTATGATAATTTCCATCTTATATAGAAGATGAGTTTCATGAAAAATAAAAAAGAAGCTCAATGATGCAAGAAAGTTAATTTACCTCATATGGGATTTTTGTATCTCTGATTCTTTGGTTGTAGTGTAGAAATGCCACAACATCATAGTCCACATTATTAGATTTGCAGTAAGTCTTCAACAAACTTATTATCGTTTTATCACGTCGAACTTGATAATAATCTTTGTCGCCATTCTTGCATTGCCGTAAGAATAAATGTAGTCCAAGAAAAAGAGCACACATTATGCACATACGATAATCGACATTACACATGTAGTTTTATTAAATAAAAAACTTATTAAATTGTATATATTCAAATTAATCAAATTCAAAAACTATGTAAAATTTAATTAAATTAGAGCAAAATTAAAATGACAATTCATAATAATATTGCGGCAGAAACATAATTGTTTTTATGTATATATATATATGAATATATATATATATATATTAATTCAAATATACATAAGTAAGTAGAATAATGATTAGAGTGTTCACAAAATATTTTGGAGAAATAAAACTATGCTTTTTCCATTGAGATCTTTGTTTTAATTGAAAAAAGAGTTAATGTTTTCAGTTTATTTTAGACAATATTCATAAATATTATATAAGAACTTGTACGTATTAGCGCACTATGATATTATAAAAAATTTGATTTATTCCATACATCTTTGGAACATTGGATGTCCTTCTTAGAAGAGAGTAGAAACATTCTCAACACGGCATGAATTTTCTTAATGTTGTATATATTATTTATATGATAATTTCCATCTTATATAGAATATGAGTTTCATGAAAATAATAAAGAAGCTCAATGATGCAAGAAAGATAGTTTACCACATCTGGGGTTTTTGTATCTCTAATTCTTTGGTCGTAGTGTAGAAATGCCACAACATCATAATCCACATTTTTAGATTTGCAAAGTAAGTCTTCGACAAATTTATTATCGTTTAATCACGTCGAACTTCATAATAATCTTTGTCGCTATCTCGCATCGCCGTAAGAATAAATGTAGTCCAAGAAAAAGAGCACACATTATGCACATACGATAATCGACATTACATATGTAGTTTTATTAAATAAAAACTTATTAAACTTTATATTTTCAAATTAATCAAATTCAAAAACTATGTAAAATTTATTGAAATTAAAGCAAAATTAAAATGACAATTCATAATAATATTGCGTGAGTAAACATAATTGTTTTTATGTATATATATATGTGAGTATATTAATAGAAATATACATATGTAAGTAGACTAATGATTAGAGTGTTCACAATTTATTTTGGAGAAATAAAACTATGCTTTTTCCATTAAGATCTTTGTTTTAATTTTGAAAAAGGGCTAACCATTTAAGCCTATTTTAGACAATATTCATAAATATTATATAAGAACTTGTACGTATTAGCGCACTATGATATTATAAAAATTTGATTTATTCCATACATCTTAAGTTTTGGATCATTAGATGTCCTTCTCATAAGAGCGTAGAAACATTCTCCACACGGCATGAATTTTCTTAATGTTGTATATATTATTTATATGATGATTCCATCTTATATGGAAGATGAGTTTCATGAAAATAAAAAAGAAGCTCAATGATGCAAGAGAGTTAATTTTCCTAATCTGGGTTTTTGTATCTCTAATTCTTTTGTTTCAGTAGTGTAGAAATGCCACAACATTATAGTCCACATTTTTAGATTTGCGTAAGTCTTCAACAAACTTATTATCGTTTTATCACGTCGAACTTGATAATAATCTTTGTCGCCACTCTGCATCGTCGTAAGAAAAAAATGTAGTCCAAGAAAAAGAGCACACATTATGCACATACGATAATCGACATTACATATGTAGTTTTATTAAATAAAAAACTTATTAAATTTTATATTTTCAAATTAATAAAATTAAAAAACTATGTAAAATTTATTGAAATTAAAGCAAAATTAAAATGACAATTCTTAATAATATTGCGTGAGAAACATAATTGTTTATATATATATATATATGTGTGTGTGTGTGTGTGTGTGTGTGAATATATATACTAATTGAAATATACATATGTAAGTAGACTAATGATTAGAGTGTTCACAAGATAGTTTAGAGAAATAAAACTATGCTTTTTCCATTGAGATCTTTGTTTTAATTTTGAAAAAGGGCTAACCATTTCAAATTTATTTTAGACAATATTCATAAATATTATGTAAGAACTTGTACGTATTAGCGCACTGTGATTTTATAAAAAATTTGATTTATTCCATACATCTTAAGTTTTGGATCCTTGGATGTCCTTCTTAGAAGAGAGTGGAAACATTCTCCCCACGGCATGAATTTTCATAATGTTGTATATATTATTTATATGATAATTTCCATCTTATATAGAAGATGAGTTTCATGAAAATAAAAAAAGAAGCTCAATGATGCAAGAAAGTTAATTTACCTCATCTAGGGTTTTTGTATCTCTGATTCTTTGGTTGTAGTGTAGAAATGTCACAACATCATAGCCCACATTTTTAGATTTGCAGTAAGTCTTCAACAAACTTACTATCGTTTTATCACGTCAAACTTGGTAATAATCTTTGTCGATATTCTGCATTGCCGTAAGAATAAATGTAGTCCATGAAAAAGAGCACACATTATGCACACACGATAATCGACATTGCATATGTAGTTTTATTAAATAAAAAAACTTATTAAATTTTATATTTTCAAGTTAATCAAATTCAAAAACTATGTAAAATTTAATGAAATTAAAGCAAAATTAAAATGACAATTCATAATAATATTGCAGCAGAAACATAATTATTTTTATGTATATATATATATATATGAATATATATTAATTGAAATATACATATGTAAGTAGACTAATGATTAGAGTGTTCACAAGATATTTTGGAGAAATAAAACTATGCTTTTTCCATTGAGATCTTTGTTTTAATTTTGAAAAAAGGGCTAACCTTTTCAGCCTATTTTAGACAATATTCATAAATATTATATAAGAACTTGTACGTATTAGCGCACTATGATATTATAAAAAATTTGACTTATTCCATACATCTTAAATTTTGGATCATTGGATGTCCTTCTTAGAAGAGAGTAGAAACATTCTCCACACGGCATGAATTTCCTAATGTTGTATATATTATTTATATGATAATTTCCATCTTATATAGAAGATGAGTTTCATGAAAATAAAAAAAAAATTCAATGATGCAAGAAAGTTAATTTATCTCATCTGGGATTTTTGTATCTCTAATTCTTTGGCTGTTGTGTAGAAATGCCACAACATCATAGTCCACATTTTTAGATTTGCAGTAAGTCTTCAACAAACTTGTTATCATTTTATCACGTCGAACTTGATAATTATCTTTGTCGACATTCTGCATCGCCGTAAGAATAAATGTAGTCCAAGAAAAAGAGCACACATTATGCACATACGATTATATCACTAATAATATACCTTATTGAAGTAAATTCTATATGAATTTATCTTTTATGGATAAGAAATTGAAAAGAGATAAAATAGATATACATTTAAATTTTAAGACCACGAGTTTGTAGCTCACGTGGTATTACTTACCCTTTGTTAGGGTATTGACCAGGGTTCGAACCCTGTATCTTTCAGTTTCTTTGAAAATTATCCTCCCCTTCAACCACTACTCCCAACTTATAAAAAGAAATATACATTTAAATTTTAATTTGTTTTTCAAACTGAAGTGGCAAAGTGAAAATTGCACAAAGTTCTTATGACAAAGTTTTATAAAATCCAACTATATATATGGTTTTTTAGTATGTAAATTATTTTTAGGAAATCTTTTTATTTGATATTTATATGAATTTTTTAAGTTTTTTATCTGGACCATTCCAATTCGTGTATTGTCCCACCCCCGATTTTTTTCCTGGCTATGCACATGATCAAATCTCGATTCGGTGAACCACCACGTGGTTATGTGTAAAATCCGTGAAGTTCAGGAGGCAATTGCAACTCAAAATAGAGAAGTATAAAAATGGTCATAGTTAATTTGGAAGTAAATATTTTTATTCCCAAAAACTAATACAAAGAAGAATTTCCAAAGGGACTGAGAAAATTGTAAATTTAGTCAAAAAGTTTTTTGAAGCATAACTCGACTATTGTGTAAATTTTGCGTCAAACCTTCTCTACCCAAACTTTTATAACCCAACTCTATTTGTGATTGTAATATGTGTCCCATTTTATTTTCTTTTTTTTGAAACAAAAACATACATATGTCATAATGATTAATGGGACACTTACACAATCACAAGAAAGTTGGGTTGTGCCCACTGATAGCATCTCATTGCCCAAAAATTGACCAAATGATAGGGTTCGACCAAGAAAATATTTTTAATTTCACTTTGTTTCCTAGTTTCCACAATAAATGAAGATGGGTATTTCGTCGCTAGATAACTAAAAATCGTCGGTAAAATGATTTATTTCGACGCATTCATTGATTGATCGCTACTTCCCGATGATTATGCCCGCCGTGAAGTAGCAAAAATTGGGTTAATTAAATGCTACAACCCAACTCCCTTGTGATTATAACATGTGTCCCATTTTGATTTTCTTTTTTTGAAAAAATACATGCATATATTATAATGGGACACATGACACAATCACAAAGGAATTGAGTTGTGCTCACTTGGATAACATATCATTACCCCAAAAATTGACCAAATAAATTGGTTCATACCAAGGAAAGATTTTTAGTTTTACTTATTTTCTTAGTTTCTTCATTAAATGGCGACGGAAAACAACAAAAACTCGTAGGTAAAATGATTTATGCAGACATAATTCTGATGTTTATCTGTCGTTACTTCCCGAGCTACACAAAGTGAGTACAACTGAAATCCCTTGTGATTGAAACGTGTCCTATTTTGATTTTTTTTGAAAAAATACATGCATATGTCATAATGGAACACTTGATAAAATAACAAGGGAATTAGATTGTGCCCACTTGGATAGCATCTCATTACATCAAAAATTGACCATAATGATTGGGTTCACCAAGAAACATTCTTAATTTCACTTTTTTTTCCCTAGTTTCCAAATTAAATGGAGACGGGTATTTCCAACGCTAAAAAAATCGCCGGTAAAATAATTTATTTCGATGTGATTCTCGACATTGATCGATCGCTACATCCCAATGATTATGCCCATCGCAAGTAAGCGAAAATCGCGTTAATTAAATGCTACCCAAAGTGGGTACAACCCACTCCTGGTGATTATAACATGTGTCCCATTTTGATATTCTTTTAAAAAAAAATACATGCATATATTATAATGAAACACTTGATACAATCACATGGGAGTTGAGTTACGCCCACTTGGGTATCATATTATTACCCAAAAAATCAACCAATTTAATTGGTTCAAACCAAGGAAACGTTTTTAGTTTCACTTATTTTCCTTGTTTCCAGTTTCCACATCAAACAGTGATGGGTATTTCTGTTGCTAAACAACTAAAACTCGTCGGTAAAATTTTATTTTGACGTAATTATGATGTTGCTCTGTCGCTACTTCCAGAGCTACACAAAGTGGGTACAACTTAAATCAATTGTGATTGTAACATGTGTCCAATTTTGATTTTCCTTTTTTTTTTCGAAAAAAATATACGCATATGTCACAATGGGACACTTGATAAAATCACAACAGAGTTGGGTTGTGCCTACTTGGGTAGCATGGCATTACCCCAAATACGACCGAGGAAATGTTTTCAATTTAACTTATTTTCCTAGTTTTCCACATTAAATGGTAACGGGTATTTCAGTCGGTAAACAACTAATTAAAACTCGTCGGTAACATGATTGGTTTTGACGTAATTCTGACATTGATCTGTCGCTACTTCCCAACGGATTCTTGTAGTATGTGGATGGTGCATTGTGTAACTCTTTTCTGATTCCCAAAATTTCGAAAAGAGAATTCAGCTCCTAGTTCTTTATCAACTTTTCTAATTCAAATAAATGGGATTTGAGAGCACTATGTTATAAAAAACGGCCTTGCTAGGCGCACTAATTAGGTCAAACCGATTTTATCTAAATTGGTCAAATAAATCATTTCGATCAAAAATAATCCTAAACGCGCGTCTAGATGACCTAGGCGACCAAAAATTGGGCCTAGGCAACCAAAAATCGATCAAAATTAGTAAAAATAAAAAATTATAAAATAGACTATTATTAGGCTACCACCTGACTAGCGCCTATCGATGAACCTGCATTTTAATACTCTATGGAAGTACCACAATCTTTATTTATAGGCATAAACATTATTGTGCTTGATTTATTATGACCATTTTGGAAAAATACATAGGACCACCATCAATTGAAGATAAGGATAATTAGAAAAATTACTAGTCTTGAGATTTGGGTAAATTACTAAAAACCCACATATTTTTGAAAAAAAAAAAACAGGTGATGTTTGATTTTGTATTACTGTTCGCCAAAAATATTTTGGATCATACAATTGCAAGTGTATAGTGTAGTATATAGGATAATGACAAGCAATGTCGTATTCCTCAGGGATTGATTTGTGAAACACTTAGGCAATAATAATATCGCATTCCAATTTTATTGAAGCGACCGAATATCCAATTTATAATAAAATTTGAAAATAACAAGAAAAATAAATAAATTTGCGAACCCCACAAGTATTTTCAACAACTACATGAGTAACCTTAGGCACATAATCTCAACATGTTTCTTCAATATTAAATCCAATTAAAGTTTCAAAACCAATTCATGCAATTCTATGGGTTCAATTCCCAAGATAGTCTATTCCCTCCCAGGTGATAAATAAAGTAGATTAATAATAATTGTAGATCTCGTGATACGTTACAACTATTATTAACTCCCAAAAGATTTATGAATTGGTTGACTCCTACAAACAGTTGTAGGTCCGACACGTTACACCCATTTATGTCCAATTCGATTTCCGTATTTGTTAGAACTCATCTCCGAATCTCGCACTAACAAATATGACATGCAAATTATTGGCGGATAAAAAAGCAATTAAGAATAAGCACCGAATTTATAAAATAGAAAACATGAATCAATTAAGAAAGCAATTAATCAAGATTTAACACGAATCCACAATTTTGATTATGCCCTAAGATCCGAAAGATTAGCCAAATATTAATAACAAATTCACAAATAAATTGAAATCAACATTACGACATCATTTAAGCACGAGACAAAGAGATCTAGACATAAAAAGAAAATTCCTTCTTGTCGGGATGGATTCCTCTTAAGTCTTGAAGCTCTTGTGCTCCAAGAGATGCAAAAGACCTTGTGGTGTTCTTCGCGACCTAGTCTTCCTCTCTCGGAAGACTTGAATCTTGTGTTCTGCGTAATTTGATGTGTTGTATCTTTGTATGAATGAATGAATTTTCGTGCAAGCCTTGAGTCCCTTTTATAGATGATTGGAGAGATCACTTGTAGAGTTGGAAGGGAAAAGAACTCAGAAAAAATGCATTTAGCGAGAGTCCCACACGGCTAGGCCGTGTGGCACCACACTGATCGTGTGGTGTGTTGCGCAACCCTTTCGCACACGCCCGTGTGGGCTTACGGTGCCTGGCCGTGCGGACTTGGTTTCGCCCCCTATTTCTTTCCTTTCTTCATATGGTTGTGTCACTCCACACCGGCATTTTCACGGCTGTGTAAAGTGTTTTTGTCGATTTTCTTCATCGTTTTGATCTTCTCTTCGCATTCATCAGTCCTATTCGGGCATTACAACTGATATTTCTCTGTTTTAAGCTCTGTTTTCTGTAAAAAGTTATAAGAATACGCAATATCATGTCCTTCTAAGAAAACCAAGTAAAAATATATTAAATATGCGTGCAAATGCATCAAATATATATCATTTTAAGTCCCAAAATGCACGTATATTTTACACACGTCAATTACATTAATTTATTACTTTCATAAGCAAAACTATTTTGAATATTCCCCTTACATTTATAATAACATTACAATTACCCCCTTACATTTAACACAAATTTCAAACCTCAAGGTTTTTTTTTTGTAACTTTCAGACATCTCTTGCTTTTTTTTTTTTAATTAACCTAAACCAGGGGCAGTTTTTTAGTTATCTCTTGAAGATACACATTTTGTTATGACAATTAATATATTTATGCAAAATTTATGAGCATCTCATTTGCATTAAATTAAAATAAATTCAAATTTGTTTCCAATAGGATCTTTGGAGCACTAATGCACGATGGATAGTTCATTTAGGGAAAAATTTTAACTAGCCACTTTGGATAGCAAAAACTCCTTTTTACCCACTTTTTTAAACACACTACTTTTCTACTCAAAATGACCGAAATGCCCTTAATTTCAAATTCAGTCAATTTTCAACCCTCATTTCTCATTTCAGTTTCACTATCAACTTTTAACTTTACCAAAATCTAAAACAAAACAACAAAAACGTGAGAAAGAGAAGAAGCATCTTGTGAGAAGCCATGGATCATCAAAGTGAATTCCCCGTCGCCACCGCCGCCAAACCCGTCGGAGGATCCGCCGTGTCGAAGACCCCTGCATTCTTCCCGCCACGATGATGCCCTGCCTCCACCTCGCCGATGCCGCCACCACCAATGTGCCCATATCCGATTCCCAAGAGGTTAGATTTTAGTGACTTTATGTTGGATTTTGGTTTAGGGATTTTGGTTTAATTTAAATTAGAGTCGATTTAGGGATTTAGGTGTGGTATTGATTTTTAGGGGTTGATCGTGTTGATTGGTCTTAGATTTAGGGCTTGGTGTTTGGAATTCATGGGGTTGATTGGGGAAGATAATGGATTTTAGGGAAGAAGAACAATCTTCACGTTACAATATTATGACGTGAAAAACTGTTCTCACGTTATGTATATAATGTGATAATTGTTCTCATGTTATATATATAATGTGACAGCAATTTTTCATGTTAAAATATTATAACGTGATAATTGCTGCAACGTTATACATATAACGTGAGAACATGTTCTCACGTTATAATATAACATGATAATATATTGTCACGTTATATATATAACGTGATCAATATTATCACCATTTTATACTCATAATGTGTGTGTATTTGTATATTACGTTTTTGTTATAACATGACACGTTTTAATATAACGTGAATAATATATTCACGATATATATATATTTGTAATGTTATTATTATATATACGTAATTATTATATATAACATGAATATATATCTCATGTTGTATATTGTATAACATGATATATGTATATTATATCACGTCATATATATTTCGTGGTAATAGTTGTAATTTATTGTAGTTTATTTACATTATAATATACATAACGTGAATATTTATTCACGTTATGTATATATTGTAAGTCAAGTGGCTACAATAATCTAGAGGGGGTGAATAGATTATCCGGTTTCTCGATTTTTCCCTCTTTTTCGAAAGACTTAAGCAAAGATGAAATGCAAAGTGCGGAAAGTAAACAAAGACACGTTGATTTAAAGAGGTTCAACCCACCTAGAGCCTAATCTTCTACCACCCTAGTATATCGGGATGGATTTCAAAAAGAAAAAAAGATTTTATTAATTTACCACAAATTAATACAACACCTTGATGATTACCACAACCCTCTTTCACCACCTTGAGGATTACCACAACCCTCTTACAACACCTTTGAAGATTACCACAATCTTCAAACACCTATCACCTATATCACCCAAGTGTATTCTTACTACAAGAATACTCACAAGGATGTCTTGTGTTGAATGATGACCAAAATCAAGATTACAACTCAATAATGATTGATACAATATGAGTACAAGTGTAATCAAGAATTGAAAGCCTAGACCTCAAATAAGTGCAAGTGAAAGTGCTTAGGCTAATACAACAAGATATATGAAAGTGTTTGCTCAATTGCTCTTTGCTTGTGTAGAGTGTTGTATTTTGTTGCTTGAATGAAGCCTCTATTTAAAGGAGAGGACTTGGCTTTCATTTTCAGGACATTGGCTCCTCCTTGGGGAGTGATTTCTGAAAAAGAAACCATTTAAAATGATCAATATAGTATTTAGAAATCAATCCCACAAAATAGGGAAAAAGCGAAAAACACAACGGATAGTTTCTTTGATAAACATGGGGTTCGACCAGGTCGCGCATAGATAAGATTGAAATTGAATTTCTGCGAATTTTTACACAGGGGGGACCGGTCGGAGGGTGCGACCGGTCGCCTTTAGTCTGGATTGGTTGGACTTGAAGAAATTACGAACAGAGAGAAGATCAAACAAAAACCAACTCCTGTACGGTAGCCCGGGGTCGACCGGTCGCCCTCACCGGTCGACCACCTGGTCGCCTGGCCGCTCGCCCTTTTTTCTTACGACTCATTTTCTGTTTCAAAACTCAACTCGGATATGGGTTGCCCTATAGGGCGACGGTCGAACTGAAACAAATGTGTTGTCCAATATTTTATCGAAAATAAACTCCAAGAAATACTCCGAAAAATAGTAAAAACATTTTAAATCGATCGGAAGTATTTAGACAACATTTAGGGACATTGTTTTGGTTTAAAAACTCATTTTAACAAAATCATCAAAATAATGATAAAAACATTTACCTAACAAACTCCCCTTTTTGATGATTACAAACCAAAACAATTTACTCGAGGACGATTTTGAAAACAAATAAATTTTCCGGTTTTTGAGTGAACTATCCGTTGAAAATATTTCAAACAACGCTCCCTATCTATGAGCATATCAACAAGAGATATTGCATAAGCTAGAAGCACAAGCTATAACAAGCTTATATAAGATGCTATAAACATCATAGGCAAAAAAGCTCCCCCCTGTCACAATACTTATAATCTTTTGCAATTGAGTCCATAATACAAGCCATGGACTAGGTATTCTTGGCTTTAGGAAGCCATAGCTTTTATTGCAAGCTTTTATTAGCTTCTTTTGGCTTAACGAGCCAATTTCTGTTTCTCCCCTTTGGAATCATCAAAAGAATGTTAGGATGATAAAAACATCATACAATTATATCAAAGTGCGCCAAGGGACGGTTTACAACCGTTGAGCAATTTAAGCTTAAAAATCCAAGGAAAATGGGAGAAATGTATCATGAAGAGTTCATACGCTCGTTTTATTTGCCAAAACATGATCTCAATAAATATTGGAGACTTTTGGAAGCAAGAGAATCATGTAGAAGTTGAAATTTTCATTGCGACATTTCATCGAACACTTAGTGGGCGTGAAAATTAAAAGAAGTTGTATATAACCCTTGTAAAAGATTCAAGCCAAAAATTTTCAACACCAATTCAAGTCAAACATCATATATTACAACATAACAACCAAGCTCATCATGATCATACGACAATTACATCAAAAAATTTACAAGGAAGCCAAAAACTCAAGGGTTCAACCCAATTGAGTAGAGGAAGTAGAATTCTTACCATTTGATCGGTAAAGATGAGCGATGATGATGATAAACGAGCTATGTAATGTCCAGGTAGTGAATGGAATGCATGAAAATCAATTTAGAAAGAAATATGTGTGAATTTGGCAAAGGGACGAAAAATGGCCAAAATATGTTAAAATGGCGAATGTCAAGACAGAACCGTTAATCCAAATTATGGCTTAGGGCGACTGGTCGAGGTTGAGGGCGACGGTCGACGCGTTTAGGCGACGGTTGCCCTCAACCTGTTTTTAGCCCACTGCCTTATCATTTTTAAGAAAATCCGATTTTTCAACCAAAATCCGATTTTTCGCCCCTAAATTTTAGAAACATGCAAAATGCAAACTTAAGTCTCATTCAATATGCATTATGCCTAACCAAGCTCAGATCGACGCAAAAGTCTCGGAAAATAGCGGTTTTGTGAAAATATCCGCTAATTGATCTTGAGATGGTACAAAAGATATCTCAATTTTTCGTTTTGAAACACAATCCCTTAGAAAGTGATGTCGAATCTCAATATATTTAGTGCGGTTATGATGAACCGGTTTTGAGCAATATTTATAGCGGATATATTATCACAAAATATAGGTACGTTTTCAAAAGAACATTTGTAATCCGCTAAGGTTTGTTTCATCCAAAGAAGTTGTGTACAACAAAAGGCGGCGGAAATATATTCGGCTTCGGCCGTTGAAAGAGAAAAAAAATTTTGCCTTTTTGAAAACCAAGAAACTAGGCAATCGCCTAAAAATTGACATGATCCGGAAGTACTTTTCCGATCATCAATATTTCCGCATAGTCCGAATCACTATAACCTTTAAGAGAAAATTTTTCATTCTTTGGATAAAATAAACCATATTGAATATTGCCTTTCAAATATCGAAAAATCCTTTTAACGGCACTCATATGAGATTCTTTGGGATTGCTTTGAAAACAGCGCATAGGCATACGGCATGAAGAATGTCCGGTCTACTAGCGGTTAAATAAAGTAAACTACCAATCATACCTCGATACTTTGATTCATCCACGGACTTGCCTTTTTCATCTTTGTCAATTTTGACATTTGTTGCCATGGGGGTGGAAACGGTTCTTCCTTCGTCAATGCCGAATTTTTTCAAAAGTTCTTTTGTATACTTTGATTGCGAAATATAAATACCTTCTTGACATTGCTTAATTTGAAGTCCAAGAAAAAGTTAAGCTCCCCATCATACTCATCTCGAATTCACCTTGCATCAACTTAGAAAATTTCTTGCACAACGAATCATTAGTAGCACCAAAGATAATATCATCAACATATATTTGCACAAGTAAACAATCTTGCCCTTTTTCAAAAACAAAGAGAGTTGTATCAACTTTACCTCTTATAAAACCATTTTGCAAAAGAAAAGAGCTAAGTCTATCATACCATGCACGGGTGCTTGTTTTAAACCATACAAGGCTTTTAAGTTTAGAAACATCATTAGGCCTAGAAATATTTTCAAACCCGGAGGTTGTTTTACATAGACTTTTCTTGAATAATACCATTTAAGAAAGCGGATTTAACATCCATTTGGTAAAGTTTAAAATTTTTAAAACAAGAATAGGCAAGTAAAATTCGAATTGCTTCTAAACGTCTACGGTGCAAAAGTTTCATCATAGTCAATACCTTCTTCTTGACAATACCCTTGAGATACTAACCTTGCCTTATTTCGAACAATGTTGCCTTGATCATCAAGTTTGTTCCCGGAATACCCATTTTGTACCAATTATGGTTTGAGAAGGAGGACAAGGTACCAATTCCCATACATCATTTCTTTCAAATTGATTCAACTCTTCTTGCATCTCTAGGAACCAATCCTCATCCTCAATAGCCTCCTTAGCATTTTTAGGCTCCTTTTGAGAAATAAGAGCTTTCTCGGCAAATTTTCTCCGGTCATCACTTTGTCAAGGGGATCACCAATAATAAGATCTTTAGGATGATATCCTTTAAATTTCAATGCAATTGGAAGATCCGAGATATCACCTCTATCTTCTTGAGGACCATTTGAGGTAGACGGTTGATCATTTGATGTAGAAGTTTGAACATTTTGAGCATCAAGTTGAACAATGGGTTCAATAATGTCCTCTTCATCACTTTCATCATTGGGAATTCTTTCAACACCCAAAGCTTCATTGAATTTGACATGAATGGATTATTCAACAACTCCACTAGTTTTATTGTAAACTCGATATGCTTTGCTTTTTGTTGAATATCCCATAAATATCCCTTCATCGGCCTTAGGATCAAGTTTGTCCAATTGGTCCTTGGTATTCAAAATAAAGCATTTACACCCAAATATCTTGAAATAACTAATATTTGGAGTTCTACCTTTCCAAAGTTCATATGGAGTTTTATTCATTTTAGGACGAATATAAACTCGATTAATGACATAGCAAGCGGTACTAATGGCTTCGGGCCAAAAGTATTTTGGATGTGAAAATTCATTGAGCATGGACCGACTCATCTCTTGTAATGTCCAATTTTTCCTTTCGGCTACTCCATTTTGTTGAGGTGTCCTTGGAGCCGAAAAATTATGAGCATATCCTTTGGTTTAACAAAATACTCTAAATTCACCATCAAATTCTCCACCTCGATCGCTTTGAATAGACTTGATAGTGTCTTCCTTTTCATTCTCAATAAGTCTACACAACTTAACAAACTCATTAACGACATCGTTTTTATTGGTAAGAAAAAGAGCCCAAGTATATATATAAAAATCATCGACAATAACGAAAGTGTAATGTTTTCCACTAAGACTTGCGTACCAATGTCCCCATACAAATCAAGGTGAAGCAATTGTAGGGGTTTGGTTGTGGAAATTTCATTTTTGGGCTTAAAACTACTTTTAACTAATTTGTTCTTTTGACAAGTGTCACATAAGCCAAGATTTTCAAAATTCAATTTGGGTAGTCCTTTCACATGTTGGTTTTTGTAAATATTTTTCAAATTCTTATATCCAACATGTCCAAGTCGCCTATGCCATAAACTAGTTAAATCATTATTGGCGACTAAACAAGAAACATTTTGACTAACCAAATCACTTGTACAAATTTTGTAAAGATTGCCTTTTCTATATGCTTCACAAATAATTTCACCATTTTTAAGTATAAGGCATTTTTCTTTATTAAAGGAAACATCATAGTTTGAATCACAAAGTTGGCTAACACTTATCAAATTAAACTTAAGCCCTTCAACTAAAAGAACATTACTAAGAGAGAAAGAAGAGTTACCAATTTCTCCATTTCCAAGAATTTTTCCTTTGCCATTGCCGAACATGACCATACCCTCTTCTTGGAGTTTGATGTTGGTAAAAGTTCTCTCCTCCCGGTCATGTGGCGTGAACATCCGCTGTCCACGAGCCATTTTGAATCTTCCATTGTCGTTATAGCCCCTATTACCTACAAAAGAATTTCTTTTAGGTACCCTATAATTTTGGGGTCCATGGGGGTTAGTCTTGAGACTTTTGGGTCTCCAAACATGTCTAGAGCTATTTCTCAATTTGCAATTATTAGCATAATGTCCAACATTGCCACAATAAAAATATGTAGGAGTATTAGAATTACTAGCACGTACAAAAGTTGGACCTTGGTTGTTTTTCTTAAAAACACTTTGATATGGCTTATAACCAAGTCTCAATTTGGAATGCTCACCTCTTTGTGCATCTAAAATTTTAGTGACTTTATCCGTGCTTATGTTGAAACGATGCATATCATTTTTCAAACATTCAATATCTTTTGTGAGCAATTCCTTTTCGGTTTCAAGAGAGTGAACTCTAGTAAGAGTAAGAGTATGAGCTTTGTCTAAAGATTCATAAGATGTAAATATTTTTTCTTTTTCAACCTTAAGCTCCTTATGCCCCTTTTTCAAATTCTTATATTTAACAATTAAATTTTGAAACTCAATTTGCAATTCGTCAAAATCACATTGCAAGTCATCAACTATGGAGGAAGTAGAAAAATTTGAGCGTACCTCATTATTTTCATCGTCTATGGCCATGAAACCATGTTCGGTTTCTCCTTCCTCATCGGTTGTTTCGAGTAGTTCATCCACGCGTTTTGACCTCCGCATTTAGAGCCTTCTTTTTTGTGAAGGCTTCCTTTTCTTTTGCTCCTCTTCATCGAGCTTTGGGCAATTGGCAATGAAGTGCCGGGTTCTCTGCATTTGAAGCTGAAAGCATTATCTCTTGGTTTTCTTGCTTTATTTTTGTTCACAAATTTTGCAAACTTTCGAACAAGTGCGGCCGTCTCCTCATCATCATCTGTTTGATAAATGGTTTTATCATGATTTTGATGATTTTGATTTTACACCAAAACAATGGTTTTAAAGGTTGTCCAAATACTCCTAAATGATTTAAAATGGTTTTAATATTTTCCGGAGTATTTCTTCAAGTTTTATTTTCGACAAAATTGGACAACACTTTTAATGATTTTTTGTTAATGTATTTTTACACCAAAACATTGTTTCTAAATGTTATCCTAATACTCCCGATCGGTCTAAAATGTTTTCACTATTTTTTGAGTATTTCTTGAAGTTTATTTTCGATATAAAATTGGATAACACTTTTGTTTTGTGGCAAACGGTCGCCCTATAGGCATCCCGCACGAAAATTATGAAAAAAAGCAGTGTATAAGCCATTTTCTTGAAAAAAAAGGTGGCAGTAGACGGTCAACAGGTGGTAGACGGTATGGTCGACAGGGTGTCGTCGACGGTGCCGGGAGCAATTTCTCAAACAGAACCTCCTGGACTCGTTTTTGGGTTTTGTTCGACCATTTGGACACGTGGTCGACCGGTCGGACCCCGTCGACCGGTCGCCTGTGTAAATGTGTTTTCTCATTTTCAAACGTCTATTTGTGCGTGACCGTCGCCCTCAAGTTTGACAAAGAAAAATCGACCGTTTGTGAAGAGACAACATTTCCTTAAATCATGGAGTTGATTTCTAACAGCTATATTCTTCATTTGTCTTGCAATATTTTACGATTTCAATCTCCTAGGATGAGCCTATCATGTCCAAGACATCTTCTATAAATAGAGGAAGAATTGAAGCAACACAAAAAGAGAGAACAACACAACACAACAAGATATACTCAAGCAACCACTTGGTCTTTCATTGTTATTATTCTTGTTGTAATTTGCCTAGCTTATCACTTTCACATCCTTGAGGTCTAGGCTATTCTTGATTACACTTGCACTCAATTGTATAATTCATTATCGAGTTGTAATCTTGGATTTTTGGGTAATCATTCAACACAAGATATCCTTGTGAGTGTTCTTGTGGTAAGAACACACTTGGGTGATCTAGGTGTTAGGTGTGAGAAGATTGTGGTAATCTTCTTGTTGAGGTGTTGAAGAATTTGGTATTCTTCAAGGTTGAAGATTGTGGTAATCTTCACAAGGTGCCGTTGGAGATTGTGGTAATCTTCAAGAGAGATTGTGGTAATCTCAAAGGTGGTGTTGAAGAAGAGTGTGGTGCTCTTCAAGGTGTTGTAAGTTGGTGTTGTATTAATTTTGGTAATTAATAAAATCTTTTTTTTTTTGAAATCCATCCCGGATATACTGGGGTGGTAGAGGATTAGGCCCTAGGTGGGTTGAACCTCTTTAAATCGACGTGTGTTGTTTACATTCCGCACCTTTATTATTGTCTTTGAGCATTCGGTTTGAAAAAGAGGGTAAAATCGAAAAGATGGAGATAATCTATTCACCCCCCCTCTAGATTATCGTAGCCGCTTGACTTACAAGTGGTATCAAAGCCAAACTTTGGCAAGCTCGTTTCACATCGCGAGTGAAGAGAAACGATCGTCGGCTCGAACGAAGCTCATCTATCCGGCGCTCCACCACCAAGCCACCACTATTTGATTCCAAAAATTTTACATTTTGGAAAGAAAAATGGAATGCTATTTACAAAGTTGCGGGTTCGATATTTGGAACACCGTCATCAATGGAGAATCCATTTCGACGAAGAATACACCACACACCTCTAAAGGCTTCAAAGAGCTCAATGATGAAGAGAAGAGAATCATCTCCTTAAATGGTAAAGCTCTTAAAATTTTGTATTGTTCACTTACTACTTTGGAATTTGATCATGTTGTAGGTATTCGATCGGCACAAGAAGTATGGCAAAAATTAGAAGCCATCTATGAAGTATATGCAAATGAAAGGAGAAACTCAAAAGCATCTACTTCACAAATGGATACAACATCAAATCCAACAACATGGGATGAGCCTTCTACAACCTCCCATGATGAAGAAGTTGAACAATGCCTCATGGGCATCAAAGAAGAAAACGAGGTAAGTTCTAAACCCTCTACTTCCTATGATAATGATTATAGTGATTTGCAAAATGATTTTGATGAACTACAAGATGAATTCCAAAACTTACTTGTTAAATACAAAAATTTGAAAAAGGAATTCATTGTTTTGAAAAATGATAAGGATAGTTTATTTACTTCCTATGAATCACTATCATGTGCTCACACCACCACTCTTGACAAGGTTAGAAACCTTGAGAAAGAAAATAATACTCTTGTTGAGAACATAAATTGCTTGAAAAATAATTTATCTAAATCCAACTTGAGTCTTTGATAGAATGACCAATATTGTTGATTGTTGTGATAATTCGAAACTAGAACTTGATCATAAGTCTAAGGGTGTCAATCACATGAAAAAGAATCAAGTCTCTAAGCACGTTGGTCATTATGCTCCTAGAATTATTACATGCTTTTATTGCGGTAAAAAGGGTCATACGGTAAATACTTGTCGGGCTAGAAATAGCTCTAATTATTGTTGGAGACCTAAAAGTCTCAAGACTAATCCCAAAGGACCCAAACACATGAGGGTACCACAAAACAATGTCATATTAGGTACCCGGAGAAATAATGATCGAAGAAAATTTATACCGCCAAGAAGACATCAAATGACCGTTTCATTTGATCAAAGAAGGAGAAACTATTTTCGACAAAGCCAATTTCAAGAAGAGGATATAATCAAAAAGGAAGAACACAATCCTTGAAATGTCAAAGACATCATCAACAAGATGATTTTCAAAGAAGAAGAGACTTTCAACAATGGGAAGGCAACAAACCTTGGAAATGGAGTAATCAAAGAAGTCATCATCAACAAAGTGACTTCTCAAGGGGAAGATATCATCAACAATGGGAACGGCACAACCCATTGAAATGGCGCAATTGGTAACCCATATCTCTCTAGTTAAATATGCATTTTATTTTGTTATTATGCATGCTTTTATTTGTGTCTTAACCGCAAAATGAGTTTTCAAGTATTTATTTTTTTAATTAAGGTCTTCAATATATATTTGTGCTTTTAAAATATTTTTGAAAAAAAGACCTTATATGATGTTTTTAAAACTCTTGTGCATTTTTGTGTTATCATCTCTTATGGATATTTATGGCATGAGCTTACTTGTGATATCTCTTAGCCTACACTTTTATCATTATGATTTGTGCTAGATTTGTTTTAAGAATTGTGTAGGATTTACATATTTTCACAAATGGCCATTTACGTCAAAAAAGGCATAAATTATCGAGGCACGTTTACTTGTGTTACTCTTTATAAACTCGATATATGTATTGCCATGTGCCTATGTGCTTGTCTTTCATAGTATTTCATACAAGTGCCATTAAGAGGATGTTTAGATTTTTTGAAAGGCACTATTCGTTATTTGATTGCACATATTTGCTTTGTCAAACTCTTGATTAATGAGGTCTCAACTATTTGCTCTCGGATTTTCAAACTTTAAAAGAGACCTTATATAGCTTTCTTAAGCTCATTTGAACTTATATGTTTTAATTTAAGAGTTAATGAGTTTCTTGCATAGTATATGTTTCTTGCTTCATGGTTTATATTGTCTACTTTTACTATGCTCTTATGCAAGATATTTCGTGGTTGACAATTGAGGCTTGTTATTACACTTGGGCTATTTTTCTTGCTTATATAAGAGATGCCGTTAATGAGTTTGTTGAGTTGTGTAGAAAGGAAATACTCCAAATATTTGGATATAAATGTTCTATTATGAACACCATAGATCAATTGGATTCCCAATGATGATAGTGATTTCGGAACAAACTCGATGACCAAGGCAACATTGGTCTAACTAAGGCAAGGTTAGTAGCTCGAAGGTATTTTCAAGAAGAAGGTAATGATTTTGATGTAATATTTGCACTCATAGCACTTTTAGAAGTTATTTGCATTTTACTTGCCCATTCTTGTTTTAAGAAAATTTCAAGCTTTACCAAATGGATGTTAAATCCAATTTTCTAAATGGTTTCATTCAAATAGAAGTCTATCGGAGTTTAAAATTTTAGGCCAAATGATTTTTATAAAAGGCCTTGTACGGTTGATAGACTTAGCTATTTTTGCAAAATGATTTTACAAAAGGTAAAGTTGATACTACACTTCTTGTTTTGAAAAAGGGCAAGGTTGTTTACTTGTGCAAATTTATGTTGATAATATTTATGGTGCTACTAATAAATATTTGTGCAAGATATTTTTCCAAGTCAATGCCAGGTGAACCTAAGATGATCATGATGAGGGAAGCTCAAATTTGATCATTGGAATTCAAATTACTCAATGCCAAGAAGATGGTTATATTTCAAAAGAACTCTTGAAGGAGTTAAGCATTGAAGAAAGAAGAACTATCTCAACCTCTATGGCTAAAGATTGACAAAAGTTGAGAAAGGCATATCGACCGACAAACAAATTCGAGGTATGTTTTCTTGTATTATTTCTATAAACTCGACATTCCATATGCCTTATGTCTATATGCTCAACTTCAAAAACTATCCCAACGAATCTCATTAAAGTGCCGTTAAAAGAAATTTTCAAATATTTGAAAGGCACTTCTTCTATGACTTGTTGTATTCAAAGCTTTAAAACGTTCTTATTTTTCGGGATAACAAGTCCGGTCAAAATTATTCAAACTATGGTTCGTCATAATCGAACTAAACATATGAGATTCGATATAATTGTTAAGGGATTGCATGTTTTAACAAAAACTTGAGATGTATTTAATTCCATCTCAAGGATAACTCGCGGACTTTTAATCACTCACCGCCGAGTATTTTATTTCATTTCGAGCTTGATTATGACATAATGTATATTGAATGATGTCTACGGTTGCATTTTGCACGTTTTTAAAACTTTAGGCGAAAAATCGGATTTTTGGTTCAAACTTCGGTTTTTGCAAACGAAATGGACAATGGGTCGATCGAGGAGGGCCAACCTGGTCGACCATCACCTCGACCGGTCGCCCATACCTCCGACCGTCGCCATCGTTGTTTGTTGGATTAAAACGTCTCTGTTCTATACTTAGCCATTTTGGCCCCTCCAACTCTATTTTCGTCCCCTTTGCAAATTTCACACACAACTCACTTCAAATGAGTTTTGTTGCATATATTACATATGTTGGGGATTATCTAGCTCGATTATCATCATCATTGCTCATCTTTACCGATCGAATGGTAAGAATTTCACTCTCTTTAGCTCAATGGGTTGAACCCTCGAGTTTGTGGCTTATATGTATTTTTCTTGATGCAATGCATATATTTTTGTGATGAGCTTATTGATTGTTGATGAATGATAATTGTTAAATTGCATTTGGTGATGAAAAACTTGGCTTGATTACATTTACAAGGGCTATATACATCTTCTTTAAAACTTGACGCCCGCCAAGTGTTTGATAAAATATTTCAATGAAAAATTCATCACCTACATGATTCTCTCGATTTCAAAAGTCTTATATATTTATAGAGATCATGTTTTGCTTATCAAATGATCTTTCATAAGCTTCTACAAGTCGTATGATTCGACTCTTCCCTCCTATTTGGTTTAAAAGCTTATATGTTCAAATAGCTTGATACATCGGTTTGCTTGCGCACTTTGATATGAATTTATGATGTATTTATCGTGCTAACATTCTTTTGATGATTCCAAAGGGGAGAAACAGGTTATAAGCTCGTTAGCTCAAAGAAGCTAAGATAAGCTCAATGAAAAGAAACTATAAGTTGTGGCTATTGAAAGCCATAAGTTGTGGATCATATTTTATCCACTCTTGGTGTATTATGGTTGTATATGATTCTTGGTCCATTGGTTGTAGTATGGACGTATATATGTTTCTAATGATGTCTCTTTGACAGGGGAGTTTTTAAGTTATTGATACTTAAGCTCAATATCGAAAAGCTAAGATTTTAGCTTATGTTTAAGTTGCTTCTATATTACTATTGATGTGCATGTTGATAGGGGAGCATTTGCTATATGTGTTTGAATATCTCTACTCCCATCCATGTGTTTTTATTGCATGGAATGTTGTCGCTCACAACAGATAGTTCTCTTTAACCGGTAAAATTGTTTTGTTTTCAAAATCGACCTCGTTAAAATTGTTTTGTTTTGTAATCATCAAAAAGGGGGAGATTGTTTGATAAATGGTTTTATCATGATTTTGATGATTTTGATTTTACACCAAAACAATGGTTTTAAAGGTTGTCCAAATACTTCTAAATGATTTAAAATGGTTTTAATATTTTCCGGAGTATTTCTTCAAGTTTTATTTTCGACAAAATTGGACAACACTTTTAATGATTTTTGTTAATGTATTCTTACACCAAAACATTGTTTCTAAATGTTGTCCTAATACTCCCGATCGGTCTAAAATGTTTTCACTATTTTTTGAGTATTTCTTGAAGTTTATTTTCGATATAAAATTGGATAACACTTTTGTTTTGTGTAAACGGTCGCCTCTATAGGGCATCCTGCACTGAAAATTGTGAAAAACAGTGTATAAGCCATTTCTTTGAAAAAAGATGGTAGACCGGTCAACAGGGTGGTAGACCGGTATAGTCGACCGGTCGATCGGCAAGGCGTCGACCGGTGCCGGGAGAGCAATTTCAAACAGTAACCTCCCTGGACTCGTTTTGGGTTTTGTTCGACCGCTAGACACATGGTCGAACGGTCGGACCCCCGTCGCCGTCGGCCGCCTGTAAATGTGTTTTCTCATTTTCAAACATCTATTTGTGCGCGACGGTCGCCCTCAAGTTTGATGAAGAAAATCGACCGTTTGAAACAGACAACATTTCCTTAAATCATGGAGTTGATTTCTAACAGCTATATTCTTCATTTGTCTTGCAATATTTTACAGATTTCAATCTCCTAGAGGAGCATATCATGTCCAAGACATCTTCTATAAATAGAGAAAGAATTGAAGCAACACAAAAAGAGAGAACAACACAACACAACAAGATATACTCAAGCAAACACTTGGTCTTTCATTGTTATTATTCTTGTTGTAATTTGCCTAGCTTATCACTTTCACATCCTGAGGTCTAGGCTATTCTTGATTACACTTGCACTCAATTGTATAATTCATTATCGATTTGTAATCTTGGATTTTTGGGTAATCATTCAACACAAGATATCCTTGTGAGTGTTCTTATGGTAAGAACACACTTGGGTGATCTAGGTGTTAGGTGTGAGAAGATTGTGGTAATCTTGTTGAGGTGTTGAAGAATTTGGTATTCTTCAAGGTTGAAGATTGTGGTAATCTTCACAAGGTGCCGTTGGAGATTGTGGTAATCTTCAAGAGAGATTGTGGTAATCTCAAAAGTGGTGTTGAAGAAGAGTGTGGTGCTCTTCAAGGTGTTGTAAGTTGGTGTTGTATTAATTTTGGTAATTAATAAAATCTTTTTTTCTTTTTGAAATCCATCCTGGATATACTGGGGTGGTAGAGGATTAGGCTCTAGGTGGGTTGAACCTCTTTAAATCGACGTGTGTTGTTTACATTCCGCACCTTTATTATTGTCTTTGAGCATTCGGTTTGAAAAAAAGGGTAAAATCGAAAAGATGGAGATAATCTATTCACCCCCCTCTAGATTATCGTAGCCGCTTGACTTACATCATCATCATTATCATAGTATGCATTATTAGAAGAAGAAGCTAGACCTTTAGGAATAATTTGCATACCCGATTGATTTATGGATGGTTTGGAATTTTTCCTCTCCTTGAGATAGACTTCATAGATGAGTAGATTTCAATAAGCTCATCAAACTTGAGTGTCTCAAGATTTTGTGCCTCCGTGATTGCCGTTACTTTTTCGGACCATGAGCCGGGAAGAGCATTCAATACCTTGGTCACCTTGTCTACTTCGGAAATGACTTTACCGAGGGCACAAGAGGATTGACAATATTGTCAAGCCTTTTCACCATCTTGGAGATGCTTTCGCCATCATACATGTTAAAGTTTTCAAAGTCTTTAACAAGCATGGTCTTTCTTGCTTGCTTGACTTTCTTAGTCCCTTCATAGATTGTCTCCAATTTTTCCCAAACCTCATGTGCCGACCTTATGCCTCTTATGCGATTGTACTCGGTGGCGGTAAGAGAACAATGCAAAATATTTAAGGCCTTACCGTTTAGAGAGAAAGCCTTTTTGTTGTTTTCATCAAACTCCTTGAAAGGTTTAGGAGCCAAGGTGCCATCCTCCGATTTCTTTGTTGGTTGATCAACTCCTTCAATGACCACATTCCAAATGTCGAACCCGCATCCTTGTAGGAAGCACTCATACGGTCTTTCCAAAATGCGTAGTTGTTGGCGTCGAATAGCGGTGGCTTGTTGGTGGAGGCGCGGTGGTGAGATGAGCATCATTTGTAGCCATGGATCTTTCCTCTTTACTCGAACGAGCTAGCCAAAGAGTTTGGCTTTGATACCACTTGTAAGTCCAAGTGGCTACAATAATCTAGAGGGGGTGAATAGATTATCCCGGTTTCTCATTTTTCCTCTTTTTTGAAAGACTTAAGCAAAGATAAAATTCAAAGTGGAAAGTAAACAAAGACACGTTGATTTAAAGAGGTTCAACCCACCAGGGCCTAATCCTCTACCACCCTAGTATATCCAGGGATGGATTTCAAAAAGAAAAAGATTTTATTAATTTACCACAAATTAATACAACACCTTGAGGATTACCACAACCCTCTTACACCACCTTGAGGATTACCACAACCCTCTTACAACACCTTTGAAGATTACCACAACCTTCAAACACCTATCACCTAGATCACCCAAGTGTATTCTTACCACAAGAATACTCACAAGGATGTCTTGTGTTGAATGATGACCAAAATCAAGATTACAACTCAATAATGATTGATACAATATGAGTACAAGTGTAATCAAGAATTGAAAGCCTAGACCTCAAATAAGTGCAAGTGAAAGTGCTTAGGCTAATACAACAAGATATATGAAAGTGTTTGCTCAATTGCTCTTTGCTTGTGTAGAGTGTTGTATTTTGTTGCTTGAATGAAGCCTCTATTTATAGGAGAGGACTTGGCTTTCATTTCCAGACATTGGCTCCTCCTCGGGGAGTGATTTGTCGCAAAGAAACCATTTAAAATGATCAATATAGTCTGTTAGAAATCAATCCCACAAAATAGGAAAAAAGTGTCTCGAAAAACGCAATGGATAGTTTCTTTGATAAACATGGGGTTCGACCTGGTCACAAGCAGAGATAAGATTGAAATTGAATTCGCGAATTTTTTACACAGGGGACCGGTCGGAGGGGTGCGACCAGTCGCCTTAGTCATGACCGGTTGGACTTGAAGAAATTACGAAACAGAGAAGATCAACAAAAACCAACTCCCAGCACTGGGGTCGCCTCACCGGTCGACCACCTGGGTCGACCGGTCGCCCGCCCTTTTTTCTTACGACTCATTTTCTGTTTCAAAACTCAACTCGGTATGGGTTGCCCTATGGGCGACCGGTCGATCCCGAAACAAATGTGTTGTCCAATATTTTATCGAAAATAAACTCCAAGAAATACTCGAAAAATAGTAAAAATATTTTAAATCGATCGGAAGTATTTAGACAACCTTTGGGACATTGTTTTGGTTTAAAAACTAATTTGAACAAAATCATCAAAATCATGATAAAAACATTTACCTAACAAACTCTCCTTTTGATGATTACAATCCAAAACAATTTACTCGAGGACGATTTTGAAAACAAATAAATTTTCCGGTTTTTCGAGTGAACTATCCGTTGAAAATATTTCAAACAAAGCTCCCCTATTTATGAGCATATCAACAAGAGATATTGCATAAGCTAGAAGCACAAGCTAATGGAATTTATGTTGAAAATATATTAGGTCGGACCTTCGTGGATGAAGGAGACTTATCGGGCTACCCGAGCTTCGATCAATGGACATGTAAGAGCTAAAATAATCCCATTGATCGTCGCAGAGTTACAGACGTGCTCGGGAGAATTTGATGTATATACGGAGTTTAAAAACTCCTATTTCGGACACTTTCTGGATTTCAACTGGTCGGGATTCAGTTGTATTGTAGCCCTCCATGCCGTTTTATCCCATGAGATACGTAGACCGGGGGCCTCAGATGACAAGTATTGGTTCCATATAGGATTGCACAACATCAGGTTCTCCCATCATGAGTATGCTCTCTTGACTGGTCTACGGTTTGTCAGGCCGTCGTTTGATATTATTGCAAAGACACAACACATGATATTACCGCCTCGATTTGCATTTTGTTATTTTTCAATGGTGAGGAGTTAATGGGATGGGCTGATGGGTGATAAAATATTTGGATCCGACTAACCGATTATATCCATCAGATCGTCTGATAGGAGACTAACTCTAAATAAAGACCCAAAAAGTAGGTATTAGTTGGTGTGCAATTAGCGTGTAAATATTCAATTAGATTTTATATAAATCTACTAGTCTAATTTTTATATTATAAACAATCGATATATACAATTCTTATTTTTTACAGTATCTCCACAATCTTTTTGGTAGCATCTATACTATTTAATCAAAATTTACATAATAAAATCATACTCATTAACCACATAAAAAATGACACAAATTGGATTTTCTCCAAATGTTATCTTTTCATCTTGTTAATATATTAATTTAATAATATATTTTATTCGATTATACTAAGAGTGTTAAAATAAACTTTGAACGTAGAAAGTAAGACTCAAATTGAGGTACTAATTTACATAAAAATTGTTAGATAAATGTTTTATCAAGATTTTGATTATTTTGTTTAAATGTGTTTTTACACCAAAACAATATTTTTTAATGTTGTCCAAATACTCCCAAATGATTTAAAATGTTTTTACTAATTTTTCGAAGAATTTCTTGAAGTTTATTTTTGACAAAAATTGGACAACACTTCTATTTTGAGGTCAACCGTTCACGTAGGACAACCCGTGTAATCAAGTTGATTTTTGAAACAGAAATGAGACGTTTGAAAATCCTTAGAGGTCGACAGGTCGAACAAGAGATCGACAAAGATTCGAAAGAATGAAAATCAAAAGAATAACCAACTTGAAAATTGGGGAGGCCAACCGGCCCACGTAGGGCCGATCGGTCGGAACCCAATGGAACCGTCGGACCCCCGGCCGTCGCCTCCCCGGGCCCTCCCGTGTATCGAATCTTCGATCTACTTTTAACGTTCAAAATTTCTACATAGCGACGGGCGCGCTTATGTTATTTTTGACAATGATTCAAACCGTTGGACATCCATTACTGACAAGATTATCAATTTTGTACATTATTTCTACATCTTGTGATCTTCTTTTTTGTAGACAAAAGTGAAGATGGGGAGCCTATGTTTGTGATCAAATCTTTAAGGCTCCCCTATAAATAGAAGAAGATTTTGAAGACACAATACAACAACACAACAAGAAAATATGCAAATTCTCCAAGCTTTCATATTTTTCATTCTTGTTGTAATAGCCTAAGTTCTTGTGACCGCACATCTTGAGGCCTAGGCTTTTAATTCTTGATAACACTTGAACTCAAAAGTTGTATACTTCATTATTGAGTTGTAATCTTGAATTTTTCTATCATTCAAAACAAGATATCCTTGTTAGTGTTCTTGTGGTAAGAACACACTTGGATGATCTTAGGTGTTGAAGAGTGTGGTACTCTTCATAGGTGAAGGAAGATTGTGGTAATCTCTTGAAGGTGTTGTAGAAGATTGTGGTAATCTTCAAAGGTGGTGGTGTAATAGTTTTGGTAACTATTAATAAAATTCTTTTTTCTTTTTGAAATCCACTTCGGGTATACCGGGGTGGTAGTAGATTAGGCCCTAGGTGAGTTGAACTACTACAAATCATCGAGTGTTATTTTTTTCCTGCATTTATATTTTTGCTATCATCTTCACATTCAGAAAAGAGGGCGTAAATCAGAAAATCGGCATAATCTATTCACCCCCCTCTAGATTATCGTAGCCACTTGGACTAACAAAAATTATATTCTTTTTTTAAATATTTGTATTGCTTATAGGATATTATTAATCATATTTATGACAGTTGCGTCTACTGAAAGAAGAATTTTCAAAATTAAAGTTAGTAAAATATTATTTATGAGCAACTATGACCCAAGATATATTAAATGGATTGAGTATATTATCTTCCAATAATATTTTTCTTATTCAGATCCCCTTTTTTAAAGATCTTGCCTCAGGTCCTCTATTTCTTTGACACGCCCTGAGTAATTGTGTTGATAAGATACTCTGTTTTGTTCAGACAACAAAATCTATCAAATATCTTAAATATATATTTCGCATCATAATATGCACCTAAAGTATTTGAATAAAATGCAAAAATTACCAAATTACTAACCTTTTCGATGATAAAATTTGTTTTGCACAACACATGAATCAACGTGAAACTCTTGTGCAATTTTTTTCTACCAAATCATAAATAAAAGAATGGAAAATTGACCAATGGGACTCATAATAATCAATATCATTGAGAAGATTCTACTTATTGTTTATGAAATGTTCCATTCGATGGATATGCAATGACATACATGCATGTATAACATTAGTTCCGAATAAAATAAATAAATCAAAGATTCCAACAACCTCTCGTTTCACTCATATCTTACTAGTTTAAATATCATCCTAGAAATGATCTCCCTGCATATGTGTGGTCTAGTAGCCACCTCCAGTTTGATGGAACATGGCATCTATCTCATCTTCATCCTCCATCCCAATCTATACAATGCAATTAAACGACAAAATGAAAAAGAATCATTGCACAATAGAGGGTTTTGACGGACATATATATCAGATACAAACTAATGCAACTAACCATATATTCTTCCATCTCAATTAATAATATATTATGTGGATTATATTCCACGATAAAATTATTTTTAGTCCACTTAGACCATTTAGTTTGCACCACTTTAGTGCATAATTATACTATTATTTTGCACAACTAGTGCATAATCTGTACTATATTTGTGCATAAATTGCTCTCTATCTTTAACAGTAGTTTTTTGCACCACTCTGCATTAAAAATGAAAACTCCATAAGTTCCTTAGTTTATTCATTTAATATTAATTTTTATTACTTTATAATTGATTTTACATATGTAGTTTTATTAGATAAAAAATTTATTAAATTTTATGTTTTCAAATTAATCAAATTCAAAAAATATGTAAAATTTAATGAAATTAAAGCAAAATTAAAATGACAATTCACAATAATATTGTAACTGAAACATAATTGTTTTTATGTATATATGAATATATATATATATATATATATTCATTGAAATATACATATCTAAATAGACTAATGATTAGAGTATTCACAAGATATTTGGGGAAATAAAAAATGCCTTTCCATTGAGATCTTTGTTTTAAGTTGAAAAAAAAAAAGATAACCTTTTTAGCCTATTTCATAAAATTCATAAATATATATATTAAATAAGAACTTGTACGTAGCTAGCGAACTATGATATTATAAAAATTTTGGATCAAATCCACTCAAAAAAGGAAAAAAAAACTGAATCAACGAATGTCCTTCTTAAAATAGAGTAGAAACATTCTCCACAAGGCATTAATTTTCTTAATGTAGTATATAAATTCTTAATGTAGTATATATTATTTATATGATAATTTCCATTTTATGTAAGATGAGTTTCATGAAAATAAAAAAGAAGCTCAATGATACAAGAAAGTTAATTTACCTCATCTGGGGTTTTTGTATCTCTAATTCTTTGGCTATAGTGTAGAAATGCCACACTATTGTAGTCCGCATTTTTAGATTCGCAGTAAGTCTTCAACAAACCTTTTATCATTTTATCCCGTCGAACTTGATAAAAATCTTTGTCTCCATTCTGCATCGCCACAAGAATAAATATAATGTAGTCCAAGAAAAAGAACACACATTGTGCACATAAGATTATATTACTGATAATATACCTTTATTGAAGTAAATACTATTTAAATTTATATTTTGTGGATAAGAAATTGAAAGAGAAAATACATACATATATATATAAATATTTTACTATTATTACTCAAATTGAAGTGGCAAAATGAAAATTGCACAAAGTTCATAGGACAAAGCGCATGCAATAAAATCCAACTATATGTATGGTTTTTTAGTATGTAAAATATTTTAAGAAAATCTTTTTATTTAATATTTATAGGATTTTTTTAATTTTTTATCCGGACCACTCCAATTCGTGTATCGACCCATCCCCAGTTTTTTTCCTGGATATGTCATTGCCCACGTGCAATGCACGCGATCGAATCTCGACTCAGTGAGTTTACCACTGTCAACGACCACCACGTGGTTATGTGTAAAACCCTTGAAGTTCAGGAGGCAAATTGAAACTCGAAATAGAGAAGTATAAAAATGGTCATGGTCAATTTGGAAGTAAATTATTTTATTCCCAAAAACTAATAGAAAGAAGAATTTTCAAAGGACCGAGAAAAGTTTTAAATTTAGTCAAAAAAAATTTTGAAGCATAACTTGACTATTGTGCAAATTTTGCATCAAACATTCTCTACCCAAAGTGGGTACAACCCAATTCCATTGTGATTGTAACACGTGTTCTAGTTTTTTTTTTCTTTTTTGAAAAAAATGCATGCATATGTCATAATGATTAATTGAACACTTGACACAATCACAAAAGCGTTGGATTGTGCCTACTGGGTAGCATGTCATTACTCGAAGATTGACCAAATGATTGGGTTTCACCAAGGAAACATATTTAATTTCACATATTTTCCTTGTTTCCACCTTAAATGGAGACGGGTATTTCCGTCCCTAAACAACTAAAAATTGTCGGCAAAATAATTTATTTCAAAGTAATTATTATGTTGATCAGTCGCTACTTACCGATGAATTATGCCCATCATGAAGTAGCAAAAAACGGGCTAATTAGATGTTACCTAAAGTGGGTACACCCAACTCCTTTGTGATTATAACATGTGTCCAATTTTGATTTTTTTAAAAATACATGCATATATTATAATGGGACACTTGACATAATCGATCACAAGAGAGTTGGGTTGTGCCCACTTCGGTAGCATATCATTATCCCCAAAATCGACCAAATGAATTGGTTCTGACCAAGGAAACATGTTTAATTTCACTTACTTTCCTAGTTTCCACATTAAATGGTTTCGGGTATTCCATCGCTAAACAACTAAAACTCGCAAGTAAAATGATTTATTTTGATGTAATTCTGACGTTGATCCATTGCTATTTCCCGAGCTACAAAAAGTGGGTACAACTCAAACATGTGTTCTATTTTTATTTTTATTTTTTTAAAAAAATACATGCATATGTTATAATGGGACACTCGATAATATCACAAGGGAAATGGGTTGTGCCCACTTGGGTAGCATCTCATTACCCAAAAAATTGACCAAATGATTGGGTTATGGCCAAGGAAATGGTTTTAATTTCACTTAAAATGGTGGGGGTATTTCCGTCGCTAAACAACTAAAACTCGCCAAGAAATGATTTGTCGATGTAATTGGACATTGATCCGTCGCTACTTCCCGACGTATTCTATCCGTCGCAAACCGTAATTTTCTTGTAGCATGTGCATGGTGCATTGTGCAACTCTTTTCCAAGTAGAAGTTTTGTATTTTAATTCCCTTAAGTCCCAAAAGCGAATTCGAACCTAGTCCTTCATCAACTTTTCTAGTTCTAATAAATGGGATTTGAGAGTGTTGGATCATCAATCCAACATCGATTTATATGTGAAATAATTATGTATTATGTACTGTCAAATAAGGTTAAATATATTTTATAAGTGATCAAATAAGGTTTTAGAATTTGTCTTTAATGTATCTAATAGGGTGTGAGCCTTTAAAGTGTAGAGACTTAATGAGTTATTTCTATTTTAATGATGGACTAAAAGAGGATATATACCTAATATAACAAAATTATATAAGGGTTATGGTCTCTAGGTCACACGTTTATGACATTCTATTCTCGCTATCCAATTGTCGAAAGAAAGATACTGAGAGGAAATATGTAGATCTAGAAGGCCAAATCCCAAGAATTAATTGCAAAGGCTAAATCCGATGAATTCAACATCTATGGATTTAGGCACGCTCCGCAATCTAGTCTTTGATTCTTGGTAATTCGATATGAACTATCCTAGATTAAATCGATGTAATTCATCAAGTGTAATCTAACAGAGATCGCTATATAATGTAATCGACCTAGTCGCACTAATTAGATCGGACTGATCTTGCCCATATTAGTAAAATAAATTGTTTCGATCAAATATTGTCCTAGATGCACGTCTAGGTGACAAAAAAGTTAGGACTAGGAAGCCAAAAGTCCATCAATAATAACAAAAATAAAAAGTTATAAAATAGCACTATTCGTAGTCGCCACCCGACTATCGCCTATCGGTGATCCTACCTTTATACCCTTTGGAAGTGCCACAATCTTTATTTATAGACATAAAGATTATTGTGCTCGATTTATTATGACCATTTTGAAAAATACATAGGACCACCATTAATTGAAGATAAGGATAATTACAAAAACTACTTTTGAAATTTGGGTAAATTACTAAAAACCCACATATTTTTGAAAATTACAAAAAAAAAACCGATGAGATTTAATTTTGTATTATATTTTATTTCCTTTATAAGCAAAAATATTTTGAATACTCCCCTTACATTTACAATAACATTACAATTACCCAGTTATATTTAACACAAAATCAACCCTCAACTTTTTTTTTAAAAACTTTCAAACATCTCTTGTTTTTTTGTAATTAACCCATACCTCAAGGGTAGTTTTTGTAATTATCTCTTGAAGATATGCATTTTGTTATGATAATTAATGCAAAATTTATGAGCCTCGCATTTGTATAAATTAAAATAGTCTCAAATTTGTTTCAAGTAGGATCTTTGGAGCACGAATATAATGCACGATGGATAGTTCATTTATATAGATTAAAAATGGAACTTCAGAAGATAAATAACTCTTAATGAAGAATTTATGAGCTTTTCTCATATTTTATCCTTTACTAAAAGAATGATAACCCATGTCACATATTGAATAAGTAAATGTTCTTAAATTGGTTTATTTTCACCTAAGTGTAATACATTCATTGAAAAATCATTTTAATGGATAAGAAATCACTTTTTTCATTGGAATGAAAAACATACAACCCCTAATATATAAGAGTATTGTCACCATTCTAAATCTTTGACAGCTTTATGTATTTTGCCCAATCCATACTCCAAAAAATTAGAAAAAATTAAAAAGCAACTTCAATAAACGGGCATAACTTAGCTACTTGTAAATGCATGCACAATGAAATACAGTGGAATTGATATTTAATGTTAGATATAAAATTATAAAGAATTAAATGAAAATTTAAATTAACTCATACAAAAACAATAATTAGCAAAATGAACAAAAGAAGAATTTAACCGTGCTTTGATGCATAGCTTCACCGTAGGGTGAGTAGCCGTCGTCTCGGCCGGCCGTGTCCCATCCGAACATTGAGCTCTCTCCATTTTTATCCAGAAAAATAAAAACAATAATTTTGTGTTTATATTTCGTTGACAATTTTTGTATCTCTCAGAATTGTGAATGGTGCACCATTCAGTATAGATTTTCGATGATATATATAAAGATGTGAGTAATTAAATGGCAAATTACAATAAATTTACAAAGATCTGAGAAATTTGAGTTATTCTATAAAGAGGCAAATTGTATTTATTACTCGAAAATTTGTATGATTGGAGAAAAAGGAACAATAGCGGCAAGCATTAAAGACGGAATATTTTGCATTTATTGGAGGATTTCATTGAACGATTTCAGTCCCATCAATCTCATTTCAAAAAGTTCATGGAGATTCAATTTTAAAAATAAATTAAACAAAAATTTAATTTTATGTTATCACAATTTTAATTTAGTAATATGTCTCTACTTAATATTTAGAAAACGTTGGTCTTTTTTTGTAGTTTTTTTTTCTTCAATTTATTTTTTTATTTTGTTTTTTCTTCCAAATATTATGTTTTAAAAGAAAGTTAATATTATGTTTTAATTTAGTAATATGTCTCTACTTAATATATTATGTTAATCACATTAGTCAACTTATTTGACCAGAATGCCAATTTTTTTATTATTATTCTTTCAATTGACCACCAATTCAACAATTTTCCTTTTACTACTTAATATATTATGTTAATCACATTAGTCGACTTATTTGACCAAAATGGCAAACTTGTTTTTATTATTATTCTTTCAATTGACCACCAATTCAACAATTTTCCTGTTCCTACTTAATATATTATGTTAATCACATTAGTCAACTTATTTGACCAAAATGCCAAACTTTGTTTTTTTTATTATTTTTTCAATTGACCACCAATTCAACAATTTTTCTTTTCCACATGCATGTCATGTCAGTCCAATAAATAAACTTTACCTGCTATAACAGGTTATATGTATTGGGGGTTATTACTCATTTAGTCATTTAAATACTTGCTAAAAAATATTTAGTAGTCCTCCTAAAAATATTAGTTTTCCTCCGAAAAGTATTAGTAGCCATCTTAAGTATTAACAGTAGTAGTTGTTGTTGTGGTTGTAAGTGATTGTGCAGCGGAGGTATTAAATTCAGCTCGCAATTAGGGTAAAAAATCCACAAGCTGTATGATTTGTGCTTTATTTTATTTGCAGTGGTCAGCAGGTCAATGGGCTTGGCTGGTGGGTTGGATATTTGGATCCATCTAACGGATCAGATCTCTTAGACCGATAGGAGGCTAACTCTAAATAAAGGCCAAAAAAGTAGGAATTAGTGGCGTGTAATTAGCGTGTAAATATTCAATTAGATTTTGTATAAATCTACTAGTCTAATTTTATATCATAAACAATCTATAAAGTTCTTATTTTTACATCTCTACAATCTTTGTGGTATCGCTATACTATTTAATCAAAATTTTACATAACAAAATCATACTCATTAACCATATAGAAAAACGACACAAATTGGATTTTCTCCAAATTTTATCTTTTCATCTTGTTAATATATTAATATAATAATATATTTTATTTGATTATATTAAGAGTGTTAAAAAAACTTTAAACATAGAAAGCACGACTCAAATTGAGGTACTAAACTACATAAAAATTATATTCTTTTTTAAAGATGTGTATTGCTTATAGAATATTATTAATCATACATAACGATTTTAAGGCTCTAATGAAAGAAGAATTTTCAAAGTTAAAATTATTAAAATATTATTTAAAATAAACTATGCCACAAGATATATTAAATGGATTGAGTATATGATCTATTAAAAGTAGTACATTAGAACACCTTGACTATAGAACTTTATTAAGTAATTTTGCATTTGAAAAAACAAAAAACAAAAATAAAATTAATTCTCTAAATATCTTCCAATAATATGTTTTCTATTCATGCCCTTTTTTAAGATATTGCCTCAATACCGATATTTCTTTGACACGACCCTCGAATTAATTGTGTTGATAAGATACTCTATTTTGTTTAGATAACAAAATCTATCAAATATCTTAAATATATATTTTGCATCATAATATGCACCTAAAGTATTTGAATAAAATTCAAAAACTACCAAATTACTATATTTTTCGATAATAAAATTTGTTTAGCACAACACGTGAAAAAACGTGCAACTCTTGCGCAATTTTTTTCTACCAAATCGTAAATAGAAGAATGGAAAATTGACTAATGACACTCATAAAAATCAATATCATTGAGAATATTACGCTTATTGTTTATGAAATATTCAATCGATGGATATGCAATGACAAACATGCATGAATAACATAAGTTCCGAAGAAAATAAATAAATCAAAGAAAAAGTTTTCCAACAACCTCGTTTCACTCATATCCTTGAAGGAAATCAACATAGGACCGATGATGATAAAAGCTGTAAAGATTACAGATAACAAGAACCAAAACTCCATACTTTCATTAATGTTCAAAAGGTAATATTTGACATGATTACAATAGGTATTTCAATAGGCTATTTATAGATACATCTCAATGCATTCTAATGCCTAAACATTGGATAAGAATTACAGCTGTAGATTTCTGTAATCCAACAGGGGTAACAGTCATGAGAATATTTGTACAACCTGAGGTACGAATTCTTCACATGATGATGACACTTGTAGGGTGTGATGAAATACAAGAATATGTAATCAACTATGAATGGTCTTTAGTGCACTGTGCTCCTTTCTTGTGTGATTGATCATGATGATTGGTATCTTTAACTCTTCCAACACTCCCTCATTCGAGCTCGACAAGCACAAAACTTTAAGTTTGATGTGCGATCTAGAGAAGAATTGTAAGCTCAATGGCTTTGTAAAAACATCCACAATTTGATCAATACTAAGGACATGCCCGACTTCAAGATCTTGAGCCGCAACCTTTTGTCGAACAAAATAAAAATCTAATTCAACATGCTTGGTTCGTCCATGTAAAACATGATTCGAGGCCAGGGCAATAGATTAGAGGCCAGGGCAATAGCACTCAAATTATCTACCCAAATAACAAGCTTACTGTTCTTAATGAAATTCATTTCAAACATCAGATTTTTAATCCACGCAATTTTTGAACAAGCATGAGCCAAACTTTTGTACTCAGCCTCAACACTAGATCTAGAAACTGAGGATTGTTTTCTGGAACTCCAAGAGACTAAATTTCCAGCAAAATATACACAAAAACCACTCAAAGATCGTCTATCATCTGGACTAGTAGCCCATTCTGAGTCAGAGAAACCAACTAAATCAAAATTATCGAAGTATCCTTTTAACTGCCTTCCAGTGGTTATCAAGAGGATTGGTCATGAATTGGCTGACCTTATTAACATAGTAGGCAATCTCTGGTCTTGTGATGATTAAGTATTGCAATCCTCTCACAATCCTTCTATATAAAGTTCCATCTATAGTTGGATCCCCTTTGTACCTACTGAGTTGGAAGCCTGTAATCGTACGAGTACTTGATCCTTTAGCATTAGCCATTGAGAGCTTGGACAACAAATCCTCTGCATATTTCTTTTGAGACAAGAAAAGGCCTTCAGTGGTTTTATGAACTTCCATTCCTAAGAAATGATGTAATTCTCCCAAGTCCTTGAGAGAAAAATGTTGAGCAAGTTGAACAACAACCTGATCAATCTCCTTCAAATTACTCCCAGTCACAAGTATGTCATCAACATAAATTAAAATAAAAATGGGTGACTGAGGAGTGCTTCTATAGAAAAGAGAGTAATCGACTTGAAACACAAAAATCCATAGTTAAAAGAGTATTTTTCACTTTGAGAAACCATGCTCAGGAAGCTTGTTTGAGACCCTAAATGGCTTTTCTTAACTTACATACTTGATGCTTGACAATATTAACCTCAAAACCAAGCGGCTGAATCATGAATATTTCCTCGCATAACTCACCATTCAAGAACGCATTATTGATATCCAACCTGCCTAATAGGCCATGAATGACAAACAACTATAGTAAGAATAAGTCCGATAGTAGTATGTTTGGTAACAGGCTAAAAGTCTCCTTGAAAGCAAAACTGTTTGAGAGTATCCTTGAGCCACAAGACGAGCTTTGTATCTTACAATCGTTAGGAAATTTATTGTTTAGATTTTGATGAATGCGATGTAAAACTTAGACTAGAAAGTTGGCACCCCATTTTCTTTGTAATTTGTATCGTAATAGATAGGGATGTATGAGCCGAGTCAAGTCGCCTATGCTCGGGAATACAAGAAGTCAATCAAGATCGGAATGAAGACTCCGAGGAACAATTGAGTACGCCAAGAGAAGAAGATAAAGGACTCGATCAAGGAGTATCGCCTAGACACATACGCCTATATGAAGAGTCAATCAAGTCAACTCAAGAAGCCAAGTCTCAAGTTGAAGTGATGATGAGTCATCCATTGATTGGAAACTAACTCAAAGTCACCTGGGGAATAAAGGATCGCGAAATAAGTCAAGACGATTTCGAAAAGAATCTGGGTACGTAAGTCAAGGAATTTACTTAAACAAGTAATACTTCCATGTTTTGTCATGTCTTAAAGTGCTCAATCCCGAAGTGTGCAAAAGGAATAAACCAATGGGAAGATCGCACTCGTGTCGATTCTCAAAAGTCAAACGCTCATTTAATACGAGGAAATGTCAACATCAAGGACTGCAACAAGACAAGCTAACGAACACAAATGATTTTTAAAAATCAGCCTATCTCTTCAACGGGCGATTTTTGAAAGTTCACTATAAAAGGCCGAGGAATCACTTTGAGAAAAGGTTACCTTGATTACGAACCAAGAACAAACAAACATAATTCATATTGTAACCTGCAAAATATTCTCAAGTTATTCTAGCAAAATCCTCAAGCCTAAATCTCAAGAAAATCGATCCAACACTAAGTCGTGAAGGAAAGACAACTTCAAACTGTTGAAGAGAAAACTTTTGAAGAAGAAAAGGGGTCTACTTTCCAAGGAGGATTGTAGGAAGGTTTAAGGTCGAACCAATCTCAAGTTATTAGAGGGCTTCGTGATCAAATCCAAGAAGCTTGAGAAAGTTAGCTAAAGTAGCAAGGCAACCACCCTGTGAAGTAGCTGAGTCGGACGAGAAGCCAGCTGTGTGACCAAGGCATCTCCAGACTGAGTCCCAAAGGAGCAAGTCACCGTGGTGTGTGATCAAGACTTGTATCCGGACCGATAACCACTCGACTCGATCATTACTTAGTGGATTCCTCCGAGAAGTTGGAGAAGAGAGGAGTAGAAGAATTACCCCATCTTCGAACCTCTATAAAAATTATTGTGTCATTTACATTTCAAAGATTTTATTTATGCATATCACTTTATATCTGCTGATAATTTGCTATCCAACTGATAAGTAACTAAGTGCTAAAATCAAGTGTTTAAAACAAATCAAATCAAATTAAAAGGGTGTTAAGTCTTCCGCTGAAAATCTCATCACATCCAAGTTAAGGTTCAGTCTAAACAGCTGAGTTATTCTATCAACAGTTCTTACGAGTCTGTTGAGTGGCTAACTCTGCTGATTAACTAACTTAGCCGTTTGTCATCAAGGACTTATTTGTGTAATTAACTCGTAATATTTTAAAAAATGACTAAAATCGAAAAGTTGGTAAGGTTTATTCAACCCCCTTCTAAACCTTACTCACACCCCTTGGGACCTACAAGTGGTATCAGAGCGGTTGGTTCATTGAGCTTTCCGCACTGGTTACTGAACTAGATCTCCAATCTTTCAAAGAAGTTTTAAACACTTGCACTTTCAAAGGTTATTTCTATTCAGCAAAGTTATTATCATGGAAGCAAATTTGACACGCATTCCTATGTCCACTATTAAGGAATTTGATGATCGAAAATTCGTGATGTTGTGCTCATCTATCTCGCTTTACATGATGAAATGTGGATAGCGATAGAGAATGGGCCACCGCAAATCGAAAGTGAACACAGTTGTCTGCAGAGCACTGCGGTCAAATACGGGGAAAGTCGTTGTTGAAGCAAGGCCAACCCTGGTTGAGAAACCAATGACCGAATGGACAAACGAGGACAAAAGAAGATACAACTTGGACAATGTGGCCAAGGACATACTTTACAAAACCTCGACAAAGCAATGTTCAATAAAGTCAAATCTTGTCAAACCGCAAAACAAATCGGGATAAATTAACTTTAATTTGTGAAGGATCCGAGCAAATTAAAGAAAACAAATTGTCCGTCTTTGTACACAAATCTAAAAACTCTAAAATGCTTGCAGGTGAAACCTTGGATCAGCTGGATGCTCGATTCACCGAGATCACAAATGAATTATCCGCTCTTGGGAAAGAATATACACAGAAGGAAATGTGTATGAAGATTCTGGAGAAGCCTCCCGCTGAATGGGAAACGAAGGTCATGGCCCTGAGACATTCAATGAACCTCACAACAACATCCAACTATGAGCTATTCTCAGACCTCAAAGCCTACGAGTTTGAGCTGAGAAGAAAAGATCAAGAAGATACAGATGTACCCAAAACAAATTTGCACTTATAGTCAAGAATGGGAAGAGAGTCAAGTCAATGAAGCCTTTGACCAGGAGGAAATTGCCTTGATGGTTAAAAGATTCAACAAGTTCTTCAACAAGAACTATAAAAGAAACAAGGGTGAATCCTCCAGAGACATTGACTCCCTCCAAATCAAGGGAAGATAGGCCACCCAAGAGAGATGAGCATCAAAAGGTTGAACATCAAAGAATCGATAATCCGAGAACGGAAAGAGCCGACCAAAGAGCGGGAACTCGTGTTGGAACCGTAGAAAACCAGACACTTTGCTATTGATTTTCCATATCCAATGGTCAATAAATACAAGAATGAAGAAGAAAGAAGAGTCTTCTTAAAAGAAGACAGAAAAGAAAAGGCCATGTTGGTCAGAGATCGCCGAGACACCTAAGTCAAAAGAAGCAGAGACTTAGAGAGTAGTGAAGTCGACTACTCAAGTGACTCGAAGAAGAAGCAATGACTAATGGCTAAAAACAAGATCAACCCGACCAAGAGGATAAGGTACACTCTAACTCATCCCACTCGATTCTAGTGATAGTGATTGTGACACACACACATCATCATCCACCGATCTTTATGATTCATTAGGCAAAATGATGAAAGCTTTTGAGCACATTCACACACACTATTAAATGAGGAAAACAGGCCCAAATTTCAAAAGCCAAAACTCACGGTGACTAAGGAGCCGAGTACTCTATGTCACATAGCCGATGAGAACAAAGAATGGAGGTCGAAAAATGCAAAACTAATAAGCGAGAAATAGTTGTTATAGAAAAGAGGAAAATGATCTCAAGAATGTGATTGCATCATTTACAAAGGCATCTAAATCATTGGATGACCTTATAATGAGCCAAAAAGAGTGTGGAGATAAATCGCATAGGATTCAATTCCTTTGCACAGTCAAACTCCCTGAGTGTTTTTGGAAAAAGGATCTTCAAGTAATGAAGCATTTCAAAATCCAAGACACCAAATGTTGCACCCACATTCTCTCCAAAGCACAATCACAAACAAACTAGCCTTGGATATAAAGGAAAAGAAAAAAACTAGTTGAGCATGCCGAGAGGACAAATGAGAAGAAATCCAAAACAGAGTTCCTCAAAGAAACTCATAATAGGAAGTACTATGTAAAGAAGAAACAGAGCTACCAAAAACCCTTTAAGTTTTATGAAAGAAACACATATGATGGGAATGGTAGAAACTACCCAAGTCAAGCCGATTGGAATAATGTGAAATATCAAGAAAGACCTATGGAATAAATGGCAAAGGCCACAGAACTCAAAGAAAGGCCATTCCAAAGATAAAAAAGCTATCATCAAAGACACACATGCACCAGGCACTACACTTTAAATATCACAACTACCCAAAGAAGGCAATTGCTAAAACATACACACAGCCCACAGAGGCCGAACAAGAGGACTATGGTCACAAAAGAGTCTATCCATGTGGTTTTTGATGAACCTAATGTAAGTGGAGAAAACTTTGAAGAGTTAGCCGATGTTTCGAATCACCAACTATGCGAAGAGTCCCTATATTGAAGTCGAAACGGAGCAATCAATCAAGATGAAGATGAGATCGAGTCTCAAAGACAGTGGAAAATCTGCAGCCTAAATGATGATGAAAGAGTCGCTCAAGACAACATCACTTACAAGACAATCGAACCCAACTAATTTACTACAACCCGATGTGAGATGGCCGAGAGACCATCCACCGAGTTAGTCAATGGAGATGTAAGAGATGGTGTAAGAAAGATCCATAGCTCAACAAGAAGAAAGAGATGGTGTAAGAACCAGATCCATAGCTCAACAAGAAGCAATGTTCACTTGTTTTATTTCCCAAATAGAGCCAAAAGATGTGTCCCAAGCATTGGATGACACACATTGGATTCAAGCCATGCAAGAAGAGTCAATCGGTTTGAAAGGAACAAAGTATGGGAATCGGTGCAAAGACCAATCCATCAAAATGTTATAGGCACAAAATGGGTTTTGTAAACAAGATGTATGAAGAAGGTTACGTGGTAAGAAACAAAGCAAGATTGGTAGCCAAAGGGTATTGCCAAGAAGAAGGAATAGATTTTGATGAAACATTTGCTCTGTTGCAAGAATAGAAGCAATAAAGATGTTTCTTGCATATGCTACACACATGAACTTTTTTGTATATCAAATGGATGTGAAAAGTGCATTTTTAAACGGATCGTTAGAAGAAGAAGTCTATGTTGAGCAACCTCCAGGCTTTGAGAGAAGACTCTTGGAGACAAGGTGTACAAGCTCAAGAAAGCTCTATATGGATTGAAACAAGCACATAGAGCATGGTATGATACATTATCTCAATTTCGACGAGATAATGGATTCACCAAAGGCAAAGTGACAGAACACTCTTTAATTCAAGATGGGGAGAGTATATTACTTGTTCAAATATATATGGATGACATCATTTTTGGATTCACAAACAAAGAGAGCATGTGTGATAAATTCTCAAACCTCATGCAAGGTAAATTTGAAATGAGTATGATGGGAGAGCTGACATTCTTCTTAAGACTTCAAGTTAAACAGCTGAAGGATGGAACTTTCATAAGTCAAACAAAGTACACCAGAGATTTAATGAAGAAATTTGGTATGGAAGAAAAGTCTTCTATGAAAATACCAATGAACACATCAGTAAAGATGGACATGGATGCAGATGGAAAAGTCAGAGATCAAACAAGATACAGAGCACTTATGGATCATCGCTTTATTTAACAAAGTTAAAGTGCGATATCACCTTTGCAGTAGGAGTATGTGCAAGATTTCAATCTGCTCCAAAGGAGAGCCATATGACTGCAGCTAAGAGAATCCTTAGATATTTGAAGGGATGCCAATAAGTTGGCTTATGGTATCCAAAGGAAGGTGGATTCAAGCTTATCGGGTTATTCGTGACAATTATCATGCCGGATGTAGAGTCGACAGAAAGTACTTCAGCACATGTCGATGCTTGAAACAAATTGGTTTCCTGGTTTTAGAAGTAAAACTCAATAGCCACATCCACAAATTGCGAGAATACATAGTCAGGGCGCTTGTTGTGCCCAAGTCTTATGGATGAGACAACAACTGAGAGATTATGAAATTGAAGAAAAAGAAATTCCAATTATGTGTGAAAATACAAGTGCTATTGCAATCACTCATAATCCCGTGTTGCATTCAAGAACAAAGCACATTGATGTCGATATCATTTTATAAGAGATCATGTCAAAAAGAAAGACATCACTTTGGAATATATCTCAACCGATAAACAGTTGGTGACATATTCACCGAACCCCTATGTGAATCAAGATTTGAAGAACTTAAGCATGAGCTAGGGTTAATTGAGTTGAGTTGACACTCGTAAGACTCAATTAGAAGAGATAAAATGTGAAAAGATGAAAATAGAACAAGTCTCATGAATCACCAAGTTGAATCACCAGATCGGAAGTCACCAGATTGGGTTAGGACACGGTGAGTCACTATATGGAAGGAGAGAAGAAGCTGAGTCATTTGTGTAGTGAGTGAATCATTTATGAGCTAAGTGACAAAAACGCAATGTTTTAATAAGCGGGAATGTTTTTAAGGATGACGTCAGCGTAATTATGACGGGTACAATCAAAAGTCGCACAAAGAAGCATATGATTAGATATAAAATCTTTGCCGCATTAAATGTGAGCAATTAAATTCAATGAGGCGTGCTAAACGAGCCGTTGATCCTAATCAAAATTCAAAAACCAAAAATACGCCCTTTCTTAACCCTTATATACTCATTTCTTCAGTTTTCTCTCTCACACTTAAAAATTGTTCATCTTCAAGCATACGAAAGCCATCCTTTTCTCTCTCGAAACCCTACCTATTCTCAAAACAAGTTTATCAAGATTTAATCGGTAAAATTCTCTAGAAATAGCACCAAAGACCGATTTTGTCAAGTTATCAAAGCAAATCCACTCAGGCTCCTCAGTGGATTTTGAAGGCATTATTAAGCAGGGTTCAGACGCAACCCTTGTGAAGAAAATAGCAGATATGTTGGAAAAATCTGGGCTTAAGGCCTTTTTGATGATAGAATACTCGCACACCTACCTCGAAAGAGGTGGCGCAGCTTCTTTGTGAAGACCGAGGTGCAGGACGAAGGGATTAAGGCCTCCGTCCACCGCAAGGACATCATGATCACTGCTAAAGACCTTACGAGCATCGCTTATTGTTGGAAGGTATGACGGAGATTTACGAAGCTGATGTGGACTTGGCTACTGCATGGAAAGAAGTAGCCAAACCCGAGTGTCTTTAAAAAGTAGTCTACACAAGCTTGAAAAAAATTGTCAAGGACGACTATCACAAGCTGATGGATGTCGTCTCAAAATGCGTGGACATGAAGTTTGGAAGCTTCAATCAGTTGTCCAAGACTAAGCTGATCGTCATGGCTGCGATCATGCAAGGAAAGAAAGTTAATCGGCCGAGTTTGTATACGGCAGACTCGCTTAACGTTGCGAACAAGTCATTCAAGAAAGATGGATCCTTTGGAGGATCACTCGGCTATGACCTAGTTATTGGCCACTTGATGGAAGTGAAGGGCATTTCCCTTCAGCATGGAAAGTCCTTCCATGTAAACAAGAAGATGTTTAGGGCTAGCCTCTCAGGAGCCCAGAAGAGAGCCCATGCAAAGAGGGCGGACACCAGTGAGGGGGAATCAGCTGAACCCGAGAAAACAGATGTTGCCTCCCCTCCAAAGAAGAAAGATGCCCATGCAGCTGGAAAGAAGATAGTTACCCCCCGCAAAGAAAGACAAAAGATGCACCTACCCTCGCAGTAGTGTCTCCCGCCCACGCAGCCTGAAGGCGGAGAAGGAACCCCAAATATCTTCTCCGACCATCAAAAAGAAGAGGACTACCAAGCCAAGAAATGCAGCTCCTCGGTCAAAGAAAGATGCACGGCCTCCGCCAAGGAAGCCGAGGAAGAAGTATCGAACGTAACTTCCTCCGGTAAAGACAAAAAGAGGAAGAAAAATCACCAAGCTCTCTGAGCTTGAGAAGACAAATGAGTCCGCCACTCACCGAGAAAATCTCGAGATCGCTGAAGAAGTGCAGTCTCTAGAAGTTGTTGATGAAACAACCAAGTCTGCGAGGACGATCAAAGAGAGGCAAAGAAGACCCAATTTGTGGATAGAATAGTGAAGAAGAAGAAGAAAGCAAAGAGACAACAAAATCTCCCGATGAAAGAGCCGTGTCTCCACCGCCCCGATCCGCTAAAGGAGCGAGCAAAGAGAGTATGTTGCCTTCCATTTCCGAAAAGGAAGGGCAACAAGAAGAGGATGAAGATGATGATGTGATAGTGGTTTCTCATGTGTACCCAGACATTTAGATCGTCTGCGTGAATGGCGAGTATGGAAGCCGAGTCACTCGAGGGTACAGTTTGAACGCCCGAATTCATTGAGGAAAAGGAAGAATTGCTGAATTTCCTAGGATTGAGCACCGTGGTTCAGGCACTGATGAAGATAATGCCGGATATCTTACATATCTTCAAGGAGAAAGAAAATGAGAGATTAGCAGAGGAAGCTAAAGCTCGTGAGAAAGCCAACATCGCCCTTTCACCGGAACCAACGACCACACTCATCCTCACATTGACATGCTCGGAAGTGATGAGGACATGGATCCTGGCGCAGCAAAGGAAACGATGGATATGCAAAGAAGCCGCGGGAATCCAGATTAATGCATGAGAAAAAAGGTGAGGAAGGACCTGGAGAGTCTTCCAAATCATACCGGAGATTGATCCGTGGGAGTGGTACAAACAGATTACCACGAGTTATTGCCGCAACCACTTCCCGATCCCACTCGAGAATGGATCCAAGGGACCGGGCGATGACACCGGGAATTTGGGCACCCAAATTGAGCCAACCCCTATTGAAGGTGTCTTACCACACCGCCCTCACTACCGAGCAATCAAAGGAAGCAAAATGGGAGTCCGGGAGCAGAGTGACCCCACCATCACCACTCACTCGGGTGCGCCACCGAGGGGGAAACTCACCCACCGCTGCGGCTAGGTCGGAGGTTGCTGCAGATGTCTCCACAATGAAGGAAGGAGGCGAAGTGGAGAAAGGAAAAGAAAAAGAACAACAGCAAGTTGTCACTGACGAAGCTCGGACAGTTGAGTCTGTCTCAGCTGAAGTGCCAACCGCTTTGCAGATCGAGGACTGCTAATGCAGTCGAGGTGAGATGGATGGATCTCCCGGGAGTTAACACTGGGCAATGAAAGTGCAATCCAAGGAGTTGAGACTCTGTGGATGCCACTCGCAGAAGACCCTAAGACAATCGCTCCCGCCGGGAAGAAGAGAATGTACAAGGCCTTGTGTAGTTGAAAAACGAGCAGGAGGTAATGAAGGCCAAAAGGAGGTTGGGACTTCCATGGGTAAAGAGATGGAAATGCGAGAACATCCCTCCTGTTCACATTGAAGAAAGCGAAAAGGAGATAAGTGCTCTTCATGATTCCCAAGACAACCCCGACATATCTTTTTAGGGATCTCAAGATGAAGCCGAGTCCACCCCGCCGCACATCAAAAAGACTCGGTGAGGATGTTCTTCCAAGCACGAGTAAGCCGACTTCAAAGCTGCTTCGCCGACAAACGTTCAATTTTGATGATGAGCCAAACCTCAAGTCTCATCATCTTTCGATGACGCTACCGATACGGCCGAGGAACATCAAACTCAAAAGGACAAACCATTTGAGACCGAAGAAGCCGTTAAAACAAGCGAGGCTCACCTAGTTTGTGTCAATACCATCAAAGGCCCTACCTGAATCACGTCAATCGCATAGGCTTCCGTGAGTCGCACAGAGACCACCTTGTGCACAATATCTCAAGTGCGAGACGATGCTTATGAAGAAGTATTTCTTTTTCTCGTGAGCGCCCATGCTCGAAGAAGAGACGCAAGAGAACGAAGCTCTACACACCATCCAAGAAGATCCCGTAATTCCTACTTTGATTTGATTGTGTCGGTTGATTTCAATTTTGATACAGAGTGGCGCGGTGACTCAAGTCGATAACTAGGATGCGTGAAATCTTCAAGAAGATCCGTGAAGATATTGAGAAGATTGAACAAGACAAAGCCTCTCTCGACATGTGCCCGGACAATAGAGATGCCACTCTCACAGCAGATTTGAGAGGAGTGGTGGTCAGAATAAGGGAATGGTCTCAACAGCAGAGTGCCATGCATCTCGAGCAGGTTCGCTACTTCAAGGCACTATACAACCGAATGTTGATCTGGAGTGCTGACAATGCTGACATGAAGGCAAGGATGCAGACCTATATGGAGAGATTACATGCCTCCCATACAACTGAGATGGAATTGCTGCGTGAATTTCATCGCAAAGAACTTCTGCGCGTAGAGGAGAATATGAATGCCAAATTCAGCCTTCTTATGGCTGAAATGAAACTGGTGGCAGCCGAGTCCAAAGCCACTCGCTCAGAGTTTCGAACAGCATACTCCGACCCGACTCAAGCGTAATTCACCATCACCGATGGACTTCATGCTTGCTGGGATGTTTCCAGGGGTTCCTCTCTCCTTTGATGATGCCAAAAAGAGGGAAGAGGAATACCAAAAGAGTTTGAAGGAGACAACCACTGTAGAAAAGACAGATGCAGCTGTTGAGAAGAGGAAAGACAAGGGAAAAGCTGTTGAGGGGAAAGGTCAAAGGATATGACCTTAATGCTTGCTGAAACCCCTCAGCAAGGTCATGTCACAGCCAGCATAATTAGCAAACTTCCTGTAACTCTGCCGCTCTATCACTGTTGTGCCCATGTCTCATAAGAAACAAGCATTATTCATATTGTAACCTCGCAAAATATTCTCAAGTTATTCTAGCAAAATCCTCAAGCCTAAATCTCAAGGAAATCGATCCAACACTAAGTGTGAAGGAAAGACAACTTCAAACTGTTGAAGAGGAAACTTTTGAAGAAGCAAAAGGGTGTACTTTCCAAGGAGGATTGTAGGAAAGTTCAAGGTCGAACCAATCTCAAGTTATTGGAGGGTTTCGTGATCAAATCCAAGAAGCTTGAGAAAGTTATTTGAAGTAGCAAAGCAGCCGCCCGTGAAGTAGCCGAGTCGGACGAGAAGCCGGTTGTGTGTGACCAAGGCATCTCCAGACCGAGTCCCAAAGGAGCAAGTCACCGTGTGTGATCAAGACTTGTATCCGGACCGATAACCACTTTGTACTCGATCATTACTTAGTGGATTCCTCCAGGAGTTGGAGAAGAGAGGAGTAGAAGAATTACCCCATCTTCGAACCTCTATAAAATTATTGTGTCATTTACATTTCATCATTTTATTTCTCGCATATCACTTTATATCTCACGATGATTTACTATCCATGTGATAAGTAACTAAGTGTTAAAATCAAGTGTTTAAAACAAATCAAATCAAATTAAAATGGTGTTAAGTCTTCCAATGAAAATCTCATCACAACCAAGTTAAGGTTCAATCTAAACAATTTGAGTTATTCTATCAACGATTCTTACGAGTTTGTTGAGTTGCTAACTCACGATTAACTAACTTAGTTGTCCATCAAGGACTTAATTTGTGTAATTAACTCGTAATATTTTAAAAAATGACTAAAATCAAAATGTTGGTAAGGTTTATTCAACCCCCATTTAAACCTTACTCACACCCCTTGGGACCTACAAATACTACTATATGTCTTTTGTGTTTAATAACCCATCTACATCCAACAATGTTCTTTCCAAGAGGAGGTTCAATAAGATCCCACGTCTAATTTTAACAAGGGCATCAAACTCTTCTGTCATAGCAGCCTTCCAAATGGAATTTTGCATAGCTTCTTATAAAGAGAGTGGTTCTCTCTCATCAAGACTGACAGTCAAAACTTTAGACTTGTAAACCCCAGCCTTAGCTCTAGTGATCATAGGATGATTTCCAACAACCGGAGGAACATTATCAGGGGGATGTGGAGTTGGAGGATCTGAAAACTCAATAGGTGAATTCACAACCAATGGAACAGTGGAATGATTGGAGTTACTTCCAATGGTATGAGGACTGTGAGTAGACTGATTAGGAAAGCTAGAGGATTCTGAAGAGTGTGAAGTGTGTGAATGATGAGGGGTATGAATGGATGAAGAAATATGTGTGTTATGAGGTGTGTGCAGAGAGGTAGTGACAAGAGGAGGTGCTCCTACAGAACTGGTAGGATTAGAAGTAAAATCAGTGTTATGCTTTTTAGCAAAAAGGAAAACTTCTTCATTAAAGAGCACCATGCCTAGAAATAATGATCTTCCCAGATGGAAGCAACACTTTATAACCTTTATAAGCATTATTGAAACTAAGAAAAGTGCCAGCAATAGATCTAAATCCCAGTTTATGCTTGTTAAAAGGTCTAAGAAAAGGAAAGCACTCACAACCAAATACCTTAATATTCTTGTAATCTGGTTTGTGATGGTAGAGATGCTCCAAATGACTCTTGTAGGCCAACGATTTTGTGGGAATTATGTTTATGATGTAACAGGAAAAGGCAAATGCATCATTCTAATATTGAGTGGGAAGATTGGATTGAGCTAAAAGAGAAAGTCCCATTTCTGTGATGTGTCTATGCATTCTTTCTGCAGTGCCATTTTGTTGAGGGGTATATGGACATGATACTCTGTGAACAATACCATTGTTTTGAAGGAAAGAAGTAAGAGACCTGAATTCTCCTTCCTAGTCAGATTGGAATACTTTAATCTTGTGATTAAATTGTTTTTCAACCAAAGTCTTGAAATGGACAAATATATCATATACTTCTGATTTTGCTTTCAAGAAGTATAACCAGGTAAACTTGGTGTATTGATCAATGAAATTCACATAATATAGATGTCCATTTTTAGACTTAACAGGGGTTGGACCCCAGAGATCTAAGTGAATTAATTCTAATGGATGAGACTAAACAGTTTCATATAATGTGAAAGGTAATCTGTGAATTTTAGAGACAAAGACAAACAAGTAACAAAGATGGAATTACTCTTTATTTCATATGGCAAATTACAAGATTTTAAGGCTTATTCAACAATATCAAAACTAGTATACCCTAATCTCTTGTGCCAAAGATCAAGACTGTGAGCATTCCTTAACATAGCAGAGTTCACAGATGGACTGGAAACAGGAACTTGAACAGTTGAAGTAGAAGTAGAGGTGGCTTGTTGGGTAGGAAAAAGGTGGAATTGGTATAGTGCTTCCTTAAGAGTCCCTTGGAGTAGATCGCCCGTGTTGCTTGGTCCTTAACAAAACAATGAAAAGGGTGAAACTCAAAATAAACATCATTATCTTGTGAAAATTGAGAAACACTCAAATGATTCTTAGTAACATTATGGACATTAAGGAGGTTTCTAAGCATGAAAATTCTGGTGCTGAAAGGAGATTTAAGAAAGAGTTACCTATGTGAGCAATAGACTCACCAACTTCATTTTCCATCTGTAGTTTGTTATCTCCATGATATTCACTTGCTATGCTCAAATTCCCAAAGTCATTGGAGACATTATTTGAAGCACCAGAATCCGGGTACCAAAAATCAAGTATCGTGCCAACTTCGATGGTGTAGATGGATTGGGAGATGAGCCATGTGGAGAGCAGGATTGTTGTTAACTTTGTTTTGATTAGAACCAGAGTTAGGTCCTGTGAAGTTGTTGTCAAACTTGTGCCAAAGCATTTATCTTCACCATGCCCGGATATACCACGACTTGGCAAATAATCCTGTTGGATTGAAATCTTCCACCTCTTCCTCTCGTATCCTCTTCCATTTCTTTCCTCTCTCTCGAGGAAATCTATTTCGAAAGAATCTGGTTTGTGCCTCTTCCTTGAGCATGAGTAACAATATTAAGAGTAGGCATGCTACCATCGTTGTTCACATTAGCATTTGATCCATTCATAGAGTCCAATCTAGCTTCATAGCTCAATAGCGATTGCTTGAACATCAACAACAATCCAAGGTTCTATCCTTGAGGTGATCGCACCATAATCGCATTGTAATCGGTCCTAAACCACCAATCATATGCATGATTTGTTCTTTTTCGAAGCTTTGGCCAACAAATGACAGCCACGACATCAAAACATATCTTTAGGTTCTTCGATGTATTCTCTCATAGAAAGAGATCCTTTTCCTTATGGTTTGTAGTCGCATCTTGTATTGCATTATTCTAGCAAGAGATCGGGTGTTGAAATTTGTTTCAAGAGCATGCCATATTTCTCTAGAGTTACTCAAACCAACCATCAAAACCAAAATACCTTCACTTAGAGAAGAAAGGCCATGAAGCCAGCAGTTGGTCTTACCTTTCCTAGGCAACATAATCCGGATTCAGTGTTGGTGCAGCCGTAGTAGTGGCCTTAATAAATTTTTCTGTGGTGTTTCCACTGATAAAAACTTCCAAGCCATATCCCTTGATGGCTGTGAAAACTTGCTGTTTCCAAACAAGGTAGTTGGAATCATTTAGCTTGGTAGTAACAAGTTGATTATGATGAGAGATGATAGATGAAGAAGAGGTAGATTTAGATGTAGTTCTCGAATCAACAGACATGGCTAAAAAGGGAAAAAGAAAAAGCAAACAGAAGGATGGGAGGATACCAGAGTCAGGTATAAACCTGCTCTGATACCATGAAGGAAATCAGCATAGGACTGATGATGATAAAAGTTGTAAAGATTGCAGATAACAAGAACCAAAACTCCATACTTTCATTAATATTCAAAAGGTAATATTTGGCATGATTACAATAGGTATTTCACTAGGCTATTTATAGATACATCTCAATGCATTCTAATGCCTAATCATTGGATTAGAATTACAGCTGTAGATTTCTGTAATCCAGCCAGGGTAACGGTCATGAGAATATTTGTACAACCTGAGGTACAAATTATTCACAAGATGATGACACTTGTAGGGTGTGATGAAATACAAGAATATGTAATCAACTATGAATGGTCTTCAGTGCACCTGTGCTCCCTTTCTTGTGTGATTGATCATGATGGACTGATATCTTTAACTCTTCCAATAATCCTTACTAGTTTATCACCCCACATAGGGATGGTAGAGTAAAGCCACCTTCGGTTTGATGGAACATAGCATCTATCTCATCTTCATCTTCCATCCCAAGTTGTACGATGCAATTATACAACAAAATAAAAGGAAAGATTGCATAACAGAGGAATTTGACAGACATATATATCAAATACAAACAAATGTACAAGTAGGTAACGAGCCACATTTTCTATTGTATCAATTAATAGTATATCTTGTGCATTCCACGACAAAATTGTTTTAAGGCCACTTAGACCATCTAGTTTGCACCACTTTAGTACATAATCTATAATATTAGTTTGCACCAATTTAGTGCATAATATGTACTATATTTGTGCATAAACTGCTCTCTATCTTCAACAGTTTGCTCCACTTTCTACACTAAAAATGAATACTCCATAAGTTCTGTAGTTTATTCATTTAATATTGTTTTTATTACTTTATAATCGACATTACATATATAGTTTTATTAAAAAAAACTTATTAAATTTTATATTTTCAAATTAATCAAATTCAAAAATTATGTAAAATTTAATGAAATTAAAGTAAAATTAAAATGACAATTCATAATAATATTGTAGAGTAAAACATATTTGTTTTTATGTATATATATTATATATATATACATTAATTGAAATATACATATGTAAGTAGACTAATGATTAGAGTGTTCACTAGATATTTTGGAGAAATAAAACTATGCTTTTCCATTGAGATCTTTGTTTTAATTTTGAAAAAAGAGCTAACCTTTTCAAAGCGTAAGGACTTGTACGTATTAGCGCACTATAATATTATAAAAAATTGACTTATTCCTTACTTCTTAAATTCGGATCAATGTCATTCTTAGAAGAGATGTAGAAACATTCTCCACATGGCATGAATTTTATTAATGTAGTATATATTATTTATATGATAAATTCCATCTTATGTAGAAGATGAGTTTCATGAAAATAAAAAAGAAGCTCAATGATGCAAGAAAGTCAATTTACCTCGTCTGGGGTTTTTATACCTCTGATTCTTTGGCTATAGTGTAGAAATGCCACAACATCGCAGTCCACATTTTTAGATTTGCAGTAAATCTTCAACAAACTTAGTATCGTTTTATCACGTCGAACTTGATAATAATCTTTGTTGCCATTCTGCATCTCCATAAAAATAAATGTAGTCCAAGAAGAGCACACATTATGCACATACGATAATATCGCTGATAATATACCTTATTGAAGTAAATTCTATTTGAATTTATCTTTTATGGACAATAAATTGAAAAGAGATAAAATACATATACATTTAAATTTTAAATTTTTTTTTCAAACTAAAGTGGCAAAGTGAAAATTGCACAAAGTTCTTATGACAAAGTGCAATAAAATCCAACTATATATGGTTTTTTTAGTATGTAAATTATTTTGGAAAATCTTTTTAATATTTATATGAATTTTTTAAGTTTTTTATCCTGACCACTCAAATTCGTGTATCGCCCACTCCCAATTTTTTTCCTGGCTATGCACACGATCAAATCTCGATTCGGTGAGTATATATACAACCAAAGAACAACCACCATGTGGTTATGTGTAAAATCCGTGAAGTTCAAGAGGCAATTGCAACTCGAAATAGAGAAGTATAAAAATTGTCATAGTTAATTTTGGAAGTAAATTATTTTATTCCCAAAAACTAATACAAAGAAGAATTTCCAAAGGTCGAGAAATTTATAACTTCAAATAAAACGTTTTTGAAGCATAATTCAACTATTATGTAAATTTTGCATCAAACCTACTCTACCCAAAGTGGGTACAACCAGCTCCATTTGTGATTGTAATATGTGTCCCATATTATTTTTCTTTTTTGGAAAAAAATACATACATATGTCATTAATGGACACACGACACAATCACAAGGAAGTTGGATTGTGCCCACTTGGATAGATCTCGTTACCCAAAAGTTGACCAAATGATAGGGTTCCACCAAGGAAATATTTTTAATTTCACTTTTTCCTAGTTTCCACATTAAATGGAGACGGGTATTTCCATCGCTAGACAACTAAAAATCGCCGGTAAAATGATTTATTTCGACGTAATTCTGACATTGATCAGTCGCTACTTCCCGATGATTATGTCTGCCGCGAAGTAGCAAAAATTGGGTTAATTAAATGCTACCCAAAGTGGGTACAACCCAACTCCCTTGTAATTATAACATGTATCCCATTTTGATTTTCTTTTTTTTTGAAAAAAATACATACATATATTATAGTAGGACACATGACACAATGACAAGGGAATTGAGTTGTGCTCACTTGGGTAGCATTACCCCAAAAATCGACCAAATGAATTGGTTCATACCAAGGAAAGGTTTTTAGTTTCACTAATTTTCTTAGTTTCCACATTAAATGGCGACGGAAAACAACAAAAACTCTAGGTAAAATGATTTATTCAGACGTACTTCTGATGTTTATCTGTCGCTACTTCCCGAGCTACACAAAGTGAGTACAACTGAAATCTCTTGTGATTGAAACATGTGTCCTATTTTGATTTTCTTTTTTTGAAAAAAATACATGTGTATGTCATAATGGAACACTTGATAAAATCGCAAGGGAGTTGGATTGTGTCCATTTGGATAGCATCTCATTACCTCAAAAATTGACCAAATGATTGGGTTCCGACTAAGGAAACATTTTTAATTTCACTTTTTTTTTCTAGTTTCCACGTTAAATGTGTTGGGAAAAATCAGATCCCACATTCATCCCCTAGGGACAAGCTAGAAATAACCGAGAAATAAGATAAACAATAACAACAATACACAACACAAGAATTTACGTGGAAACTCCAAAACCGGAGAAACACCACGACACCCAGAGAAAGAAATTCCACTATGTGAAATATTTTTACAATCACACAGACATTCTCTCTCCCGACCCCAGTACCCCACACTCTTACAAACCTTTGACTAACTCACACCTCTCTCCCAACTCTCCATACTAGAGAATACAAAAAACAAATTTAACTAGAGTCAAACCACAAAGGTTAAAGTGTATTTGACTGGTGCACTTGACAACACACCACATGGGTTCCTTAAATAACTTCAAGGTTCCCACCCCTTTTGTTCCACAACCAATGTGGGATACAAAAGCCCTTCTTTTGTTTTTGACACCAAAACTCAACAAAATCCACATTGGCAAAATAAAAGAAGCCCCATTGCCTTCACTGACAATCATGATTCTCAAACCAGAGAACCATCATTCTCAAACCAGAGAACCCTACTCCACCATATAAGTAGACCACTTAGAATAAATCATTCTAAGAATTTCCTTCGGCACATGTCGAAAAACACGCTGAAATTTATGGTGCAACTCCCAACTTTTGGCCCTCCTGGAAGTCCTTCAGCCATCGACATAACACACACCTTGTATCCATGTCAAACCGATACCCGTGTGTAAATTCCACCACACATCTTGCATCCATATCAAACCAATGCCCGTGTGAAGTTCCACCACACCCTGCATCTTTCTATGACAAGCCAATGCTCGTGTGCAAATTCCTGGACCCGCTAACATAACCACATCCTCTTTCATGACAACTCACATGCCAAAAAGACATACATTTTCTCATCGTGAGAAAATCCTCACTATCACAATGTTAGCCCGGATTAGGAGCTATTTGCCAGATTAACTCCCCTCCTCCTCGACGGTTCACCTTCAAAGCCTTCAGGTAACCTAGGATCATACAATCATATCCTGACTTATACATGCCATAAGTCAAACTCGATTCTTCCATCAAATTTCTCCACCGCTTGAACCACTCTAGCCTCGATGAACAACCGCCTTCAAATGAGACCCCGGACACCGCTCAAGAAATCTTTTCGATGTGGAAGGTCAAACATCGCTGCGACCACGAGATCATACTCGAATTTTAAGAGACCTAACCGGGCTCGATACCACTTGTTGGGAAAAATCGATCCCACATTCATCCCCAGGACAAGCGAAATAACCAGAAATAAGATAAAAAATAACAACAATCCACAACACAAGAATTTACGTGGAAACTCCAAAACCGGAGAAACACCACGGCACCGGAGAAAGAAATTCCACTATGTGAAATATTTTTCCAATCACGAGACATTCTCTCTCCCGAACCCAAAGACCCCACACTCTTACAAACATTTGACTAACTCACACCTCTCTCCCAACTCTCCATACTAAGAATACAAAAATAAATTTGACTAGAGTCAAACCACAATGGTTAAAGTGTATTTGGTGGTGCACTTGACAACACACCACATGGGTTCCTTAAATAACTTCAAGGTTCCCACCCCTTTTGTTCCACAACCAATGTGGGATACAAAAGCCCTTCTTTTATTTTTGACACCAAAACTCAACAAAATGGAGATGGGTATTTCCATCGCTAAAAAAATCGTTGGTAAAATAATTTATTTTAATGTAATTGACATTGATCATCGCTACTTCCCGATTATTATGCCCGTCGCGAAGTAGCAAAAATGGGTTAATTAAATTTTACGCAAAGTGGGTACAACCCAACTCCTTGTGATTATAACATGTGTCCCTTTTTTATATTCTTTTTTAAAAAAAATACATGCATATATTATAATGGGACATTTGACACAATCACATGGAAGTTGGGTTATGCCCGCTTGGGTATCATATTATTACCCCAAAAGTCAACCAAATTAATTGGTTCAAACCAAGGAAACATTTTTAGTTTCACTTATTTTCCTAGTTTCAGTTTCCACATCATACCGTGATGGGTATTTCCGTCGCTAAACAACTAAAACTCGTCGGTAAAATGATTTATTTTGACTTAATGATGATGTTGCTCCGTCGCTACTTCCAGAGCTACACAAAGTGGGTACAACTTAAATCCATTGTGATTGTAACATGTGTCCAATTTTGATTTTCTTGTTTTTCAAAAAAATATACGCATATGCCACAATGGGACACTTGATAAAATCATAAGAGAGTTGGGTTGTGCCCACTTGGATAGCATGGCATTAACCCAAATACAACCAAGAAAATATTTTCAATTTCACTTATTTTCCAAGTTTCCCACATTAATTGGTGATGGGTATTTCCATTGCTAAACAACTAAAACTCATCGATAACATGATTGATTTCAACGTAATTCTGACATTGATATGTCGCTACTTCCCAACGGATTCTGTCCATCGCGAATCGGCAATTTTCTTGTAGTATGTGGAAGGTGCATTGTGCAACTCTTTTCCATTTCCAAAATTCCTAAAAGCGAATTCAGCTCCTAGTCCATCTTCAACTTTTCTAGTTCAAATAAATGGGATTTGAGAGGATTATGTTATAAAAATCAGTATAGTTAGGCGCACTAATTAGGTCAAACCGATTTTATCCAAATTGGTAAAATAAATCGGTTTAATCAAAAAAATTCCTAAACGCGGCGTCTAGACGACCTAGACAACCAAAAATTAGGCCTAGGCAACCAAAAATCGATCAAAAGTAATAAAAATAAAAAATTATAAAATAGACTATTCTTAGGCCGCCACCTGATTAGCGCCTATCGGTGAACCTATCTTTTAATACCCTTTGGAAGTGCCACAATCTTTATTTATAGACATAAATATTATTGTGCTTGATTTATTATGACCATTTTGAAAAATACATAGGACCACCATCAATTGAAGATAAGGATAATTAGAAAAATTACTAGTTTTGAGATTTGGGTATATTACTAAAAACCCACATAGTTTTGAAAATTAAAAAAAAATAAAAAACAGGTGATGTTTGATTTTTTATTATATAAATTTATTACTTTCATAAACAAAAATATTTGAATATTTCCCTTATATTTATAATAATATTACAATTACCCCTTACATTTAACACAAATTTCAAACCTCAAGGTTCTTTTTTGCTTTTGTAACTTTCAAACATCTCTTTTTTTTGTAATTAACCTAAACCAACGTCAGTTTTTTTAGTCATCTCTTGAAGATATCCATTTCGTTAAGACAACTAATATATTTAGGCAAAATTTATGAGATATCCTTTTCAAAAATTAAAATAAATTCAAATTTGTTTCAAAGTAGGATCTTTGGAGCACGAATGCACGATGGATAGTTCATTTAGGGAAAAAAATTTAAGTAACCATTTTGGATAGGAAAACCTCTTTTTACCCACTTTTTAAACACACTACTTTTCTAACCAAAATGACCGAAATGCCCTTAATTTCAAATTGGTCAATTTTCAACCCTCATTTTTCATTTCACTTTCATTGTCAACTTTTAACTTTACCAAAATCCAAAAATAAAACAACAGAACGTGAGAAAGAGAAGAAACATACCTTGAGAAGCCATGGATTGTCAAAGTGAACTCCCTGCCCGCCGCCGAACCCGAACCGGGAGGATCCGCCTGTGTAGAAGACCTGCTTTTCCCGTCGCGACGATGCCCCCGCCTCCACCGCTGCCGATGCCGCCACCACCGGTATGCCCATATCCAATTCCCAAGAGGTTAGATTTAGTGGCTTTATGTTGGATTTTGATTTAGGGATTTAGGTTTGATTTTAATTAAAGTCTGATTTAGGGATGTAGGTGGTGGTATTGATTTTTAGGGGTTGATTGTGTTGATTGGTTTTAGATTTAGGGCTTCAAATGACTGGGTATTAATAGGGGTTGATTGGGGAAGATAATGAATTTTGGGGAAGAAGAACAATATTCACGTTATAATATTCTAACGTGAAAAATTGTTCTCACAATATGTTTATAATGTGATAATTGTTCTCACGTTATATATATAATGTGACAACAATTTTTCATGTTATAATATTATAACATGATCATTTCGCCACGTTATACATATAATGTAAGAACATGTTCTCACATTATAATATAACGTGATAATATATATGTTGTCACATTATATATATAATGTGATCAATATTATCACGTTATTATACTCATAATATGTGTGTATTTGTATGTCATGTTTTTTGTTATAACGTGACACATTTTAATATAACGTGAATACAGGTATGATAACATGAATAATATATTCATTTATATATATATATATATATATATATATATATATATGGAATAAATATTGTTAACACCCCCAACTATACTGGTTTTTACACTTTGCCACGAACTTTAAAACGATACGATTTTAACCCGAACTTTACAAAATTTTGCACTTTGGTTAAAATTCCAAATTTACCCCCGCACTTATGAAAGTTGAATTGCGTTTACCCTCTAAACTTTAAAGTTGTTGCACTTTGCAACCTGGACGATAAATTTTATTGCATTTTCTATGATTACTCCCCATGGTCTTGCGATCCTCGAAAATGGTATCGAGCTGAAGGTTTATTAAGAACTTTTAGTTAAATTTATTATATTTATGTAATTAACAATTGGTGAGGAGAAATTACTCCGAGATTATGGATCCGGACAATGTCCGAGATGTACCCCCTTACAGGATATATCGTCAAATATTGACGATGTATGCACAAGAAAACCTTGACCAGGTTTCATATTGGGAATACCAACATGAAGAAAAAGAACAGCAGGAGCCGACGGGGAAACCTTAAGGCAACGCAAAATGCGAGCGAGAATATTATAAGCGATTCGGATGCTTAACTGACACTTATATGTTCACTTGATGAACCTTCAAGAAACGGTTCATGAAAATTCCCATCGAACAATGATTCCCGATGGAGTATCGGATGGAATGAGATACTTCCCGACAAATCTAAGTTCTCCGAAGATCTTAGAGAAGTCCGTAAAGGCAGTGCTAATTATGGCAACCACCATATTCATCTACCAAAGACAAGTGCATCGATCGAACGGATGGAGACGATGGTAAAATATCGAAGGAAACTCTTGAACTCCTTCATGATATTGAGAAACGAGTCAAGAACCTGGAGGACAGGCGAGTTCATCCGGAGGAAGGAAACGTATTGATTTTGGGCGGTACCTATTTACACCAAAAAGGAAACCAACCGAAGTTATACGAAAGATGACGAGATGAGGAAAAGCTCATTGCTCTAATCAAAGGAAAATCCATCAAAAATTAAAAAGGATGGATATTGAAAAAATGAATCTTAAAGATCTACATGACCTGGCGTAGAATCCTTGGCGGGATTAGGTATTGTAGATTTAAAGATGAATGCGGTGAGGAATCGCCTTTGGTTACCTATGACCCACAAGGTAGACCAATTCCACCACCGCCGCCACCAATTAATCCTAACGTCGAAGAAAGTACGGGTTCGCATCATGGAGCTCGGGACGAGAGGATGCCACACGCTGGGGATTTCACAACCGGAAGTGATCCACTTTCAGGGACAGGAGGTCGAAACCCACTTGCGGGAACTAGACAACCTACTGGAAGGCCGAATGTTTATCAGACGCCTTATGGAAGATCGCACCTCGACCCAATACATCCATATGGGTTGATGTTAAACTGGACATCCCGATTTTAAAAGCAGAGAAGTTCTCATTGATGAATGGGCTTGACTATGAGAATTTCAATAGAGAACCTCGATCTTACAAATGATTCATTCATTTTACTACTTGAAATGAGTCTTGAAGGATCGGTGAAAAGATTGCCGGGATATGACCGATGCTAGTACGAAAAGTTCGGTCACATCGGGGAATCACTTAAAGGAATTGTCGATGGTATGGCAAAACTATTCAAAATCCAGTTCATCGGCACAAAGTTATTTCGAAGGATTAGAGGATAAAAAAGAAATAGATATAAACAAGCCCTCTATAGCCTGGAGTTATTGGATATTTGTCATATTAACGAATATATCAAGTTGTTCACCGAATACCGGTGGAAATCCAAGATTGAGGAAAAAGAAACTGCACAACTATTCTTTGCCAAGATTCCGAGTCCCTGGAGAGAAATGCTTATCGGGAATACAAGGGTGGAGTCAAGTAGAAAGCGTGGCGGAAAAATGTCTTTCCTAAAGGCCAAGTTATCTTAATGGTGCTATCAGCAGCTCGCACAGAATTACAAGAGATTAAGAGGAATTAACAAAGCGGTTCCTCTATGTTGCGTGGATAATGACATCCCAACAGTTGTGGGAGGTCAACCAAGGCGGCACAAGAAGAAGAAGGAGAGAAGCCATCCATACCGCCGAGGAAGCAAAGAACAAAAAAGTAGGTCTTCATGGAGACCTAAAAGGTTCTCGTCAAAACAAAAAGCCCGGTTATAAATCGGGCAAAGACTAAAGACCAAGCGAGAGAGTAGAGCCTCATCATCGGGTTCTAATCAAGCAAGTACCAGTGAGAACACCAGGGAGAAGAATTTTGAGGCGTGCTCACACCAGAGCTAATGAAAGTTTCAAAGATCGTAATTGCTTGGACATGCGGAGCAAGAGGGCATATCTCAACGGATTGCCCGGATAATCAAAAATGAGGAGTCGAGACGGTTCGAGGCTACACGAGAAATCGAGGAAGCATCTGTTTATTATCGGGATCTTATACAGGTATATCAATTTGAGGATATACCTCGATGAGAGCATCTATGAAGAAGAGATCTATTCTCGGACGATGGAAGTGACTCATTTCTTAATCACGGTGAAGAAGAAATTCTTCAAAGAAAGCGATCGGGGAGGATATGTCGGGATTCCTCTCTCACACCACGGTTTCTCATAAGAATCTTATGAGGATAATGAAAAAGAAGATCCAAAGCTTGATTTATGATGGTTTTACCATTGGAGCGATGGAAAAGGCTTTGGATAAGATTGGTTTTCGTAGTAGAAGACACCAAATTATCGGGGGTAACAACCGGAGAATTTGCCATTCCGATGGAGTTTAAGGAACCGATCGAGATGCGGTTGGTCCCTATTAGAGAAATACAGGAGATCAAAAGCGAGTTAAAAGAGAAGTTACAAATACACTCTCATGGATACATATCGGAGCCATAAGAGTCATTATTAAAGCAACATTCAAAGAAGGGATAGATTCGCCACTCAATGGCTATCTTTGACAAGTGAATCTCACATCTCAAGGATTCATGCCTTGGAGCTGATTCTGAAATTTGTATGCTGGGAAATTGGCATTTAATGTCTATCCTAGAATTGCATACAACGGGAGATCGAGATTTCATTGAGTCTTAACCCTTCATCAAGATTTCAAAAGAGACGATTTGATGAAAGAAGGAACAGACCTACTCGATCACATACAAGATATCCTATGCTCTCTCGAATACACATCATTGAAGTATTCTTGAGAAAGGAATTTATTGAAGTCCCAAGAATCTTTGAGGACTTTGCAGGGTGGTTTTACCGAGAAATCATTGAATCTCTAACTATAAAGGAGATTGATATGATAATTCAAGATCAACCGATCTTCAACAAAAGTCGAAGTCTCGAGTTGAGCCCGAGAAGGATGTCTTTCAGTGAGGATAGAATGGTGAGTAGCGGCCGTTGGGAAGAAAGGAGACCAAATACGATTGCCTCAAGCGCATCCCCGATGTTTTTAAAAGCGAAGGAGAGAGCTGAAATGTCCGAAGGATGGCGAGAGGTTGAAGTAATATTCGACATCACTCAAAAGGATAATATTTTTCCTTGTGATGTTTCAGATTATCTCCAACAACCTATAGTTGGAAGGTATCAAGGAAGCCTGAAGATAGGTGAAATTGAGTTGACTATCTCGGGAATAGCGGGAAAAATCCCGAGCAATTAATACCGGGAATCGAATTTCTTGAGGATCATAAACCTTGGGAAAGATTACAAGAAGGAATGGAATTCACAGTGGCCGATAAAAGATACTGAGAATCGATGACCACTAGTCCATTCTCTATATACATTTCTATCGGAATGTTATATGTTGAATATAAGGCGAGTATTTCGCCGCCTATATTGATTCAGTGTCGGAATATGTCTTCGCAAAGCGGATGTTTTTCCTAAAGAAATTGGAGAAGATTTACCAGCTATTGCAGGAAGAGATTTCTCTAAAAGAATTCTTATTCTTAATAGAGGAATTAAACAAGCGTAAATCATGATCGGAGGCGCGGGAGGTACCCTTTTATGGTACAAGGTGAGAACACCACCAATCTATTTCCATGATACAGTGCGAGATGTTTTGCTAGGAAACAACTTCCTACAAACATTCAAGCGATTTACACAGGAGAACGAGAAAAGAAGACTTATTTTCACAACATTATGTGATCATAAGATTATTGTCCAAAGACTGCGGGAAGCATTTTACAGAAAAATGCCCATTACTTTTCGCAGCAAGCATGGTGATGAAGCCAAACTTCGCAATCCAAAAATGGCGGATCGAAGGAAATTTGGTGAAGCTTTATTATCCTATAGACAATTTGGTTCCATTCAGAAGGATCAAAAGATATGGGATAATAACTTGTATTCATTCGAGTACAAGGAGAAGAAAGAGTCACCCGAAGCCATTGCGAGAATTATGGATGAGTCTAATGGAGAGTCCACAGAGTGACGTGACCCTAGAGGAACAAATATCACTAGAGGATGTCGAAAGAAGATCCAAAGGAATTATAATGAAGATCCTTTGGCATGGTGGGACAAGAACGAGCTTAAAGCCTCCTTAAAGGTTAAACCTGGAAAGGAGTACGAGTTCGTGAGATTTAAACCAATCCTTATGAATCAGGAAGATCGTGAGGATATGCGAGAAGATACTTAAGGAACATCTTGACCTTAAGTTAATTTCACCAGGAGTTTTACATAAGTGATCCAGGATTTCTAGTCGAAATCATGGAGAAATCAAAAGAGGAAAGCGAAGACTTGTTATTAATTATAAAGGGATTAATAACATTTTGGAGTTCGACGGATACTATATCCCAAGCCGAGAACATCTAGTCAAATCGCATCAAAGGGGCCAAGATATTCTCAAAGTTTGATTGCAAGTCCGGATTCTACAGATTAAGATGGAGGAAGAAAGTAAGAAGTTTCTGACTTTCTCTACACCACGGGGACACTATATTTGGGAACGTGATGCCTATGGGATTGGCTAACGCACCCCGGATATATCAAAGAAAGATGGATAATCTTTTCAAAGATTATTTCGATTTCATGTTCGTGTATATCGACGACATTCTAATCGCATCAAAGAACATGAAGGAGCATCTCAAACATTTGGAAATATTTTGAGATGTTTGTCACAAAGGATTAGTGCTTTCGGAAAACAAGGCGATGTCGCAACAAGACTTATTGAATTCCTCGGAATTGAAATCGATGAATCTGGAATTATTCTACGTAATCATATTGTGGAAAAGATACGAGGATTTCGGATACACTAAAAGACAAGAAGCGGCTTGAGTTTTAAGGAGTTGTTAATTTTTCTTTGGAATGTTTATTAACAATCTAGCATACTACGGGGAAGGTGTTTAGCCCATTACTTAAAAAAAGATGCAGTATTCAAATGGGAAGATGAACATCAAGGAATTAAGCAACTTAAAGAAGTTTGTAAAAAGCTTCCAAAACTTGCGATTCCCAAGACGAGGATGAACTGGTTCTTACACGGATGCGGTGATGATTGGTGGGCGGCGATTCTTACTAAGGTCACACCAAATGAAGAAGTGCCATGCGCAGGTATTGCGGTTTATTCACACCTAGTGAAGCATCTCGTGGCATATTAACGAGAAAGAATTCTTTGCAAATGAAAGGCTTTTAAAAAATGGCCTCTTTTTCTTGGCTAAAAAGTTTATTTTAAAAATTGATAATTCAAGTGTCAAGGCTTTTTCGAAAAACGAAATTGAATCAAAACCGAGAAAAGGCTCAATTACTTAGATGGCAAGTGAATGTCAATATTATGATTATGATATTGTCATTATAAAATCTCATGAAAATATTCTTGCGATTTCTTGACACGAGATGGAAGGACGCGTTTTGTGAGGTCCTTAAATGAGTAAGACATCTCGGGGAAAACCTGGAGAGTCTAGAAGCGAGATTTTGGGACTTTATGTCTCAATGCGTAAGTTGTTGGACGACTTCAACAGTGACCAAAACATTTTCTAGTCAAATACGGGCATGTCGGTTCGCTCAAGGACAATTGTTCTTAGCTACCGCAGCGGCCTCTCTTCCACGCCGCATCTCCTACGGTGCACAAAGGGGCCGAGAGAGTACGGGGCTCTAACCCGGAGGTTATGGATTCAAGTACCATAATCACAAGTGTTGCAGGTGATGCATCCCGAGGTGTACAAATCGTAACGAATGTTGAAGCTCGGTGTCACAACCCGAGTCTTCAAGTCAACCCAACACCTGCGGGGTAAAAGAGGGAGAGTTGAATCTTAGGCCACGACATGAGACAAATCTAAGGTTCAAACGATGAGAATAAGATTTCTCCTATGCGGGTATATCAACGGCAATGGGAGAAACTAGTTACAAGACAAGGTATTAACCCAGAGAAAACAATGGTTGATATCTCGAGGCAAGTATCCCGAGTTTGGATGAGGAAGTCATCCAAATGAAGTGCAGGAATGGTATACTTTTGGAGCTATAGCTTCAATCTATACCGTGTCACCAGGATTCAGAAATTTCAAAATTACCTAAATGGATTGGGAAGCATTTACGAGACTGGGCCAATAGTCCACACTTGGCCGAGGAGATATTTTGGAGGCGTATTTTATCGGTCGGCTCCGAACAAAGAAAGAAAGGCTTTAATGAAGCTTTTCATTTCATCAAGCTAAGAAGACCGAATGGAAATGCTTTAAAATACATTAAGGCGCTTCAGGAAGAAGGACCGGTGTTAGTAGGAGCATTTTTAAGACGAAGCTTCTACCCAGGCGATCATGGGGTCTTTGGGTTTGTCTAACGGAAATGGACAAGGTCAAATATCCATTCAAGTTCTTCCAAAATTCGACAAATGGATCTTTCCTTTTAAATTCGATGACTAGATCAATCACATGATTTGCAGAGGAACTCTTCAAGACCAAAAGAAGAATTCTCCGGGAGAACAAGATTCGGCAAGCAAAGAAACTTACGTAAATTCTCGTAACATGGCGCATGTTGGCGTTGGATAGATCGGATCTCCGTGGCCAAGCATGCCCCGAGCGAAGGAACCCGAGTTTGGGAAAGGATTCCGAACCAAACCCGACCGACAAGATCATGCGGTAATTTGAAAGGATAAGGACCCGAGTTCACAAGGCGCGTTATCCTCGGGGACCACGTAAACCAAATTTTTAAAAGATTCCCGACAAACATCACATGGGCCGAGTCACGCGGAGAAAAAGAAAACCATTTGGCGAGGCAATAATGTGGGATATGATGCGGTGACGTCATATATATCCAGAAGATTTGAAGTCCGCCTTTGAAGTCCGGGACTTACCTCTATAAAATGCAGGATTTGAAGGAAGTGAGGAGATCGAACATTTTCCTTAGTTTTATTACAATAAAATCGAGTGAAAAATTTGTAATATTTTGAGTGTTTTAGTTCTAAGTTTTATGTATTCCGAGTGCAAGCCTCGGCTATGAGAGGCTAAACAAGTTTTCTCCTCCCAAAAGGAGATTACTAATGTAATAAATTTTTCTTTAAGTTCTTAATAAAATAAAGGTTGTTTGTTCAACATGTGTTCATAATGTACTATTGATTAATCCCCTTTGAAGAATTACTTTTACGCCTTGGAGTAGGAAACGAACCAAAATTTGTCTTTGCCGAGTTTCGGAAGGAGTCGGATAACTTGCAGATCATCTTCCCGAGGGTGAGGTTGAATAGTGAGGAGTTGTTCGTCAAACGATCCGGGGCGTAATTTTCCGATGGTGGCGTTGCGAACCACTTAACTCGGTGTTGTTTGGTCAAAAGAGGTATGAATTTTAAGGGATTTATTAATATTACGGAAGCATGTTGGGCCCGATATGGTCGTAATGGACTATTTTCATTTTCATCTAAAGACCCAATTTGTATACGGATAAATACTTGAAATAAGATCTTGATTGAAGTATGTCTTGTTGAGTTTATAGGTCGAAACACGACATGATCCATTTAAAACCTCCGAATAGAGACTGGATCTAAGTAGGTGTAACAATGCCACGAACAAAACAAGTTCTGAAAAATCGGGTTCTTATTTCTCAAAAATCCGAAAAACAAATTGATTAGGAGTGAAAACTTTTTGATTATTGTATAATGCAATATATTTATCCTTATGGAGCAATGCCACAAATTAGAGTTTAAAGGGATAACTAGAACTATTGTTTATAAAGAATACATGCCTAGGGGTAAAATGGTCCAAAGGTTGCAAAAAGTAACTATTTTCATAGTTCGTGGTGCAAAGTGTTACGAATCAAAGTTTAGGTTGTGAAGTATAAAAAGGGGGTAAAGTTGGGGTGGCAAATAATAATTATCTCTATATATATATTTGTAACGTTATTATCATATATACTTAATTATTATATATAACGTGAATATATATCTCATGTTATATATTGTATAACGTGATATATGTATATTATATCACGTCATATATATTTCATGGTAATAGTTATAATTTATTCACATTATAATATACATAACATGAGTATTTATTCACGTTATAATATACATAACGCGAACATATACTCACGTTATGTATATATAGGTGTGTTGTTCCATGTTATAAAATATAATATGACCCGCATAAAGTGGGTTATATATTACAACGTGGCAAATCAATGGGCAATTTCTAATATTATTCTTACAACTTTTTGGTGTTGCAACTAATGGAATTTATGTTGAAAATTTATTAGGTTGGACCTTTCGTGGAAGAGGAGCCTTATCGGGCTACCCGAGCTTCGATCAATGGACATGTGAGAGCTAAAATAATTTCATTGATCGTCACGCGAGTTACAGACGTGCTCGGGAGAGTTTGATGTACATATGGAGTTCAAAAACTCCTGTTTCGGTTTCGACTAGTCGGGATTTAGTTGTAATGTAGCCCTCCATGATGTTTTATCCCATGAGATACGTAGATCGGGGCCTCGGATGACAAGTGTTTGTTCCATATAGGATTGCACAAAGATCAAGTTCTCCCATCATGATTATGCTTTCTTGACCGGTCTACGATTTGCGCCGACGTCGTTTTATATTATTACAAAGACACACGACACACGATATTATTGTCTGATTTGCATTTTGTTATTTTTCAATGGTGAGCGGGTTAATGGGATGGGCTGATGGGTGATCAGATATATGGATTCGTCTAACCGATTATATCCATCAGACCGTGTGATAGGAGACTAACTCTAAATAAAGACAAAAAAAGTAGGTATTAGTTGGTGTGTAATTAACGTGTAAATATTCAATTAGATTTTATATAAATCTACTAGTCTAATTTTATATTATAAACAATTGATATATACAATTCTTATTTTTTACAAAAGTATCTCCACAATATTTTTGGTAGCATCTATACTATTTAATCAAAATTTACAAATAAAATCATACTCATTAACCACATAAAAAAGGACACAAATTGGATATTTTTCCAAATTAATTTTATATTTTCATCTTGTTAATATATTAATTTAATAATATATTTTATTTGATTATATTAAGAGTGTTAAAAGAAACTTTGAATGTAGAAAGTAAGACTCAAATTGAGGTATTAATTTATATAAAAATTATATTCTTTTTTAAAATATGTGTATTGCTTATAGGATATTATTAATCATATTTTTACGCTTGTGTCTCTTTGGAAGAAGAATTTTCAAATTTAAAGTTATTAAAATATTATTTAAGATCAACTATGCCCCAAGATATATTAAATGGATTGAATATTTTATCTTTCAATAATATTTTTCTTATTCTGGTCCCTTTTTTTAAAGACCTTGCCTCATGTCTCATATTTCTTTGACACGCTCTGAGTAATTGTGTTGATAAGATACTCTATTTTGTTTAGACAACAAAATCTATCAAATATCTTAAATATATATTTCACATCATAATATGCACCGAAAGTATTTCAATAAAATGCAGAAATTACCAAATTACTAACCTTTTTCGATGATAAAATTTGTTTTGCACAACAAATGAATCAACGTGCAACTCTTGTGCAATTGTTTTCTACCAAATCATAAATAAAAGAATGGAAAATTGACCAATGGGACTAATAATAATCAATATCATTGAGAAGATTTTACTTATTGTTTATGAAATGTTCCATTTGATGGATATGCAATAACATACATGCATGTATAACATTAGTTCCGGATAAAATAAATAAATCAAAGATAAAGATTCCAACAACCTCTCGTTTCACTCATATCCCTACTAGTTTAATTATCACCATAGAAATGATCTCCCTACATATGGGTGGTCTAGTAGCCACCTCCAGTTTGATGGAACATGGCATCTATCTCATCTTCATCCTCCATCCCAATCTGTACAATGCAATTAAACAACAAAATGAAAATGAATGATTGCACAACAAAGGGTTTTGACGGACATATATATCAAATACAAACTAATGCAACTAGCCACATATTCTTTCGTCTCAATTAATAGTATATTATGTGGATTATATTCCATGACAAAATTGTTTTTAGGCCACTTAGACCATCTAGTTTGCACACTTTAGTGCATAATTGTACTATTATTTTGCACAACTAGTGCATAATATGTACTATATTTGTGCATAAACTGCTCTATATCTTTAACAGTAGTTTTTTGCACCAGTCTGCATCAAAAACAAATACTCCGTAAGTTCTTTAGTTTATTCATTTAATATTGATTTTTATTACTTTATAATTGATATTACATATGTGGTTTTATTAGATAAAAAATTTATTAAATTTTATGTTTTCAAATTAATCAAATTCAAAAAATATGTAAAATTTAATGAAATTAAAGCAAAATTAAAATGACAATTCATAATAAATATTGTAACGGAAACATAATTGTTTTTATGTATATATGAATATATATAGGGGAGGATCCAATGACATATTTTATGGTGAGACAGTGTGGACTAATCTCAAAGCTAATCAAAGGCTAGGAATAATTTGGGATAATAATACATTAACCATTTAATTAAATCGAGAAAAGGTAAAATTGTCAAAACAAACATGTGGGTCAGGGGACCGTCCAAATATGAAATTAGTTATTAGGAGAGAGAAAATCGCGATGGGGAGAGAGAAAATCACGCATGTGCTCTACCATGCAGTATGATGTACATTTATCATATATTTGTTGTATACTTAACACTATTTTATTGTATGTTTAACATAATTTTACTGCATATTAAAATAGTCAAACAAAAACATGTGGGGGACCAGTGAATTAAGGAATCGAGTTATAGAGAGAGAGAGAGAGAGAGAGAGAGAGAGAGAGAATCTCGCTCATTAACATGTGGGGACCGTGGATTAAGTAAATCAGTTAGAGGGAGAGAGAGAGAGAGAAAATCACGCTCATTATTGTACTGTAAATTTAACAAATATTTATTGTATATTTAACACTATTATGTTGTATATTTAACATATTTGTACTGCATATTACAATTGTCAAACAAAAACATGTGGGGAGCGTGAATTAAGGAATAAATTAACAAGATTATTCTGGGCAAACCAGTAATTACGGTATACCAAATAACAATAATTAAAAAATCAACAACTAATAGACACAAATCAATTAACTAAATTATTATACAGTAAACTATGTCTAACTATACAATAAAATCAGGCTATGTATATAGTAACTATGTCTAACTGTACAACAAAATCAGCTACCTATACAGTAAAACTATGTCTAATTATACAATAAAATCAGACTACCTATACAGTAAACTATGTCTAACTATACAATAAAATCAGGCTATTTATATAGTAAGCTCGTCTAACTGTACAACAAAATCATACCTACCTATACAAAGAAAACTATGTCTAATTATACAATAAAATCGGACTACCTATACAAAGAAACTATGTCTAACTATACAATAAAATCGACTATGTATACAATCGCCCTCGATCAATCGTTGTTCACTTTTTCTATCTCTTTTAGCCATGATTAACAAAACACCAGTACTGGCACAAAAAACCAAAAATAAAGTGTTAGAGCAGAATATATAAAAAACATACGGTAAAAACTAACTACATAAGCATAACATATTAGTATACAGCAAAAATCTCCTAATTTTTTCAACAAATATAAGTATACAACAAAACACATATAAGTATATATACAACAAAACACATAAGTATACAGCAACATAAATACATACATCACAAATTAACTACTTATACATCAAAACACATATAAGTATACATCGAAAAACATATAAGTATACAGTAACATACTAAAATATAAGTATACATCAAACATATAAACCTGTCTTCTTCACCTAGAAAAAAACCTAAAACCTCCATTAACAAAAGCTTAACCACTATCAGGAAAATACATGAAAGACACAAATTAAACCCCAAGATAACGATTTCAACTCGCACCGCATTCTCCCCAAAACAAACCAACACGCAATAAAAGAAAAATTAAAAAAATTCCAGAGATTCACAATTAATGTCAAAAAACTGGAAAAAAAATGCTAACTAGTTTCAGATATAAAGATGACTGGTCTCGCTCAACAAATAACAATGCGCTCACAACTTACACTCACGATCTCTCACCTTTCGACGAACCACTCCAACCGCGCCGCAACCTTCGCCACGACCGGAAGAACTGGGAAATTCAAATTGAAAATCGACGAGCGGTTTTGGGGAATATGGAACGATTTTCATCGTTACTAAACTTGAATGAAATTATCTAATTATACAATTACATAATCGCCTTTTCGATTTAAAATAAATTAAAAGGTCTATTAATTGGGTAAATCTCAACCATCTAAAATTACAGATTTATGGACGGGATTAGTTCACATTGTCTCACTCTAAGTATGTGGTGTCATTTAAAATATATATATATATATATATATATATATGACTAGGATCAAATGAGACCACATAATTAGAGTGAGACAAAGTGTGGACTAATCCCGCCACACATCTCAAATTTTAGATGGTTGAGATATTTCGATTTAATAATCATTTCATATTTATTTTAAACCAAAAAAAAGGCGATTGGTCATTTTCTTATTAGTATTTTCACCCCCAATTGGTAACTCCCCAAATCTCGTTCATTCATCCCACAAAACCAAATAAGAGAAGATTAAACGTATTCTTGAAATTTTGTCTCTCGCGCCGTCGAAGTTGTGGTGGTCCGGGACCAGCGCCGGAGCAAAGACGGTCCTGGTTTCGCTTGAATTGATGCTTCGCGCGAAAGGATAAGAAATTGGTGAAGAAGATTATTCGCTTCGAGCTTGAATTGATCGCCCTGGTTTCCACTAGAAGAAGATCAATTGATGATTTGCCTGGTTTCCCATCACCTTCAATGGTGGTTCTTGAAAATTGCTAATGAACCCTCGGATTTGGAGCGATATAATTGAGTCCTAATGGTTTAATTGCAGATAAAAACTTTCGGTTTGAATCTTCCAGTCTCCACAAATAAATTACGAGAAAAAAATTTTGTTTCTATGTGCAAAAATTAACAAGAATGGATTAGTGAAGAAGACGATCTTGATGGAGAAAACGAGCCTACAAGGAGACTGTGAGGATTGTTGTATACTTAGATGTTTTTCGATGTATATTTAGATGTGTTTTCTTTGTATAAATAGTTAATTTTTTATGTATATATTTACGTTGTTGTATACTTATGTTTTTTGTTGTATATTTATATGTGATTTGTTGTATATTTATATGTGTTTTGTTGTATACTTATATTTTGTTTGACAATTGTAATATGCGGTAAAATTATGTTAAACATACAAAGCAAAATAGTGTTAAGTATACATCAAATATATGTTAAATATACAACACAATAATGAGCGTGATTTTCTCTCTCTATAATTGGTTTACTTAATCCACGATCCCCACATATTTTTGTTTGACCATTTTAATATGCAAAGTAAAATAATGTTAAACATACAAAGAAAATAGTGTTAAGTGTACATCAAATATATGCCAAATATACAACACAATAATGAGCGTGATTTTCTCTCTCTCTATAATTGATTTACTTAATCCACGGTCCCCACATGTTAATGAGCGTGATTCTCTCTCTCTATATAATTGATTCCTTGATTCACGGTCCCCCACATATTTTTGTTTGATCATTTTAATGTGCAAAGTAAAATTATGCTAAACATACAAGATAAAATAGTGTTAAGTATACATCAAATATATGATAAGTGTACAACATCGCATGGCAGAGGACATGCGTGATTTTCTCTCTCGGTAGCGATTTTCTCGGGATTTTTCTCTCCCCACGTGATTTTCTCTTCCTAATAACTGATTCCATATTTGGATGGTCCCCCACTTGGTTAATTTGACAATTATACCCTTATTTTGCATTAATTAAATATTTAATATAATTTTAACCCCTATTTATCTTAACCATTGATGTAGATAATGGAGGGTTGAGATCCACACTGCCTCACTATAATATAATGGTCTCATTTTAACCTCCCTATATATATATATATATATATATATATATATATAGGAATAGGATCAAATGAGACCACATAATTAGAGTGAGACAGTGTGGACTAATCCTGGCCACAAATCTGTAATTTTAGATGGTTAAGATTTACCCAATTTAATAAATATTTTTGATTTATTTTAAATCTGAAAAGGGCAGATTGGTCATTTTAATTTTCACCCCAATTATGTGGTCCCCAATCCCGTTCATCCCTCCCAAGGAGGTTTTGACATTCTCACGCCATTGTTACTTTTTTTTTTTGAAGAACTCACGCCATTGTTACTTGAAAGTGATGATGAACCAAAAACTGATTGAGATGGGATAGAAGCTGCCAAACTATTATTTGACCAGCTTGGTTTTTCTGAACTCTTTGTGAATGAGCCTTTCTCTAATACATTTGTGCCTGAACTTAAAGCAGATGCAGGATTGACGGGGATTTTAGAGCCAAATCACCGCGGGCAGCCGTATCCGACCCCCTTATTAATCCAGGTATAAACATTACCACCTCAATATAAAACGAGTCGACGATATGCTTGATTCGGGGATGGTGGAGGAGTTAGCCGAGTATTTTGTTGAAGAAGGCGATCGAGTGCCGGAGTTTGAGAGATATTTTTGGGGTTTAGGAAAAAGATAGGATTGAGGATTGGTGAAGAAGACGATCTTTGATGTGGAGAAACCGGGGCCTACGAGGAGGTGTTATTGACTAACAAATACTCAATTTGTTTCCTTGAAACATAATATCTTCCATCAACAAATTCAAAATAAAAGCAAACACACAAGCATTCCAAAGAAAAATTCTAACAAGCATGCAATCACATCCACCTCCAACTTAAAGATTCACATTGTCCTCAATGTGAAAGAAAAGATGAACATACAAACAAAAACACACAAAAACAACAAACTAAAAAGAAAAAAATAAAGAAAGAAACGACTTCTTGCGAGAGTGAAATCGATTTGGAGATATCATTGGGCTGTTCAATCGAGGGTCTTCACGGGCATATGCATACCTAATAAGAATTTGCAACAAAAATTCGAATACCGTGAAAGCTCAAATTTGCTCAAGTAAGATAGATGTGATACCAACACCCACCATACATCCAATTATTGACTCATGACTCCCTAACAACCTATTACTTAATAAAAAATAGAAAACAGTGAACTATCGGGTTGCCTCGGTCACGCTTTCTTTATAGTCGTATATTGGACTACATCACCTTATTGTGGAGGTTTGTCGCGCGAATTGGTCACAATATTACCAAGTATAGTTTCCTGATTCGCGACGAGTTTCACATTCTGCCCAAACAAGAAAAAAAATTAATAAAACAAAATGACTAGATTAATAAAAATAAGGTGTTCCTAATATCATAATCCCAAATGGCGCCAAAAACTTGATGGCTCGGAAGCTACTCCTAAAAACGGCCTAAGGCAAGTGCACCTATCGTTTATAGCAAAGCTAAGCGAGTATCGAGTGTCATTCCCCGAGAACTATGATTACTAGTAATTACCATTTTTTTTATTATCTAGCCTACAAATTCATCAAATAGTTTGTTGCAAAAATAAAAATAAAACAAAAGCAAATAAAAGTGGAAGAGGCAACTAAGAACACGAAAGATATCGATACACTCGGATTGGAAGATGTTGGATATAAATATGCTTGAATGTGAATACCTCTAGAACGTCTTTGTGATTTTACCAAAATAAATACAACCATAACCCTTAAGTTTTAACCATCCCTTAACATATTTTCATGCTTTATGGACCGTAGGCATTCCTAAATTAAGTTAAACCATTTCTCAAGGAAAAATCGCTAACCTCAAGTTGATTAACTGAAATCTCATTCTAGTTAAAACCCCTAAGATTGCATTAACGATTTGTGAATTCCCATATTAGGTTTGACCCTAATCCGGAAGATTTATGTCGTCCTATATCTAGGATTGCATGCAACTCCTTTCACTTATGTTGGTTCTATTTCACCATGAATCTCTCGATTTCCGGTGAAAAATAAACCTCAAATCAATATTGCGCATATACCAATTCGAATAAACAAGCATAACATAAGTGACTCGCATAAAAACATAAGAAAATATATTAAAACATTCAAACCAATGATCACAAATAAGTTCTAGAGTTCATCACATTCAAACACTAGCGATTTAACTCATGATGGATTTGAGAATGAAAACAACAATTAAACAAGAAGTTTCTTTCAAATCAACATGAATATTTGAAGTTAAAACTTCCAAAACCAACATAAGACTCCTGTTGGAAGTGTGATGATGAAGTGGTGGAGTTCATCTTCTTCTCCGAGCGATCTTCAATCCTTGTGCCTTAGCGCCTCTCCATGGTGATCCAAGCTTTCTAACTCTCTTCCTCACTACAATATGTGTTTCTCCTCTCCAAAATATAGACTCTCATCACAAAAATCTGATTTTCTATGTATGTGAATGAATGAATGAATCCTTCAACCCATACTCTTGGATTTTATAGACATTATTTTGGAGAAAGTATTCTTAATAATGTCATATTTTGATAGTTTAATGCTCAACTTTATGAGTTGGGTTGTTAGAATCATTATTTTCATGTGATCATGTGGGAAAGTAAGCAATTGGTGAAGCATAATGAGGTGTAAATGTGCAAAAAGAGTTGTCAAAAGGCTTGGTTGAAGTGCTTTCCCAAAATACCCTTCAAAAATCGTGCAGAAATAGTCCAAAAGCACGGCCTGGCCGTGTTTTTCACGCATTTTGGGAGTTCCCAGAAGCACGGTCGTGCTTAAAAGCACACCCTGGCCGTGCTTTTTACGACATGCCATTTTTTTGCTCTTTTTTGGCTGATTAAAAGCATGGTCGTGTTTAAAAGCACACCCTGGCCGTGTTTGTCTCGAAGGCCCCAAAATGACGCGTTTAGCTTGGGATTTCGAGTGTTTTTGCATCCATAAACCCCGGGATATGTTTTGACATGAATCCATGGTCCGAAATCCACCAAAAATAGCTCCGAATGATCAATCTACACCAATAAAAGCACCTCACAAGAATATGAATTATGTACAATCAAAACTCATGAAACTAACAACAAAATGACTCAAATTCTACTAAAATACACACATAAAACATGCATAAAAAGACCCTTATCATCGCCCGCCCGCCAAGGTAGGGGGTGGGTTAAATATTTAGTAGCCCGCAAGGGGCGGGCCTAACGGGCTAGCCCGCCGCGGACTTGGCGGGCGGGTCGGCGAATGTCACGGGCTAGCCCGCCATAAATAAAAGAAAAAGAAAAATTAGATAAAATAGACAAAAAATAGTATAATTGATATTTTATATTTTTATCTATTATAAAAGTGTATATAATATTTTTATAAAATATGTAATTGTTATCCATTAGTATATTAAATTCATTAAAATTAATAATATGAATAAAAAAATATGTTTTTTCAATTTTTTATTTTACCACCACACCAAAACGTGGTGAGTGAAGGCAAATAGAGGCCATGAGGACCTATAACCTAACGGTTGACCCGCCCTTCCATCCCTTGGATAGATAGAGAGGGAGGGCGGTGCTTTTGGTTTTTTCATGTTGTCAAAGAGTTCAACAATGGTTTTTCGTGTTGTCAAAGATTTGAACAATGAAAATAGATGGCGAGTGCCTCGATCGAATTGATCGGTCATGTACTTCGACTCCACCCGATAATAGTAATAGGAGGGTCACCGCTACTTCACCCTCTTTTCGGGAGATTGGGATGAGGCAAAAGGGGGCTTTATTTGGGCTCATAATAAATTAAAAGTTGCTCTGCTACTCGATCGAGAGCCTTGTATATTTTTGGCGGTCTGACCGCTTAACCCGCAACCAAGGCGGGTTGGGTTGGCGATGTTTTCTCGCCCGCCACCTTAGCGGGCCCGCCCGCCAAGTGGCGGGTTTTGCGGGCTACGGGCCGGCCCGTTTTGATGACTCTACCCCCAATTGGCGCAACTCCAAGTCTCCAACCCCGGTAAACCACCTCACCTCAAAAAAAAAAAAAAAAAGGAAGACCTCCACTCCTCCATGTACTCCAAACCGCCCCACGTGATCGCTATGTCTTTCCCAAATGCCCGAAATCTTATGGCCTCGTATGGTTATGTTTCCATGGATCATTTTCAGTTTCTAATGTTGAAAATAGAATTTTGAGAATTTATTGGTTTTCGTGTGAAAACTGGAATTATGTTTGGATGAGAGAATGAAAATGAGATTTATATAGGTTTGAAAATGAGATTATGTTTGGTTGAGTAGTTTTGAAATATTATTTTATGTATATAATAATTTGAAAAGTTGATAGTGGTTGAATTTTTTAATTATATATATAATATTATATTTGGAAGATTGTAGGTTGGTGGGTCCCATTAAATATATATAATTAAAAAATAGTAATATTTTAAATAGATGGAGTTGGTAATGGAGTGTCCCATATGAATAATTGGATTAAAAGGTGAGAAAGTGATTGATGAGTGATGTAGGGTATATTATAGGGTTGGAAATTGAAAATATAGGTTTGAGATGTTTTATGTGAAAATTGGAAAATTTAGAAACAAACATGATTCCATTTCTATAAATAGTTGGAAATTGGAAATTGGCCATTGGAAACATAAACAAACAAGGCCTATATTACCCATTTTTCTCTTTTTTTTCTCTCGGTTTCCAAAAATATATATATATATATATATATATATATATACACACAGAACAGAGAAACAGAACAGTGGAATCTCTTGGCTTCCCATTGGTTGAATGGGGATGACTCATGCAATGTGATTTATATAGGATACGATTGCCACCTGGTCTCTCTGAATTTCCTTTTTAATTTACCGGCAAATTTGTTTTTTTCCTATAACTAACACCACTTTGAAATTTCGTCTTTTTCTTTTTATTTTTACAAATAATCCTTTTTCTGAACAAAATTTGAGATTTGGTCCTCTTACCGCTAATAACAGGTAATTTTGACTGTTTAGATTATTTGGTATTTTTATTTTCAAAACTTTTAATTTTCTTTGCATCCTAGTTGTCTTAAAGGAGTAAAATAAAAATTGAATAAAAGAAAAAATTTGAAATATCTGAAAAAATTATATAAAAATTCAGAAAAATGTTTTAACAAGATATAATATTTTTGAATTTTTTGTAACAAAGTATTAAAAAATTCAAAAAATTATTTTATAATCTAAAAATTCAAACATATAATATTTGATAATTTCTTTAAAAAAGGAAAAATAGTAAACAATTTTTTTTTCAATTTACAAAAAAAATATAAAAATTGTTAAAAAAAATAAATTGTTTTAAAAAATCTGAAATTTATTTGAAATATTGAAAAATATTCTAATTTCTAACTAAAAAAAACTCAAAATTATTTTGAAAAAGTTTCTTTTAAACTAAAAAATGTTTACAAATATGAAATTTTGTTTAAAAAAATAAAAATTCTGTTAAAAATCTAACAATTATTTGAAATATTAAAATATAAAATTAAAAAAGCTTAAAATTGTTTACAAATATGAAATTTGTCTAAAACCTAAAAATGGATTAAAAACTAAGACTTTAGAAATTTTTACAAAAACATTTGAATTTTTTTATAAAAAAAAAAGAGTAAAAACTTAGAATTATTTTAAAAACTATAATTGTTTTTAAAAATCTGACAATTACGCCAAATATGTAAAAAATTCTAATTTTTAAACAAATTTCAGATTTTTTTCTTTGATTTTCAGATTTTGTTTTTACATATTTGCTGTAATTTTAAGATTTTTTAAAATATTTTATAATTTTTAAAAACAATTCTTAGTTTTTACCCTCTTTTTCTATTTTATAATAAAAATCATATTTTTTGTAAATATTTCCAAAAAGTCTTTGTTTTTAATCCATTTTCAAATTTTTAGACAAATTTTCATATTTTTAAACAATTTTCAGCTTTTTTTAATTTAATATTTTAATATTTCAAATAATTGTTAGATTTTTCACAAATCTTTTTTTTTAAAAACAAATTTTCAGATTATTTTAGAAAATAAAAAATATTTCAATATTTGAAATAGTTTTCAGATTTTTTAAAATATATTATAGTTTTTTTAATAATTTTCATATTTGTTTTGTAATTTTAAAATGATTTTTATTTTTTTTAAAATATATTTTTTAAAGAAATTATCATATTTTATATATTTTAATTTTTAGATTTTAAAATAACTTTTCGAATTTTTTAAAACTTGTTACAAAAATTCCAATAATTATAAATTTTGGTATAACTATTTTTTAATTGTTAGATAATTTTTCAGATTTTTTAATTTTTTTCTTTTATTTGATTTGTTTTTCCCTCCTTTATGCCAACTAGGATGCCATGTAAGATTAGATATTGTTTTTTTAAAAAAATTAAAAATTTTGAAAATAAAAATGCCAAATAAGCCTGAACAGTCAAAATTATCTCTATAGGCGGTAAGTGGACCAAATCTCAAATTTTTGTTCGAAAAAGGACTATTCGTAAAAAGTCAAAAAAAAATAGGACGGAATCTCAAAGTTGTGTTAGTTAGAGGATCAAAAACTCTTTTTGCCTTAATTTACCACCCAAAGCCCTCTCTATAAATGCTTTCCCCTGGGGTATCATTCTCTCACGTAACAAATCAAAATTTATAAGCGTAAAACCTTTTATAGTATGAGAAGAAAATATCAAGAAATGAGTTGCATGAACATCGTGTTGATGGCGGCCAGTACCAGGCTGTGATCAACAACACCACTACGATCAAGGCTAGAAATTGAGATCCAGGACTCAAATCCCTCAAACATGAAAAGAACCGCATCTTTTCTCGCTAGAGATAGAAACTAAACTACTATACATATGAGAATGAATAAAGAAACAAAACTGAATTTTATTAATGAGTTGAGGGATATTTATACACATGAAATGAGGAATAACATGGTAACTAACTAGCTAATAAACTGTTGGAAAATGCGGATTGATGTATAGGAAACGACTATATAAATTTGAGCAGCAGTATCGGTATAAAACAAAATGTCGAGGCAAGAGTTGGACTCTTTCTCTTTAAGACGAGATTGCCCCACTCACGGTGCGTCTGAGAAAAAAAAATAGCAATCGTCTCCCAATATACAATGACAAACTACTTGTGATAGTTGCACTCAGATCGCAAGTATCACCGAACACTATGCTTCTTTTTGAACTCTCTTTTATGAATCTCTTTCAGTAGGGAAGGTCAACTAATCTCGATCCAATGTTCTCCTCTCCTAGCTCCATTTTAGGAAATAACACTAAGCGAGTCTATTTTTCGAACCGATCCAAGCTCCTTTGCAGATACGGTGGACCAAGCAATGAAGAAGGTGAACTCCCAACTAAGCTTGTCATTCCACACCGGGTATCGAATCCAAGAATACAAAGAAGCTACCTCTCACCCTCACTGGATATTGAAGCTTCAAGGCATCGACCATCAACTAATCCATTTCGGTGTTTGGCGGGCCTCGCCCTTGAGAAATATGAATTGAATTTCGAAATCAAGTAACGAAATGAGTTCGGGGACTATTTTTATAGAGCATTTTTCTGTCTCTTGGTGGTGCAACCCCAGGTTCGGATCAACCGTGATGATCACATCGCGCCTTGTGATCACAACTATGATCCGATGGTCCAAGTCGTATCTAATCGATGGAACACACCCCTTGGCATATACCCGCAAATGGGACAATCGTGTCGGTCATGGTACCCTATCGGAGAACAGATGCATCCAATCAACGCCATCTGCGTCCACGTGTCGCCACCGGATGACTATGCCAAGTCCGCCACTGAGCTACCTGTCACGCCATCGAACCACTTTGGGACAGAACCCTGGTTTGATTTTTCAAAACTTTAAGGTTCTTCAAAGCTCTTTGCGCCGATGCGTAAGTGCAAAGTGCGCTTCTAAAGCGCCCAATGTGATTATGTGCAACATGTGCGGGCCTCGGGCACGACTCCGGCTCCGACTTGACTCGATTGTGCTCCCCACCATCCTCGGTGCTATTTGAGCTAGCCAAAGGCTAGTCAAAATTGACTTGGTCCACTAAGGTGTACCATAAGGAGCTCCACATGATTACTCCTTATTAGTGGTGAAGCTCTTTATAAATTAGTCAAACATTTAATATGTTTCATATGTGGGATATGACTTTCCATATTCCCACCCTTTTATATTCCATATATAAAAGACATTTAATTGACTAACTTCATGCATTTATTTCGATTCACCCGACATTGGTTTTTGAAATTCAAAATGCTAAACTCGTCTCGTGGAGTGTAGATTACATTTATCTCATTTATTTCATACAACGAATAAATGAACCCACTTAATTAATTGGTCAAAATCGGTCAAAACCCGATTTCTTAAAATCAATTTCAACAAGCCCCTACATGAATAAAAATAAATGCATATGAGTATGCATACACTAAAGAGAGTTTAAAAGAAAGTTATTGCATCCGGAGAGGTAGCTTGTGGCTTTGAACCTTTCTTAGTGCAATACTATCATTTACTAGCCGCACAATGATGCGATATCTTGAATCGTTCAAATTTTGTTTTTTAAACCAAAACAAAAGTATCCACATAATATCTTTCCTAACACCATTTGGTTGTCACGGTTGTATCCATTTTGGCCCTGGACAACATCTTGGATTCATAAGTGTTTCATTGTAGCGGCCGACTTCACACTTATATTGGTGATCTCGTATTAAGAGTATCCCTGCCATACTCCACATCTTTCAAGTATAGGAATCATTAAAAGTTTATAACTTAACATCACCACATTCTCGCGAGGTTTTCCACATGGATATGAATGAGTCAGTAACTTGTTCCAAGTGTTTATCGAATATTCATAACTTAGTTATCCCATTGAACCAAGGTCTTGGGATCTCCAATTCACAAGGTTGGGTTATCGCTATGAACACTCTTATTTTGTGGGTTTTAAGCTCATTCCGTTCGATAAATAGTATACTTGATCTCTATTCAAACCTTTAGTTAATGGATCCGCTAGGTTTTCTTTCAATTTCACGTAATAGATTGTAATAACCCCATTGGAGATCGATTGACTAACGGTGTTATGTCTTCGACATATATGTCGGGACTTACCGTTGTATATACTATTTTGAGCCCTTCATATAGCTAACTTGACTATCACAATGTTTCATGATTGTAGTTGGCTTAGGCCAACAAGGAATATCCTCTAAGAAGTTCTGAAGCTCAGCTTCTTGACTTTATCCAAAGTTATAAACTCGACTCCATCGTGGATCGAGCTATACAAGTTTGTTTAGAGATTTCCATGACACCGCCCCACCACCAATGGTAAAAATATAAATACTAGTGGACTTGGAATCTTTTGTGTCGGATATCCAATTTGCATTATTGTATCCCGCTAACACAAATTGAATATCTTTTGTGTCGATAACCCTTATCAATGCCTTCCAATGGTCATTGGGGATTACTCATAAATCTACTCGGTTTATTAACGTGTGTAGGCAATATCCGGACGAGTGCGCGTTTGTAAATTACATTAGATTGCCAATAATCCGAGAATATTCTAGTTGAGATACATGCTCACCCCGATTTTTTGCCAAGTGTAAGCTTAAATCAACAGTCTTTTAGCTAGAGGACCGTCATAAGGATTGAACTCAAATCTTGTCTCAATATAATGAGATGTGATGTAACAAACCCATCGATGTTTTAGAGATCTTAATTCCCAAACATATCCTTCATATCAAAATGTTTGGTCAATATTTTCTTAGTATTTATGATTATATCATGATTACTAACCATAATCAACATGTCGTCAACGTAGAAAAGACAGACAATCACGTAAGCATTGGGTGTGTCCTTAATGTAAACGCATTTATCGCACTCATTAATTTTAAAACCATTCGATAATATATTTGTCAAATTTATCGTGCCATTGTTTTCGAGCTTGCTTAAGGCCATACAATGACTTAACGAGTTTGCACAACTTCTTCTCTCCCGAGGAGCAATAAATCCTTCGGGTTATTCCATGTAGATTTCTTCTTCTAATTCACCATTTAGAAAAATTTGTTTTCACATCCATTTGGTGTATCTCAAGGTTATGCAATGCATCAATAACAATGAGAACTCTAATAGATGTGATTCTTGCACAGTGAATATCTATCAAAGAAATCAAGGTCTTCTCTTTGTTTAAATCATTTAGCTACTAATCGGCCTTGCACTTAACAATAATTCCATCGACTTTATATTTTCTTTTAAAGATCCACTTGCATCCTAAAGGTTTATTTCGGTGGGAGATCTAATGACTCCCAAGTATGATTTTGCATAATGGAATCTATCTCATTATTAATAGCTTGTTTCGAATAGATCTTATGTCTTGGGCAATGCTTCACCAATTGTCCTTGGTTCATTTTCCAACACAAAAATTAGAAAACTGGACCAAAAGACATAATTACTTTGGCCCTTTTATTGCGTTTTGTTTCTTCATCACTTTGATTATCACCATCAACAGTATCACGTGTTCTTTTGCCAGAATTTACTTCTTTTTTTTCTTGACAAAAAAACACGTCTTCGAAAAATATAGCATTCTTTGATTCAATAATTGTACCTTCTTGTACATCTGGAATTGTTGATTTGTGCACTAAAAATCGATATGTACTCTTTTATTACTAGCATATCCAATGAAAATGCAATCGACTGTTTTAGACCCTATCTTGACTTATTTTGGCTTAGGTATTTCTACTTTAGCCAAACACCCCCATACTTTAAGGCATTTGTAGGAAGGTTTGCGATCTTTCCATAACTCATACGGAGTTTTATCTTTATTTTTGTGTGGTATTTTATTTAGAATGTGGTTAGACGAGAGAATTGCTTCCCCCCACAAATTCTGAGGTAAACCCGCATTTATTAACAAAGTATTCATCATCTCTTAAGAGTTCGATTTTTGCGTTCATCAATACCGTTTGATTGTGGTGAATAAGGAGTGTCGTTTGATGAATAATTCTAGAATTTGAGCAAAACTCATCAAAATGAGCTCCATAATCTCCACCTTTATGCCTTCAGATTATCTTAATTTGTTTGCTAAGTTTCTTTTCAACCTCATTCTTATAGCTTTTAATAGCTTTTAAAAGCTTCTAAAGACTCAACATAGATTTCACATTTGTTATGTCAATCTATTTTAAAATTAGTTAGTAATTCCAAATTTACAAACCTTTTAACAGTGTTAAAATTCACATGTCCTAATCTAACATCCCATAAATTTGAACATTCAAGCAAATAAGAAGAAGCATTAATTTATTGCTTTCAAAGTTTTGAGTACATTCATTACATTCATCTTGAACAGTCCATACAAACTTTTGAGCCTCGAATACTAGTCTAAACCCCGCCTTGACCAACAATGATCCCGACACTAAATTCTTCCGAATATCTAGAACATGAAGAACATCAACGAGGTCACCTCCTTGCCCGAGGTCATCTTGGCACCACTTTGCCTAGACCGACAATGTTGGAAGTTGCGAGAATTTCCCATGAAAAGCTTCCTTCCGTTGATTGGAGTATAGGTTGAGAACACGTCTTCGTCGGAGTAGATGTGGCGCAAAGCACTGTGTCCATCCACCATTCTCGGGGTTATCCACCATGCAGCATATTGGCTCCAAAACATGATAGGTCGGATATCAAGCTTGGACATATCAATTGACACTTTGTTTTGTTCTCGGTCACATGCACTGGTTCGATTGCCTTTTTTAGGAAGATGACCATGTTTAGCCTTGTGATTCGGTTTTCAAAGTTGAAGCAGTTCCTTTGAACTTTTTAGCCTTCACTTTGTTTTTGGCCATTTCCGGTGCTTTCTCTTCTTGCTAGCATTAGGCTCAACCAACTTTGTCTTTGCCTCCATTTGAAGCTTGACCGACTTAATTTCAGACTTGTGATTGTCTTCCTATCCTGAGGAAAGTTCAAGCCCAATTGGGGTTGCAATCGACAATTAATTCTTCAAGCCCCATCTCCTTCCACTTATACTTCGGGTAGTTCTTAAAATCCTTCCACAGATGCGGTAACTTTTCTATAGTAGCAGCTACTTGAAAGGATTCACTCAACACCATTACTTTTGCAATTACATCGCAAGTGAATAAGTGAATTTCTTAAATCGGATGATCACCATTTTGGTGTCAACCATCTTAAAATCAAAAAATTTGCCGACAATAAATTTCTTTGAAAAATATGCCGACAATAAATATTGAAAAATATTCTAATTTCTAACTAAAAAAACTCAAAATAATTTTGAAAAAGTTTCTTTTAAACTAAAAAATGTTTACAAATATGAAATTTTGTTTAAAAAAATAAAAATTCTGTTAAAAATCTAACAATGGATTAAAAACTAAGACTTTAGAAATTTTTACAAAAACATTTGAATTTTTTTATAAAAAAAGATTAAAAACTTAGAATTATTTTTAAAAACTATAATTGTTTTTAAAAATCTGACAATTACGCAAATATGTAAAAAATTCTAATTTTTAAACAAATTTCAGATTTTTTTCTTTGATTTTCAGATTTTGTTTTTACATATTTGCTGTAATTTTAAGATTTTTAAAATATTTTATAGTTTTTAAAAACAATTCTTAGTTTTTACCCTCTTTTTCTATTTTATAATAAAAATCATATTTTTTTGTAAATATTTCCAAAAAGTCTTTGTTTTTAATCCATTTTCAAATTTTTAGACAAATTTTCATATTTTTAAACAATTTTCAGCTTTTTTTAATTTAATATTTTAATATTTCAAATAATTGTTAGATTTTTCACAATTTGTTTTTGTTTTTAAAACAAATTTTCAGATTATTTTAGAAAATAAAAAATATTTCAATATTTGAAATAGTTTTCAGATTTTTTAAAATAGATTATAGTTTTTTAATAATTTTCATATTTGTTTTGTAATTTTAAAATAATTTTTATTTTTTAATATATTTTTTTAAAGAAATTATCATATTTTATATATTTTAATTTTTAGATTTTAAAATAACTTTTCGAATTTTTTAAAACTTGTTACAAAAATTCCAATAATTATAAATTTTGGTACAACAATTTTTTAATTGTTAGATAATTTTTCAGATTTTTTAATTTTTTTCTTTTATTTGATTTGTTTTTCCTCCTTTATGCCAACTAGGATGCCATGTAAGATTAGATATTGTTTTTTTAAATAAAAATTAAAAATTTTGAAAATAAAAATGCCAAATAAGCTGAACAGGTCAAAATTATCTCTATAGGGGTAAGAGGACCAAATCTCAAATTTTTGTTCAGAAAATGATTATTTGTAAAAAGTCAAAAAAAAGGACGGAATCTCAAAGTTGTGTTAGTTAGAGGACCAAAAAAATCTTTTTGCCTTAATTTACCACCCAAAGCCCTCTCTATAAATGCTTTCCCCCTCGGGGTATCATTCTCTCACAGAACAAATCAAAACTTATAAGCAGAAAACCTTTTATTGTATGAGAAGAAAATACTGAAGAAATGAGTTGCATGAACATCGTGTTGATGGCAGCCAGTCTAGCTGTGATCAACAGCCACTACGATCAAGGCTAGAAATTGAGATCCGGACTCAAATCCCTCAAACATGAAAAGAACCGCTTCTTTTCTGCTAGAGATAGAAACTAAACTACTATACATATGAGAATGAATAAAGAAACAAAACTGAATTTTATTAATGAGTTGAGGGATATTTATACACATGAAATCAGGAGTAACAGGGTAACTAACTAGCTAACAAACTGTTGGAAAATCTGGATTGATGTATAGGAAACGACTATATAAATTTGAGCCGAGTATCGGTATAAAAATAAAATGTCGAGGCAAGAGTTGGACTCTTTCTCTTTCAGACGAGATTGCCCCACTCACGGTGCGTACAGAAAAATAACAATCGTCTCCCAATATACAACGACAAACTACTTGTGATAGTTGCACTACAAATCACAAATATCACCGAACACTATGCTGCTTTTTGAACTCTCTTTTATGAATCTCTTTCCAGCCGGGGAAGGTCAACTAATCTCGATAAAATGTTCTCCTCTCCTAGATCCATTTTCGGAAATGACGCGGAAGCAGTCTATCCTTCGAACCGATCCAAGCTCCTTTGCAGATACGGAGCTGGACCGAAGCAATGAAGAAGGTGAACTCCCAACTAAGCTTGTCATTCCACACCCGCGTATCGAATCCGAAGAATGCAGTAAGCTACCATTCACCCCTCACTGGATATTGAAGCTTCAAGGCATCAACCGCATCAACTAATCCATTTCCAGTGTTTGGTGGGCCTCTGCCGCAGAAATATGAATTGAATTTCGAAATCTGAAGTAACGAAATGAGTTATGGGGACTGCTTTTATAGAGCATTTTGTGCCTCTTCAGACTGGGTGCAACCCCAGGTTCGGATCAACCGCGTGACATGATCGGATCGCGCCTTGTGATCAACAGCGGCTATGATCCGATGGTCCAAGTCGTATCTAATCGATGGAACACACCCTTGGCATATACTCGCAAATGGGACAATTGTGTCGATCATGGTACCTGTCGGAGAACAGATGCATCCAATCAGCGCCACTGCGTCCACGTGTCGCCACCTGGATGACTATGCCAAGTCACTGCCACCTGAGCTACCCGCCACGCGTCATCGAACCACCGGAGAACCCTGGTTTGATTTTTCAAAACTTTAAGGTTCTTCAAAGCTCCTTGCGTCGATGCGTAAGTGCAAAGTGCGCTTCTAAAGCGCCCAATGTGATTATGTGCAACATGTGCGGGCCTGGGGCCCGACTCCGGCTCCGACTTCAGCCGGCTCATTGTGCTCCCCACCATCCTCGGTGCTATTTGAGCTAGCCAAAGGCTAGTCAAAATTGACTTGGTCCACTAGGGTGTACCATAAGGAGCTCCACATGATTACTCCTTATTAGTGGTGAAGCTCTTTATAAATTAGTCAAACATTTAATATGTTTCATATGTGGGATATGACTTTCCATATTCCCACCCTTTTATATTCCATATATAAAAGACATTTAATTGACTAACTTCATGCATTTATTTCGATTCACCCGACATTGGTTTTTGAAATTCAAAATGCTAAACTCGTCTGCCGGAGTGTAGATTACATTTACCTCATTTATTTCATACAACGAATAAATGAACCCACTTAATTAATTGGTCAAAATCGGGTCAAAACCCAATTTCTTAAACTCAATTTCAACAAGCCCCTACATGAATAAAAATAAATGCATATGAGTATGCATACACTAAAGAGAGTTTAAACAGAAAGCTATTGCATCCGGAGAGGTAGCTTGTGGCTTTGAACCTTTCTTAGTGCAATACTATCAATTTACTAGGTTGCACAATGATGCGATATCTTGAACTGTTCAAATTTTTCGTAAACCAAAACAACAAAGATATCCACATAATATCTTTCCTAACACCATTTGGTTGTCACGGTTGTATCCATTTTGGCCCTGGACAACATCTTGGATTAATAAGTGTTTCATTGTAGCGGCCTTGACTTCACACTTATATTGGTGATCTCGTATTAAGAGTATCCGCCATACTCCACTTCTTTCAAGTATAGGAATCATTAAAAGTTTATAACTTAACATCACCACATTACGAAGGTTTTCCACATGGATATGAATGAGTCAGTAACTTGTTCCAAGTGTTTATCCGAATATTCATAACTTAGTTGTCCCATTGAACCAAGGTCTTGGGATCTCCAATTCACAAGGTTGGGTTATCGCTATGAACACTCTTATTTTGTGGGTTTTAAGCTCATTCCGTTCGATAAATAGTATACTTGATCTCTATTCAAACCTTTAGTTAATGGATCCGCTAGGTTTTTTTCAATTTCACGTAATAGATTGTAATAACCCCATTGGAGATCGACGACTAACGGTGTTATGTCTTCGACATATATGTCGGGACTTACCGTTGTATATACTATTTTGAGCCCTTCATATAGCTAACTCGACTATCACAATGTTTCATGATTGTAGTCACCGGCTTAGCCAACAAGGAATATCCTCTAAGAAGTTACTAAGCTCGGCTTCTTCAAAGACTTTATCCAAAGTTATAAACTCGACTCCATCGTGGATCGAGCTATACAAGTTTGTTTAGAGATTTCCATGACACCGCCCCACCACCAATGGTAAAAATATAAATACTAGTGGACTTGGAATCTTTTGTGTCGATATCCAATTTGCATCGTATCCTCCGCTAACACAATTTGAATATATTTTGTGTCGATAACCCTTATCAATGCCTTCCAATGGTCATTGACGGGATTACTCATAAATCTACTCGGTTTATTAAATGTAGGCAATATCCGGACGAGTGCGGTTTGTAAATTACATTAGATTGCCAATAATCCGAGAATATTCTAGTTGAGATACATGCTCACCCTGATTTTTTGCCAAGTGTAAGCTTAAATCAACGAGTCTTTTAGCTAGAGGACCGTCATAAGGATTGAACTTTCAATCTTTGTCTCAATATAATGAGACGTGACAGTAACAAACCCATCGATGTTTTAGAGATCTTAATTCCCAAACATATCCTTCATATCAAAATGTTTGGTCAATATTTTCTTAGTATTTATGATTATATCATGATTACTAACCATAATCAACATGTCGTCAACGTAAAGACAGACAATCACGTAAGCATTGGGTGTGTCCTTAATGTAAACGCATTTATCGCACTCATTAATTTTAAAACCATTCGATAATATATTTGTCACAAATTTATCGTGCCATTGTTTTGGAGCTTGCTTAAGGCCATACAATGACTTAACGAGTTTGCACAACTTCTTCTCCCGCCCAGGAGAAATAAATCCTTCGGGTTATTCCATGTAGATTTCTTCTTCTAATTCACCATTTAGAAAAGTTGTTTTCACATCCATTTGGTGTATCTCAAGGTTATGCAATGCATCAATAACAATGAGAACTCTAATAGATGTGATTCTTGGCACAGTGAATATCTATCAAAGAAATCAAGGTCTTCTCTTTGTTTAAATCATTTAGCTACTAATCGGCCTTGCACTTAACAATAATTCCATCACTTTATATTTTCTTTTAAGGATCCACTTGCATCCTAAAGGTTTATTTCATTTGGGAGATCTAATGACTCCCAAGTATGATTTTGCATAATGGAATCTATCTCATTATTAATAGCTTGTTTCGAGAATAGATCTTATGTATCGAGCAATGCTTGACCAATTGTCCTTGGTTCATTTTCCAACACATAAGTTAGAAAACTGGACCAAAAGACATAATTACTTTGGCCCTTTTATTGCGTTTTGTTTCTTCATCACTTTGATGATCACCATCAACAAGATATCACGTGTTCTTTTGCGAATTTACTTCTTTTCTTTCTTGACAAGGAAACACGTCTTGAAAAATACAACATTCTTTGATTCAATAATTGTACCTTCTTGTACATCCGGAATTGTTGATTTGTGCACTAAAAATCGATATGTACTCATCATTTACTAGCATATCCAATGAAAATGCAATCGATGTTTTAGGCCCTATCTTGACTTGTTTTGGCTTAGGTATTTCTACTTTAGCCAAATACCCCCATACTTTAAGGCATTTGTAGGAAGGTTTGCGATCTTTCCATAACTCAGGGAGTTTTATCTTTATTTTTGTATGGTATTTTATTTAGAATGTGGTTAGACGAGAGAATTGCTTCCCCACAAATTCCGAGGTAAACCCGCATTTATTAACAAAGTATTCATCATCTCTTAAGAGTTCGATTTTTGCGTTCATCAATACCGTTTGATTGTGGTGAATAAGGAGTCGTTTGATGAATAATTCTAGAATTTGAGCAAAACTCATCAAATGAGCTCCATAATCTCCACCTCTATGGCTTGATTATCTTAATATGTTTGCTAAGTTTCTTTTCAACCTCATTCTTATAGCTTTTAATAGCTTTTAAAAGCTTCTAAAGACTCAACATAGATTTCACATTTGTTATGTCAATCTATTTTAAAATTAGTTAGTAATTCCAAATTTACAAACCTTTTAACAAGATGTTAAAATTCACATGTCCTAATCTAACATCCCATAAATTTGAACATTCAAGCAAATAAGAAGAAGCATTAATTTATTGCTTTCAAAGTTTCGAGTACATTCATTACATTCATCTTGAACAGTCCATACAAACTTTTGAGCCTCGAATACTAGTCTAAACCCCGCTTGACCAACAATGATCCCGACACTAAATTCTTCCGAATATCTAGAACATGAAGGACATCAACGAGGGTCACCTCCTTGCCCGAGGTCATCTTGACACCACTTTGCCTAGACCGACAATGTTGGAAGTTGCAGAATTTTCCATGAAAAGCTTCCTTCCGTTGATTGGAGTATAGGTTGAGAACACGTCTTCGTCGGAGTAGATGTGGCGCATAGCACTTGTGTCCATCCACCATTCTCGGGGTTATCCACCATGTAGCATATATTGGCTCCAAACACAATAGGTCGATATCAAGCTTGGACATATCAATTGACACTGTTTTGTCCTCGGTCACATGCACCTGGTTACGATTGCCTTTTTTAGGAAGATGACCATGTTTAGCCTTGTGATTCGGTTTTCAAAGTTGAAGCGAGTTCCCTTTGAACTTTTAGCCTTCACCTTGTTTCTGGCCATTCCCGGGTGCTTTTCTTCTTGCTAGCATTGGGCTCAACCAACTTTGTCTTTGCCTCCATTTGAAGTCTTGACCGACTTAATTTCGGACTTGTGATTGTCTTCCTATCCTAGAGGAAAGTTCAAGCCCAATTGGGGTTGCAATCGACAATTAATTCTTCAAGCCCCATCTCCTTCCACTTATACTTGGTAGTTCTTAAAATCCTTCCACAGATGCGGTAACTTTTCTATAGTAGCAGCTACTTGAAAGGATTCACTCAACACCATTACTTCTGCAATTATATCGTGCAGAATAAGCTGAATTTCTTAAACCGGATGATCACCGTCTTGGTGTCAACCATCTTAAAATCAAAAAATTTGCCGACAATAAATTTCTTTGTCCCGGCATCTTCCATTTTATACTTCGTTTCTAAGGAGCTCCACAACTCCTCAGCAGTCTTTACCGAATAGTACACATTATACAATGTGTTGTCTAGTCCATTGAGAATGTAGTTCCCTGCATAGAAAGTCACTTTGACTCCAAACATCAAACGTCATTCTCTTCGAGTATCGGTCTCCACTTTCCATATAGTTGGAGCATCTTCCATCGTGAAACGAGCAAGGTTTAGAGTAGTAAGATAGAACTTTATCTTCTTTGCCATCTTTTAAAATCGAACCACCAAACTTCTCTCGGTTTCTCTTAGGGTGCCGGTCCCGAAGGCGATGTTGTTGAAGCCATTTGATACACACGAAAATTCTCGTCTTAAATTCTTTGGAAAATGCGGGTTGGTGTATATCAAACGGCCTGCAGTAAATTTGGGCGAGTATCGGTATGAAAATAAAATATCGAGGCAAGAGTTGGACTCTTTCTCTTTAAGACGAGATTCCCCGCTCATAGTGCATACAGAAAAATGGCAATCGTCTCCCAAGATACGACGACAAACTACTTGCAATAGTTGCACTACAAATCGCAAATATCGATGGTCAGTCGTATCTAACTCTTTGTAAACACACCCTTGGCATACATCTCTCGCACACTAGACGGTCGTGTCGGTCATGGTGCCTGTCGGTGAACAAATGCGTTCAATCGGTGCCACTGCGTGCCATATGTCACCATATGGATGAATATGCCAAGTCGTTTCGCCATCGAGTTGCCTGCCATGTCATCGAGCCATTGGATCGAACCTTGGTTCAATTTTTCAAAACTTTAAGGCACCTCAAAATAGTGTTTTAAAATGCACAGGTGATCGAATCGGCCAAGCCACCGGTAAGTTGTTCAACCGGTCGGACGGGTTCAACGCCCGTTTTACTAGTTTTAATAAAATATATTATATAAAATATTAATGTAATATATTGATATAAAAAGAGAAGTTATATATTTTTTTCGTTTCTTATTTTTTATTATGTAATTATTTAATTGATTGTCTATGCCTATATTATAGAGGTTTGTCCAAATTTAGAATATTTTGATTGATTAGAATTCTTGTTTGAATAGTTAAAATATAAATAATTGACTTGAATCTTAACATAAATATTGAATAATTGATTTGAAATCTTGTTTGATTTGAATTATGGCATAATATGTTAAATATTAATTTTATAATTTCAGTTTTATAAAAAAGTGGTTGAAAAAATAAAAAGTATAAAAATCCGATTTAACCGATTTTGGCGTTATGGCTGATTTTGACCCAGTATAACCACAAAAATGGTATTTAGGGCCTTACCACACCGGTCAATCACCGGTATCCGGTATAACCCGTTCAACCGATCAGACGTGCCGGTATTTAAAATAGTGCCTCAAAGTTCCTCGCGACGATGCGTACATGCAAAGTGCAAAGTGCGCTTAAAGGCGCCAAATATGACTATGTGCGACATGCACATGCCGGGTCCGGATCTCGAATCCGGCTTAGATGGTGCTTCGCACCATCCCGTGCTATTTGAGTTGATCAAAGGCTAGTCAAAATTGACTTAGTCCACTATGGTGTACTATAAGGAGCTCCACATGATTACTCCTTATTAATGGTGAAGCTTTTTATAAACTAGTCAAACATTTAGTATGTTTCTATGTGGGATATGGCTTTCCATATTCCCACCTTTTATATTCCATATATAAAAGACATTTAAGTGGCTAACTTCATGCATTTATTTATCATTCACCCAACATTGGTTTTGAGAAATTCAAAATGCTAAACCGATCTACCCGCAGTGTAGATTATGTTTCTCATTCATTCATACAACGAATAAATGAACCCACTTAGTTAATTGATCAAAATCGGGTTAAAACCCGTTTCTTAAAACTAATTTCAACACAAACTTAACAGATTTTGTAACTAACTTTGTTGACATGGACTAACAAAGATTTCACACTCTAACATGCTCCACGGATTCTAAACTCTGGACATAACTCGAACATAACTAAACTTTTGACCTTTGAAATGCCTGCACGATAATATCGAAGGATAACGCATGGCTAACTATTTGCAAAGCATTTGAAAGCGTGGAACACAGGGGTTTTGTCAAAATATGAGCAACCTAGTCTTGTGATGGAACAAACCGAACATCAATCTCATGACTTTGTACTTTATCTCTAACAAAATGCACATCAATTTTTATTTTTTTCATGTAAAGGTAAAATGCACATCAATTTTGATATGCTTAGTTCACGCTTGAAACATCGAATTGGAGGCCAAAGAAGTTGCACAAAGTGTTGTCACACCATAGGGTAGAAGAAGTGGAGACGGTTAAACCAAGCTCATGAAAAAGGGATCTAGCCCAAACCACTTGATAGTAGCATCGCCAAGGCACCGATACTTAGACTCAATGCTACTCCAAGCTACAACAAGGTTGTTTTTAGATGACCAAAACAATTGGAGTTTTGCCAAGAAAAATTCAATAACCAATAGTAGATGTCTGTCATCAAGACTACTAGCCCAATCCGCATCGAAAAACCTTCAAAGACGGCTAGATGGGGAGTGAAAAGAATGCCCAAGCGAGGAGTACCATGAAGATACCACGAGAACCTTTTACATGCTTTCCAGTGATGAATAGTGGGGGAATGAAAAAATTGACTCAGTTTATTGACTGCAAAAGAAATGTCAGGCCTGGTCATAGTCAAGTATTGAAGAGCCCCAATGGTGCTTCTGTATACAGTAGGAGAATCAAAGGTTGAACCGTCATTCAGAGACAATTTGAGACCACAACAATAAGGAGAATGAGAGGATTTGCAATCAGTCATGGAGGTTTTGTGCAGCAAATCGAGAAATGTATTTAGCTTGATTCAAAGAAAATACCACCACCAAATGTCTTGTGAGCCTCAAGACCAAGAAAATACGTGACCTCACCAAGATTTTAAGGGAAAACTGCTATCTAAATATGCAGTGAGCTCGAACTCTTGCTAGAATCATCACCCGTAATGAGAATGTCATCCACATAAACTAAAACCAAGATTAGACCAGCGGAAAGCTTTAGATAGAAGAGAGAATTATCTCAAGTAGATGAATGAACCCCAACCGTGAAGAAATCCCTTTAGTTTATCAAACCAGGCTCTAGGGGTTTGTTTTAAGCAATACTGAGTGCTATAACCAGCTTATAGACATGATGTGATTTGGAGGGATTTCCATACCCTTTTGGTTTAGTCATATACACACTTTGAGCCAAGTCTCCATTGAGAAAAGCATTATTGACATCTACCTATTGTATTCTCCAACCAAGAGTGATCGCTAGAGAAAACACAAGTGTGATTGTAATAGTTTAACTACGGGGATGAGAGTCTCAAAATAGTCCTTGGTGGAGTTTGTTGAAACCCCTTGGCAACCAAGCAGGCTTTAAATTTATCCACAAAGCCATCAGGTAAGTATTTCACTTTGTATACTTATTTATGATGCACAGGATTCATTCCATCTTCAAAAGGAACAAGATCTCAAGTGTGATTTCTCATGAGAGCTTCATACTCGGTGTTCATTGCTGACTTCTAATTGGAACCAAAAAGAGCTTGTTGAACACTAGATGGTTCTAAGGAAGAAAAAGGACTAAGAACATGAAAGACTTTTGGCTTGAAGATGCCATTTTTGGATCTTGTAGTCATGGAATGAGAAGGAACAACATCATGAGGTGGAGAAGGATGGGGGGGAAGAGTAGGAGGAGAGTCAGATAAGAAAGAATTTGGAGAGTTATGAGGAGAAGGGACAGAGTAAGTTGGAGTAGGAGAGACTATAGAATGTAGAGAAAAAGGTAGGATAGGAAGAGTAGGAGGAGGAGGAGAAGGCTGAGATGATGTAGTGGAGAATTTAGAGGGAGAGAAAAGCTGAGAATAAGGAAACTCAATTTCATTAAATTGAATTGCTCGGGCTATGTATATTTTGCCAGATGCATGCAAGCATCTATAACACTTGTGAGTAGAATTATAGCCAAGAAAAACACATTTGAAAGATCTGTATTGAAGTTTATGAGAATTATATGGTCTGAGGTAGGGATACCAAGCACAAATGTAGGAAGGAATAATCGGGAATGGTACCAAACAACGGAAGAAATGGAGATTGATTATTGAGAGCTTGGGTTGGTAGCCTATTTATGGTGTAAACAAATGCAACAAAGGCATCCCACCAATATTTAGAAGGTATGGAAGCTTGAGCAAGAAAACAAAGCCCCATCTCAACAATGTGAAAGTGTTTTTTCTCGGCCCTCCCATTTTGTTGATGCACATATGGACATGAATGTCTAAACACAATACCAAGATTTTGTAAAACAGAGCAAGAGATCTATATTCCACCCCCCGGTCATTGTAGAGTTTGTATTTTGAGATAATTAAATTGTCTTTCTACATAAGATTGAAGCGAAGAAAAGAGAATGAACTTGAGTTTTGATGTAAGGGAAATAACCAGGTGTATCTAGTAAAGCCATTCATAGAATGCACATAATATCTAAAACCATCACAAGATATAACAGAGTTGGTCCCATACATTTGTATGAACCAGTTCAAAAGTCTTAGAAGTTTTATTAGGAACAGAAAGGAAATGCATATTATGAGACTTTCCCATTTTACAAGCACTACAGATGGCAATTTTTGTAAGGAAACATGACAATTCATAAGGTTGAGAATTTGATAGAGTGTGGCATTACAAGGATGACCAAGTTTATTATGCCATATGGGGATATCAAGAACAGAGGAAACATAATTACATTTAAAATAATTGTTTGAACTGTTAAAAGGAACAATATTACAAGCTGAATTTGGTGACATTTGTTGATAGACAGTTAAGAGCTGACAAGAGGGAAGTTGAGCTAGATCAAGCAGGTACAATCCGTTTTCAAGTGTTCCGCATACAAAGAAGACTTTGTGAGTGTTCTTATCCTTGACAAGACAATAAGAACCATGAAATTCAAGATAAATAGAGTTGTCTTTGGTGAGCGGAGAAATGTTGAGTAGATTCTTAGTGATATCAGGTACATAAAGAATGTTTTTGAGGAGGAGAAGAGAATGAGAAGAATTGGGAACAACAATAGAAGAATGACCAATGTGAGATATAGGGAGTTGAGAACCATTACCTACAATAAGTTGATACTTTCCAAGGTAATCAGTATGAACATGAAGTTATTGAATATCTGCAATCAGATGAGTTGTAGCTCCATCCATAAATCAATCAGTATTTGGAGCAGGTGAACCAAATTGATTCCCAGTATCAGCTGATACAGTGTGAGTATGAGGGGATGGAGTTGGACTGGAATCCAAACCTTGAAAACCCACATCAAACCTTTTAAAACATTTCGCATCTAGATGATTTGTCTTACCACATAGCTGACAAGTAGGCCGATTTTCTCTACCAAAACCACGACCACGACCACGAAATCCACCTCTGAAATTTCCTCTAAAACCACCACGAAAACCTCCTCTAGAAGATTGATGCAGAGACAAATTAGCCATTTGAGAAGTAAAAGAATTGGATGAAGGTAAGTGAAACTGTTGTAGCCTCATTTCATGTGTTTGCAATGCATAATGAACATCGACAGCAGTGAGGGATTCACTACGAGACGTCAAATTAACAACTATAGACTCATAATCGGGCCAAATCCACTAAGGATATACAAAATTAGTTCATCATCGGTTATGACATGACAAAGTGCAAGGATTGAATCAACAATAATGCGCATCCCGAGGTATACTCATCAACGCTTAAATTACCTTTCTTCGTGTTTTTAACATCAATGTTAGATGCATAACACGAGCTTTCGATTGAGAACGAAATGTGTTTTCCAAAACATACCATAAATATGCAAAATGTGTGCATCTAGATACATGTCCCAATATAGACTTAGAAATCGAAGCAAAGAGCCAACTGAATAGAAACTGATATTTGTGAATCCACAATTGATAATCGGGATTAATAAGCGAAGTAAAAGAATCAATACCTTCTTCAGAAACTAGAAATTTAGGAGAAGATGAAGTAGTACCAAACAGGAAGTCCTCATATCCATGGGCGCGAACTGAGGAGAGTACTTGAGCACGCCAAAATGAAAAATTGTTCCGATCAAGCCAAATTGAGAGATTTGTGAATGTAGGAGGCATGAAAACCACTGGAGCTGGAGCTATAATAGAGCTCTTCGACGCCATAACCACCGGAGAAAGCTACCGGAAAAAAATTAAGAGAAATATGCACCGGCTCTAGATACCATGCTAGAGATAGAAACTAAACTACTATACATCTAAGAATGAATATAGAAACCAAACTGAATTTTATTAATGAGCTGAGGGATATTTATACACATGAAATGCGGAATAATAGAGTAACTAACTAGCTAACAAACTTAACAGATTTTGTAACTAACTTTGCTGACATGGACTAACAATATTTCACACTCCAATATTTTCCAGCACGGCAGATCTCCGATCATTTGTCAACGTCCACAACATCGGTTAACAGAGGACGAACAGGGAGGAGTACATCCACCAATCATGTACTTCAACTGCTGGGGCTAATGATGAGCTGATTGTAAAATTAGCTGCCCATAAGGATATAATTGGGATTAGGTTTACAAGCTGACTCGGGATTTGGAAGGGCTAGACCGAGTAGACTCGGGGTTTGGATTTTTGGGGTGAAAAGAAGTGATGAGAGAGTTGGTATGTTTTGGTGTCGAATTGGGAAATGCGGAAAGACGAAAGACTCAGATGTAATTATGTGTAATTTTGTGGCACTTGATTCCCCCAAAAATGGATTAGGAAATCTGTTCCGCCAAAAATAAGATAGGTAGAAACGATATTGTTGGCAAGAAATTTGTTGTTGGAATGAGATTTACGTTTCATTTGATTGTTCGTTATTCTTTCGGTGGCCTTCTTCTTTTATTTGTTTTTTCTTTTTCCACAAAAAAAGTGCAAAACATCAGTGTTGATAAGATACTCTGTTTTGTTTAGACAACAAAATCTATCAAATATCTTAAATATATATTTTGCATGCATCATAATATGCACCTAAAATATTTGAATAAAATCCAAAAATTACCAAATTACTATCTTTCAATAATAAAATTTGCTTTGCACTACACATGAATCAACGTGCAACCAAAAATTACCAAATTACTATCTTTTCCGATAATAAAATTTGTTTTGCACAACACACGAATCAACGTGCAACTCTTGTGCAATTCTTTTGCTACCTAATCGTGAATAAAAGAATGGAAAGTTGACTATTAATGGGACTCATAAAAAAATCATTGAGAAGATTCTACTTATTATGCAATGACATCTATATATATATAATAGCGAAGTTTGGTTGAAAAGTTTTCCGCCTATTTTTACTTCCTAAATTTGGAAATTATTTATTGCAAAATCCTAACCGTATATCTTGCAATCCATATTGAATAATAATCTTGAACATTAATATTTATATTAATATATATGGATATAATATAGTCAAATATTAGATACACAAATTACCATAACAATTGTTTATAGAAAATGTTACTCATTAAGTAAATAGTCAATGATATTTAAAGTCAATATTCTTTTGTTCATAAATTAGGAAAAGATTATTAATTGTATTCCATATTATTATTATTATATCAAAAGTTGCCAAATTTTAGATACATGACTTACAAAAAAAAAAATCTTATGTTTTGTTCAAAGGTTTTTTGTCATCTTATTATTTATGTTAACTCAAGTATATTTTATACAAAATCCTTTCATATTATACTACTTCAATTGATTTAGAGAGACACTTCAACATTGTTGATTCTAAAGTCGAAGCATAAACAGCAAATATGGTTTCATCTTCACATTTTTCCCTATTAACGTCTTCCTCAAATGTCCCGCCAACATCGGCAGGATTGAACCCCAATTATGCACCAAACAATAGTTTGTTTATAATCTATCTTGTGGAACTGAGATATATATTTTTAATTAGTCTACAAATAAATTTTAGTTCTTTTTGTTTATTCCTTTTTTTTTTTTGTATTTATTTTTTAAGTTATGTTTTGTTTATTTTGAATTGTTCTCATTTTGAAAATTAGTATTGAAATTTAAATGGAGATGATAACTGATAATATCTTCTGAAACAACAAAATATGTAGCCTCTGTATAGTGTATCATAACATCAATTGTTCGATAGACACGATAAACAACTATTCTTCTAAAAGAGATTATTGAATTTGATTTGACAAATTACAACTCAACTATTTGACTTATGGATTAAATTATTCTCTTTGATTAACCAAATAGCTAAATAATATTTCAAATAAATCCGAATACTAAACTAATAATGGTGGTGACTTCGTATTAAGTTTTTTCTACTAACAACTTATTGATCAATAATAACATTTTAGTATGTGATATAATTTAGGGTGACTTAATTTAAAGTGAAAAAAATACAAGATACAAAATAAGATAGATGAATTTGGACCAATCATCGATAATTCTCCTAACCAACACATGCTTTGGAGTTACCCAAAATTAGCAATGTTTTATTTTGGTAAGTCAATAACTATATTTTTTCGTAACAGATATAATTTGTTGGCTAATTTGTTTTTCCCGCACATTTATACTTGCTAAATTTATAAATTATTTTACTGCAAAATCCTAAAAGTATATATTGAAATAAATTTTAATGAAAATCCTAAACATGAACATTGATATTAATATATATCTAATATCCTAAAAACTATATAAAATAAATCAAATCTCACATAATCTACGACTCAACAAATCGCCCTGATTTCCTGCCAATTCACTCTCCATATCATCAATCAATATCGCCGAATTATATGGGAAAATCTTGACATAAAATTATATATATTTTTCTAAATTTAAAACTATTGATTGATTATAAATCAATAAATATAAAATTTTATAATTAAGTTTTGGAAGTCGAATATTGTTTCATATATTTATTTTTTTGTAACAAAAATTAGAAAACCTTTTTTTTTTCAATATTTAGCCAACATATCTTAAAGAAATAACTTATATTCTATTATTCTATTATATATATAATAGATATATATATATATATAACCATATTTATATCAGAAAATGCAATAACAAATCGATGTACACATTCTCAAATCAAAACCTAGCCGAGTGGCTTTCTAAGCAGATCATTATCCTTTTAATTTAAAGAAAGAGCATATTGGTTATTCTTCCGATCTTTTTACAATCTACTTTTGTTTTAATAATACATAGTTTTATGATTTACGAATTTTTTTAAATGTGCAACTTTTGTCACTTTAATGGAAAAAAATATAGGAAAATAATTTAATGCTCGAATTTATTATTATTCTATAATTTATTGGCACCCGTCGGTCTGTTTGTGTTTATCATCCCACATCTTGCGAAACAAAGGGAAAAGGAAAATAAAGAATTTTTTTTTAATGAAAATCTAGCCCCACATTCTTTTGAAAAAGAATCTTGATATGTTATTCAAATTCATTATTATAAATATAGATAAAATACTTAATATAAGTTAATATATCCACCAAAAAAGTTTTGTTTGATTTTACTAAAAATAACGATTGAAAAAAGAAAATAATATGGTAGAACGCAAACACGCATGCAACTCAAAAAATCTGCGAGATCAATTTATATTTTTAATCGAATTTGACAATATTATGCGGTCAAATAATTGAAATACGTTTAATAAAAAATTGACAAAATCTTACATTAATATAAAATATTAATCAATCTAGATATATATTGTCACGCCCCAAACGTGACGCGACAACGATCAATCACTTAAACAGAGGTAAATCAACAGTCGAAACCAAAGATACAAAACACCAAGTGGAATAGAGTCTAATGCAGCGGAATTATAACAACCACGAGTACAAATTACATCTTAAGGTCTGGCAGTATCCGAATACAACCCAAAAGATTATCTTAATTAACTTACGGTACCCCAAAACAGAAATAAAATGAAGGAGTTCAACAACAACGAAAAAAAGTAAAAGGAAACATCGCTCCACATCGTTGATAGAGATTCAATCTGCGGTAGGTTCGATGTCTTCAGCGAACTCTTCATCTAAAGGTTAGAAAACGGGAGGGAATGAGACAGAAATCTCGGTGGATGGGGTGATCGTGTGTAAGTGTGGCGATATAAATAGTTAATGCGAGAAATTTAGTTGTATGAAAACGCATGAGAGATGATGCATGATTTCACACACATCCACAAGCGTCGTGATAAATATATTTAATTAATATACTTATACGAGTTTTAAAAAAAAACAGTTCATGGTCAAGCGAGGCACTATGGTCCAAGCAAAGCGGGGGGATTGCGTGCACGGATTTGTAGCGCCAATCCTATGCAAGACAAGTAGCGGTTGCGTACGGATTTGTAGCGCCAACCTATGCAATACAAGTAGCGATTGCGTACGGATTTGTAGCGCCAACCAAACGGGTCCGATTAACTCCAGAATCGTGTGGATCAGACAGCGATTCCTTCGTTCTTCCTTGTAACTCCCCGAGCAAGATGGTCCAAGACCTGTCACCTTATCGCTCCATAGGCAAAGACAAAATCCACAGTGGAGCTAGCAAGGCTCGGATTTGTCATAATCATGATTATACCTCAAGTACTACGACCCGCTTCCCTTAGACAAACTCCGTCCCTCAGTTGCGGGATTAGGACGATGGGGCGGAAGAGTGGAATAGCAGCCGAGCTGCCGGTTCCATCCCCGACGTATCCATTCCGTGTGAGCTCGACACACCAAGTTGACTCAGCGGAAAGTAAACACAAGTTCATGTAGTCAACCAGGCAAAATGAGTATTATTGATTGGGAAGCGAGTTCATGAAAAGTTTTCGAAAATTTGCGTAAGGTAATTATGGCGTTGGTGGAGTTATTTGGATGAAGATGATTATCGGGAGGATAATCAATCTTCGATATCTTGAACGATTAGGTGGAACATAAGTCCGTTATAGATTCAAATCGCAAGACGAGGAAGTCGCCGCGATCGGGTATTAATCGGTCAAGGCGGTCCGATAAGTCAAGGGTTTTTGAGAAATTAAAATATTTTACTTAAGAATTGAAGTCAGAGGGTCCAGGGCTGTTTTAGAAAATAAAAATAATTTGAGTTAGGTCCTTATAAAAATAAAATTTACAATTAGCCCCGTTTTGTCAAAACCAATACTTTTGGGGTTAAAAGTTAAATAAATAAATGTCCCGACCTTGAAAAATTATGAGGTCAGTCCTAAATTCTCTAAATTGTTCAGAGATTCAGGTTTTAAAGTTTTGAGGTCGAGTTTTTTTATAAAATTCTCACCTTGGCCCCAAATTTGTTAAAATTGTCATTTCGGGCCCTAAGTTTAAAATAATCGGAACTCACAAACCGGAAGGGCTTCTAATGTGATTCCAGTTGGAAAATGTCACTAAGGTTAGTGGGATATTGGGACAAAAACAGTTTTAAAACGTCATAAGTATAGGTCCCTCAACTTTTGAAAATCTCATTTTTGTCCCATTTTGAAATAATTGCCTTTAAGGCTTTTAGGGGTCCAATTGTTATGAAATTTGAACCTTGGGTCCAAAATATAATTATGTTATAGGTAAATTAGTATTTCCAGATACATGGGCTGTATAAGTCCTGGAAATTTCATTTGGGTCCTCAAGTTTAATCTTTTACAATTTGGTCCCTCAAGTTTTATAAAATTACTTTCCAAGCTCTAAACACTTGGATTTTTGGAATACACTTAAAATATGTTATTTCCAGTCCCTTAAGAGTTAAAATTTCAAATTTTAAATTTAGGGTCTGGTACAGTTTCGAAATTTGCAAAATAGCCCTTAAACTTCTCAAATTTTACAATCTAGTCCTTGGGCTTTTAAGGGTTGATTTTATTTATCTAAAAACTCTTAAAACTTTATTAAAATGTCAAAACATCATTTTTGAACCTGAGTACAGTCCCAAAAATTGAAATTTGCAGAGAGGTCCCTTAAGTTTTATTTTCTTGCACTTAAGTCCACCAACTTTCCATTTTTGCATTTTAAGTCCAAAAATCGAAATTTAATCAATTATGCTCGACTTGTCCAGGTTATAGGCCATACAAAACATAGATTTCAAGAATCATAAACATACATATCCATCTCATACAAGAATTTATCAAATATGACAATAAAGTGTACATGTATGTCCTAATTTTCGGTAAATCGCATTTTGAGCAACACTTGAGAAATTTTTCAACTTGATACAAGAAAATAGCATGCAATACATAATATATATCTCAAATGCTCAATAACAAAATACTACATGCATTTTTATGAATTAAAACACCTAGAAGTTGAAAGGATTTTTCCACCCACCTTGTTTGTTCGGTTGATTGGTGAAAAATGGTGTCACAAGACCTTGAGGATTTTAATCCTCACTTAAGGCAGCCCCTAAGTCCAATAATACAAGGAGTTTTGAGTTAGAAAAATGAAGATTTGAACCAAGGAGGGAAAAAGAGAAGGAATAGGCCAAAGGTACCACACTTACCTTGTATAGTTGAAAGTTGTAGTCAAAAATTGATGGTCTCTTAAGAACTTGATCACCACTTAAACAAAGCTCCAAGGTCAGCCCCTAATCACCTCAAAATGATAATTTTGGTGTTAAAATTCGAATTTAATAGGGGAGAAGAAGAAGGTACCAAAAATCCCATTTCTTACCTTATAGTCCAAAATCCTTCAAATTTCTTCAAGTCTAGAAGTCCCCTTCAAGGTGATGGTAAGGCTCTTAGTATCTTCCAAGTCTTCTATGTAAACCTCAACATAAAAATTCAAACATACATTAGTAAGTGAGAGGAGATAGCTAGATGATATCAAGACAAGAAGAGGAACAAAATTTCTTACCTTGTGTAGTGAGGTGTTCGAATTTTTTTTTGTGATGGAGTAGAAGGAAAGTTCTTGAATTTTTACTAAGTGTTTAAGAGAAGAGGAGAAAATTGTAGAGAGAGATGTAGGAGGATTTCTTGGTGAGAAGGAGGATGAAAGGTTTGAGAGATGAAGGTGTTGGGTACAAAATGAAATTTCTAGTGTATTATGGCCTAATGGCCGATTTTTGAGAGTATGAGGGAGAGAGATTTTTGTTTTTGTTCCAAGTCTTGTAAATTGTAGTAAGCATGAGGGACGTCCTCAAGCATAGTCGGGCGTAAGCTGAAGGAAGGAGTTATTATCAAAAAAAAAAAAAATAGTAAGCATGAGGGACAAGGACTTTGGTCAAGGTGTAGTCTTGCATGGGAGAATGCAATTGCAAGGATAGAGAGGAATGTTGGCATGGGGTGTTGGGAAGCCTCCAACATGTTGGATGATTTAATATTAAAGAATTGGTGTATAAGATATTGTGTATAAGATTTGAATTAATGGTGTAAAAATACACAAGATGAATACACAAGGTGTACATGTACAAGAGTTGGGAGATATTTCTACACCAAAATTCACCTCATGACCGTCCCTTAAGAGGGTATTTGTGGTAATTCCATATTTTATTTTTATGTCCCAAAATTGATGATAATAGGTGAATAATATCAATCTCCAAAATAATTAGTGATTTCCTTGATCACTTATAAGTCTCATGATCACTTAATCTAAATCGAATTCTTAATTCTATAAGGTTTAAACCTCTAAAATAAATAGTCTCTAAAGATTCTAAGGTGACTAATGAGTACACAAATAATAATAATGATGATCGATCGAGTGATCATAATTGTGAAATAAAATTAATAAATGATTATGATCACAAGAAATAAATAAGGGAAATTAAAGACGAAATATATTTATCATTAATATTTACCCGTCAAAGCGACGCGGTAGAATTGTCAAATAGTACAAAGACGATACGTGATATAAGTACATGTTCGAATAAAAATCGAGGGCTTCACATATATTACCTTACAATAAAAGGACATTAATTTGTTCAACGAGCTTATTTTTCAAATCGTATAAATACTCAAAATAGCCAGTTATGTATTACCTTTAAGAGAAAAAAATCTTATTCAAATATTTAGCCAAAAATAAAATTCGTCCGTGCATTTTATTTTTGAATAAACTTTCCATATAAAATTTTTCGGGTTGTGAAAGTTTTCCATCACATTACAACTTTTGATTGATGAATGATTACAATAATTCATTGTTGAGTCAAAATGAGAAAACTCACGGGTTCTACAAGTACTATTGGAAATAAACAATAGAGAACGAACATAGATATCAATGGTACAATTTCTATTCTCTATTTCATCGTTGTATCATATTTAAATTCATAATTGTTTTAGTGATCATTGTGATATTCTTTGTAAAATTTGTTGTAATACAATTATAGTTTATATCTAATGATATAATAGTTTGCTATAATTTTTTACTCATGATTTTTTCTGTCATATTATTTTGAATAATATCTCAATACAATTTTATCAATTGATTATAGAAATCGTTACTCATTCTTCTTTAAAAGCGTATTATCAATAGCATAAAAATATATCTATTATACAATCAACATATTCACAACTCATTCCGCAACCTTTTCTATTTCTCATTAGTCGTTATAAGAAGAAAAAAATACAATTGCACCATCAACACACTATTATCTTGGGTTATTCACACGTTAATTATATGACATGAAAACAAAGTATAATTTAATTTATTTTTCTGCTTGGTTATACCATAAAATAAAAATAGCAAGTTTTTGTGTAGGTGGGGAAAACATTAAGATCATCTTTATGTATTTTTATATTATATTTACGAATATATTTATGAATTGATTATTGATTCTTGAAATTTTGATTTAATTGAGAATGAAAACACTTGAACAATTAGTTTTTATACAATTAATTAAAATAGTGAAATCACAATAAGAAATTATGATAGTAGTAGTAGTATGCATTTAATTTATTCTTTTGTTTTTGTCTTTACATCATTTGTAATGTGTTGGTACTTTGTATGTGTGCATAAAATTTGAATTATTAGGATCCTGGATTTCTGGATCACCTCTTATAAAAGTTTGAGAAACCTATAAACAACGAAAATTTTAAATTGAACATTGTAACCTATACATTTTCGAGAACCACTTTAAGTGATATTTCAAATTATTTTTATTCACTATACTGCTTAGCTTTATAATATTTAAGTCGTCCACGATATGTTAGGAAAAAATATTATAAATATTTGTTGGATGATGTTTTTTACAAACAATGTCAACGGAGAACAGTATAGACAAATTGTTCTGATTACAGTTATTATATTGAATTATTAAATTGTACTATATTTAATTGACCTTAATAATTGATTCATTTGATGTTTTCTAGAATTGAATTTGAAATTTGAGTTTATAATTGAAAATCTAACTTTATGTATAATTTTTGCTTTTATTTACTTTATATGAGTATTTTATTATTAAAAAAATAATAAATACCAAAAGTTTTAGTATAAACCAATAATAAGAAAATAATAATACACGTGCAACGCATGTCGGGATTACTAGTAATGCATAGTAACAAAAGTTCCGACGAAAATAAACAACCAAAGATAAAGATTCCAACAAACAACCTGGTTGCACTCAAAACCTTCCATCATCCCAGAAAAGATCTCCCCACATATGTAATGGTAGAGTAGCCGCCTCCAGTTTGATGGAACATGGCATCTATCTCATCTTCATCTTTCATCCCAAGCTGTACAATGCAATTAAACAATAAAATGAAAAGGAATGACTGTGTAACAGAGGAATTTGACAGACATATATGTTAGATAAATGGTTTTATCAAGATTTTGATGATTTTGTTTAAATTAGTTTTTATACCAAAACAATGTTTCTAAATGTTGTCCAAATACTCCTAAATGATTTAAAATGTTTTTACTAATTTTTTGGAGTATTTCTTAGAGTTTATTATTCGATAAAAATTGGACAATATTTTTGATGGTTTTGTATTAATTGGTTTTTACACCAAAATGATATTTCTAATGTTGTCCAAATACTCCCGATCAGTTTAAGATATTTTTACTAATTTTTCATAGTATTTTTGAAGTTTATTTTTGACAAAAATTGGACAACATTTCAAGTTGGAGGTCGACCGGTCGAGCAAAAGGTCAACCGGTACCTGGAGAATGAAAAACTTGAAACAGAACGTCATCGGAGTTAAAAAGAGGGAGGGGGACGGTCCGGGCGAGGCCGACCGATCGTACCCTAGGGCGACCGGTCATACCTCCCCCTCCCGATCGGTCGACCCCCCTCGAAGCGTACTGGATCGCACTAAATTCTTTCCAACGTTCAAAATTTTCTATAGGGCAATCGGTGTCGCCTGTGTAATTTTTGACAGCAAAAATTATGTCGTTTGAAATCCTTATCAGCAAGATTTGCTTTTGATTTTTGTACAATATTTCTACATCTAGTGATCCTATTTTTGTAGACAAAAGTGAAGAAGGAGGAGTCTATGTCTATGAAGACTCTCCTATAAATAGAGGATGATTTGAAGACACAAGACACAACAACACAAGCAATCAAACAACAAGAAAAATCTGCAAATTCTCCAAGCTTTCATATTTTACATTCTTGTTGTAATAAGCCTAAGTTCTTGCACTTGCACAATCTTGAGGTCTAGGATTTTTATTCTTGATTACACTTGCACTCAAATTGCAATATTCATTATTGAGTTGTAATCTTGATTTTTGGTCATTCATTCAACACAAGACATCCTTGTGAGTATTCTTGTGGAAAGAATACAATTGGGTGATCTAGGTGATAGGTGTTTCAAGAGTGTGGTACTCTTGAGGTGTTTGAAGAATTTGGTGTTCTTCAAGATTGAAGATTGTGGTGATCTTCACAAGGTGCTGTTGAAGGAAGGTTGTGGTAATCTCAAAGGTGGTGTTGAAGAATAGTATGGTGCTCTTCAAGGTGATGTTGTATTAATTTTGGTAATTAATAAAATCTTTTTTTCTTTTTGAAATCCATCCCGAAGACACTGGGGTGGTAGAGGATTAGGCCCTAGGTGGGTTGAAACTCTATAAATCGACGCGTGTTATTTACTTCCCGCACCTTTATTATTATCTTGGCTTATTTGTTTCAAAAAAGAGGGCATAATCGAAAAGATGGAGATAATCTATTCACCCCTCTCTAGATTATTGTAGCTGCTTGGACTTACAAGTAGTATCAAAGCCAAACTCTTTGGCAAGCTCGTTCCACATCACGAGTAAAGAGGAACGATCATCGCTACGAATGAAGTCTACCTTACCGGCGCCTCCACCACCAAGCCACCACTATTTCATTCCAAAAATTATACATTTTGGAAAGAAAGAATGGAATGTTATCTACAAGGTTGCGGGTTCGATATTTGGAACACGGTCATTAATGAAGAATCAATTCCTATGATGGATACACCACACACCTTCAAAGGCTTCAAAGAGCTCAATGATGAAGAGAAGAAAATCATCTCCTTAAATGGTAAAGCTCTTAATATTATTTATTGTTTACTTACCATTTTGGAATATGATCATCTTGTAGGAATTAAATCGGCACATGAAGTATGGAGAAAGTTAGAAGAAATATATGCAAATGAAATGAGCAACTCAAAAGCATATACTTCTCAAATGGGTACAACATCAAACCCAACAACATAGGATGAGCTTACTACAACTTCCGTCGACGATGAAAACGAACGTAGTCTTATGGGCTTCGAAGAAAACGAGGTAAGTTCTAAATCTTCTACTTCCTATGATAATGAATTACATAATGATTATAGTGATTTGCAAAATAATTTTGATGAGCTTCAAAATGAATTCCAAAGCTTACTTGTTAAATACAAAAATTTGAAAAATGAATTCAATGTTTTGAAAAATAATAAGGATAGTCCATTTGTTTCTTATGAATCACTATCATGTGCTCACACCACCACACTTGACAAGGTTAGAAACCTTGAAAAAGAAAATACTACTCTTGTTGAAGATATTAATTGCATGAAAATGGATTTATCAAAATTCAACGTGAGTACCAATAAAATGACAAATATTGTTGATGTTCATAATTGTGATAAAGAAATTGATCACAAGCCTAATGTTGTAAACCATATCAAAAAGAATCAAGTCTCTATGCATAATGGTCATTATGCTCCTAGAATTATTTCTTGTTTTTATTGTGGTAAAAAGGGTCATACGGCTAATACTTGTCGAGCTAGAAATAGCTCTAATCGTTATTGGAGACCTAAAAGTCTCAAAGTTAATCCCAAAGGACCCAAACACTTGAGGGTACCACAAAGCAATGTCATATTAGGTATCCGGCAGAATAATAATCAAAGAAAATTGATACCGCCTAGAAGACATCAAATGACCGTCTCATTTGATCAAAGGAGAAGACATCACCACAATGAATTTCCAAGAGAAAGACACTATCAACAATGGGAAGGACACAATCCTTGGAAATTGATCAATATGAAGAGCTATATAATCAACAAGATGATTTTCAAAGGGGAAGATATCATCAACAATGGGAACGGCACAACCCATGGAAATAGAGTAATTGGTAAACCGTATCTCCTCATTTAAATATGCATTTTATTTTGTTATTATGCATGTTTTTATTTGTGCCTATATTTTTAAAATGAGTTTTCAAATATTTTTTAAAATTAAAGTCTTCAATATATATATTTATGTTTTAAAATATTTTGAAAAAGAATACCTTGCATGATGTTTTTAAAACTCTTGTGTATTTTAAATGACTTGTATGTTCATTATCTCTTATGAACTTATAATGCATAATATATTTGTGATATCTTTTATTGCCTTAGCCTACAATTCTATTTGATATGTTTTTAGGCAACATTATTCTAAGAATTGTGTAGGAGTTATATATCTTCGTCAATAGTTATCTACTCATTATTTGACAAGAGAGACATAAGCTACCGAGGTACGTTCATTATTGGTATTCATCTTATAGACTCGATATATATGTGTCATATGCCTATGTACTTGCATTTCAAGATATTTCATTGTATTTCACATAAGTGTCATTAAGAGGATTTTTCGAGTTTTGAATGGCACTATTCTCTGCTTGTTTTATCCTAAACTTGTAAATGATTATATTTTCTTTTGATAAAACATTTGATTGCTCATATTCATTCTTGTCAAAACTCTTGTTCAAATGCTTCATTCAAATGAGGTCTCAACTATATGCTCTTGGATTTTCAAATTTCAAAAGAGACCTTATATAGCTTCCTATAAGCTTATTTGAACTTATATGTTTATGAAACTCTTGATGATTTGTTTGAAAGCATAGTATGTGTTACTTGTTATTATATCTCTACTATTCGATATTACTATGCTCTTGTGCAAAGATATCTCGTTAAGATTTTGCAGAAATTGTTTGATATTTTGGAACAAGTTTGATGACCAAATGGAGGTTAATAGCTCAAAGGTAATGTCAAGAAGAAGGTAATGGATTTTGATGAAATATTTGCATCTCAGTAGCATGTTTTTGAAGCTATTCGCATTTTACTTGCCTATTCTTGTTTTAAGAAAATTTCAAGCTTTACCAAATGGATGTTAAATCCAATTTTCTAAATGGTTTTATTCAAATAGAAGTCTATGTAAAACAACCGGGTTTGAAAATTTTTCTAGGCCAAATGATTTTATAAAAGGCCTTGTATGTTTAAAACAAGCACCGTGTATGCGGTTTGATAGACTTAGCTATTTTTTTGCAAAATTATTTTATAAGAGGTAAAGTTGACACTACTCTCTTTGTTATTGAAAAAGGCAAGATTGCTTATTAGTGCAAATTTGAGTTGATTTGGTGTTACTAATGAATGTTTGTGCAAGATGTTTTCTAAGTTGATGTTAGGTGTATTTGAGATGAGCATGATGGGGGCTTAATTTCTTCCTTGGACTTCAAGTTAAACAATGCCAAGAAGATGGTTATATTTCACAATCAAAGTATACATAAGTACCTTTGAAATAGTTAAGCTTTGAAGAAGGAAGAATCTTCTCAACCTCTGTGGCTACCAATGTAAAAATTGACAAAGGTTGAGGAAGGCATATTGATTGACAAACAAATTCGAGATATGTTTATCGTCGTTTATTACTCTTTTAGACTCGACATTTTCTATGCCTTATGTCTATATGCTCGACTTCAAAACTATCCCAACGAATCTCATAAAAGTGCCATTAAAAGAAATTTTCAAATATTTGAAAGGCACTTCTTCTTATGGCTTGTATATCCAAAATTTTAAAACGTTCATATTTTTGGGATAACAAGTCCGGTGATTACAATTTCTCAAAATATGGTTCGTCATAATAAAACTAAACATATTGAGATTGAGTATTTTTAAGGGATTGCGTTTCTTAAACGTAAATTTGAGATGTTTAATTCCGTCTCAAGGATAACTCGCGGACATTTGTTTTCAACCATTTCCGTAGGAGTCTTTTACCTCATTTCGAACTTGATTATGACATAATGTATATTGAATGAGGTTTACGTTTGCATTTTGCGTTTTTAAAACTTAGGGCGAAAAATCGGATTTTTGGATCAAATTTCGGAGTTTTGCAAAACAGTGAACGTGGCTGCTGCCAGGGGAGAGGCCAACCGGTCGCCCAAACACCTCGACTGTCGCCCCTTTGTGATTTTATGGTTAAAATCGTCTCTGTTCTTTTATTCTCGCCACTTTGGCTTATTTCTCAAGCTGTCGTCCCCTTTGCAAATTTCACACACAATTTACTTCAAATGAGTTTTGTTGCATAAATTACATGTTTTGGGAATTATATTGCTCGTTTATCATCATTATTACTCATTCTCACCGATTAAATGGTAAGAATACTACTTCCTTATCTCAATTGGGTGGAACCTTTGAGAAAATGCCTATGTATTGATTGTTGTTGGAATTCTTGTATAATTGTGTTGTGAATGATGATTGTTGTTGGATTATATTTGTAAAATTGATTTTGGTGATGAAAAACTTGGTTTGATTACATTTACCAGGGCTATATATATCTTCTTCAATTTTTGACGCTCGCAAGTGTTCGATAAAAACGTTTCAATGAAAAATTCATCACCTACATGATTCTCTCGATTTCAAAAGTCTTATATATTTATAGAGATCATCTTTTGCAAATCAAATGAGTTTTCATAAGCTTCTACAAGTCATATGATCGATTTTTCCCTCCTATTTGGTTTATAAGCTTCAACATTCAAATGGTCGATAAATCAATTAAATTGCGCACCTTGATATAATTGCATGATGTTTTTATCGTGCTACATTTCTTTTGATGATTCCAAAGGGGAGAAACAGAAAACGCTCATACGCTCAAAGAAGCGAAAATAAGCTCGCAAGAAAAGCAATAAGCTAGGACTTTTATGTTTAACTAATGATGTCTTTGTGACAGGGGGAGCTTTTAAGCTCATGAAATTCATGCTTTTAGCTTGTAGTTGTTTGCCTCTACTGATTTTTGTTATGCATGTTGATAGGGGGAGCTTGTGCAAAAATGTTTTTGAAATATATTTGTTCTATCCTAGTATTTGTACTTATGACAAATATTGCTTGTTTTGGATTGATATTTTACACAGGAAAATGTATTTTGTTTTTAAAATCGATCTCCTAAAATTATTTTGGTTTGTAATTATCAAAAAGGGGGAGATAATTGTTAGATAAATGTTTTTATCAAGATTTTGATGATTTTGTTTAAATAAATTTTTATACCAAAACAATGTTTATAAATGTGTTTAAAATCGACTATTTTTTTGGTTTGTAATCATCAAAAAGGGGGAGTTTGTTAGATAAATGTTTTTATCAAGATTTTGATGATTTTGTTTAAATGAGTTTTTATACCAAAACAATGTTTATAAATGTTGTCCAAATACTCTAAATGATTTAAAATGTTTTTACTAATTTTTGGAGTATTTCTTAGAGTTTATTATTCGATAAAAATTGGACAATACTTTTGATGATTTTGTGTTAATTGGTTTTTACACCAAAACGATATTTCTAACGTTGTCCAAATCTGTCGATCGGTTTAAGATATTTTTACTAATTTTTGGAGTATTTTTTGAAGTTTATATTTGACAAAAATTGGACAACATTTCAAGTTGGAGTCGGAGCAAAAGGTCACCGCACTGGAGAATGAAAAACTTGAAAGCGAGCGTCTTTGGAGTTAAAAAAAGAGGAAGGGGACCGGTCCGGGCGGGTGGCCGAGGCGACCGATCGCACCCTAGGCGGCGCGTGCCGTCGCACCCCCGACCGGTCGACCCCCCTCTCGAACGTACTGGATCGCACTAAATTCTTTCCAACGTTCAAAATTTTCTATAGGGTAATCGGTCGCCCACAGTCGCACCCACGACCGGTCGACCCCCTCCGAATCGCACTGGATCGCACTAAATTCTTTCCAACGTTCAAAATTTTCTATAGGGGTAATCGGTCGCCTGTGTAATTTTTACAAAGAAAAATTATGTCGTTTGAAATCCTTATCGCCAAGATTTGTTTTGATTTTTGTACAATATTTCTACATCTTGTGATCCTCTTTTTGTAGACAAAAGTGAAGAAGGAGGAGTCTATGTCTATGAAGACTCTCCTATAAATAGAGGATGATTTGAAGAGACAAGACACAACAACACAAGCAATCAAAACAACAAGAAAAATCGCAAATTCTCCAAGCTTTCATATTTTACATACTTGTTGTAATAAGCCTAAGTTCTCGCACTTGCACAATCTTGAGGTCTAGGCTTTTATTCTTGATTACACTTGCACTCAAATTGTAATATTCATTATTGAGTTGTAATCTTGATTTTTGGTCAATCATTCAACACAAGACATCCTTGTGAGTATTCTTGTGGAAATAATAGACTTGGGTGATCTAGGTGATAGGTGTTTCAAGAGTGTGGTGCTCTTGAGGTGTTTGAAGAATTTGGTGTTCTTTAAGATTGAAGATTGTAGTGATCTTCACAAGGTGCCGTTGAAGGAAGGTTGTGGTAATCTTCAAGAGAGATTGTGGTAATCTCAAAGGTGGTGTTGAAGAAGAGTGTGATACTCTTCAAGGTGATGTTGTATTAATTTTTGTAATTAATAAAATCTTTTTTTCTTTTTGAAATCCATCCAGGAGATCTTTGGGGTGGTAGAGGATTAGGCCCTAGGTGGGTTGAACCTCTATAAATCGACGCGTGTTGTTTACTTCCCGCGCCTTTATTATTGTATTGGCTTATTTGTTTGAAAAAGAGGGCATAATCGAAAAGATATAGATAATCGATTCACCCCCCTCCCTCTAGATTATCGTAGCCGCTTGGACTTACAATATATGTCAAATATAAACTAATAGGTAGCTAACCACATTTGTATCAGTTAATAGTATGTCTTTTGGATTAATTCCACGACAAATTATTTTTAGGCCACTTAGATCATCTAGTTTGCACCACTTTAGTGCATAATTTGTATTATTTTTGTGTAGAAACGCTCTCTATCTCCATGCACCACTTTGTGCACTAATAATAATTTTTATTACTTATAATTGATATTAGATATGTAGTTTTATTAAATAAAAAATTTATTAAATTTTATATTTTCAAATTAATTAAATTCAAAAAATATGTAAAATTTAATGAAATTAAAGCAAAATTAAAATGACAATTCATAATAATATTGTAAATGAAACATAATTGCAAAGTTTTATGTTTGGTATTTTATAAGTAATTTTATGTAAGCTTTATATTTGTGTGTAGTATTTGATATCACATAGTACTTTCAAATTTATATATTATTACTATTCAAATTACACATCATATTAATTAAAAAAATATCAACATATAATTGAATTAACTTTAATATTATTTTCTATGAGATTAATTAAAATAAAAAATTAATTACAATAGTCAAAATTAATAAAAACATATATAAAATTTTAGGAAATTAAACAAAATAAACAAATTAGTGTCAAAACGATTGCAACACTACTAGATATAGCATTACACTTTGCAATCTTTTAAATATTGCCACAAAGTATAGCGCACAACTAGAAAATGATTTCCAATGCCCATCGCCACTTTTGTAAACTGCTAGAGATGGTCTTAGAGGATTAATAAATAATTTTTATGTGGATTCCACTATGACAAGAAGGGCAAAAGAGGAAAAGAATAATGAGAATTGAACATATATCTATGTTTGATGTTATTTCCAAGTATTAGGAGGAAATATTTTGAGAAATGTATTTGGAGATATGTGTGGAAATTGATAAATTCTTGGTTTGATTTGAGAGGTATACAATGTAGATATCTTTGATTTGAGAGGTATACAATGTAGATATCTTTGATTTTAATGTGAATGTTTATCTGGCTAGCTAGTCGTGTCACATCAATTTAGTTTTTAGATTATTGTTATATTAATATGAAGATTGGTTGATATATATATATATAATTGTTAGAAGATATATATATATATATGTATTATATGATAGAATGTAATATGTCTATATTTTAATGTATATATGTATATATATAACTATATATATATCTTAATTGGCATATACATATGTAAGTAGACTAATGATTAGAGTGTTCACAATATATTTTGGGGAAATAAAACTATGATTTTTCTCTTGAGATCGTTGTTATAATTTGATAAAAGCGATAACCTTTTCAACCTATAATTTCGGACAATTCATAAATATTAAATAAGAACTTGTACGTAGCTAGCGCACTATGATATTATAAGTATATTATGACTTATTCCATACATCTTAAATTTGGATCAACGGATGTCCTTCTTAGAAGAGAGTAGGAGCATTCTCCACACGGCATGAATTTTCATATATTATTTATATGATAATTTTCATCTTATGTAAGATGGGTTTCATGAAAATAAAAAAGAAGCTCAAATCTCAATGATGCAAGAAAGTTAATTTACCTCATTTGGGGTTTTTGTATCTCTAATTCTTTGGCTATAGTGTAGAAATGCCACACTATTGTAGTCCATATTTTTAGATTCGCATGTAAGTCTTCAACAAATCCTTTATCGTTTTATCACGTCGAACTTGATAATAATCTTTGTCGCCATTCGCATCGCGACAAGAATAGATATTGTAGTCAAGAAAAAGAACACACATTGTGCACATAAGATTGTATCACCGATAATATACTTTTAATGAAGTAAATACTATTTAAATATATTTTTATGGATAAAAAATTGAAAAGAGAGAACATACATATACATTTAGATTTTACTATTTTTTTGAACTCAAGTGGTAAAGTGAAAATTGCACAAAATATTTTTGACAAAGTGCAATAAAATCCAACTATATATATGATTTTTAGTATGTAAATTATTTTAAGAATATCTTTTTATTTAATATTTATGTGATTTTTGTTTTTAGTTTTTATACGGATCATTATAATTAGGTGTATCGTTCCATTCCCGATTTTTTCCTGGCTACGTCATTGCCCACGTGCATTGCACATGATCGAATCTCGATTCGGTGAGTATACCACCGACACATGGTTATGTGTAAAACCCGTGGAGTTTAGGAGGCAATTTGAAACTCGAAATAGAGAAGTATAAAAATGGTCATAGTTAATTTGGAAGTAATTTATTTTATTCCCAAAAACTAATAAAAAGAAGAATTTCCATCGCTAAACAACTAAAAATCGCTTGATAAAATGATTTATTTCAACGTAATTCGATGTTGATTAGTCGCTACTTCCCGATGATTTATGGCATGCATAAAGTAGCAAAAATCGGGCTACATAGATGCTACCCAAAGTGAGTACAACCTAACTCCCATGTGATTATAACATTTGTTCCATTTTGATTTTCTTTTTGGAAAAAATACATGCATATATTTAACGGGACACTTGACACAATCACAGGGGAGTTGGGTTGTGCCCACTTGGATAGCATATCATTACCCCAAAATCGACCAAATGAATTGGTTAAGACCAAATAAACATTTTTAGTTTCACTTATTTTCCTAGTTTCCACATTAAATGGTGACGCGTATTTCCATCGCTAAACAACTAAAACTTGTCGGTAAAATGATTTATTTCGATGTATTTCCGAGCGTTGATCCGTCATTACTTCTGAGCTACACAAAGTGGGTACAACCCAACTCCATGTGATTATAACATTTATTCCATTTTGATTTTCTTTTTTGGAAAAAATACATGCATATATTATAATGGGATACTTGACATAATCACAGGGGAGTTGGAGTTATGCCCACTTAGATAACATATCATTACCCCAAAAATCAACCAAATGAATTGGTTCGGACAAAGAAACGTTTTTAGTTTCACTTATTTTCCTAGTTTCCACATTAAATGGTGACGGGTATTTCCATTGCTAAACAACTAAAACTCTCAGGTAAAATGATTTATTTCGATGTATTTCCAACGTTGATCCGTCATTACTTCTGAGCTACACAAAGTGGGTACAACTCAAATCCCTTGTGATTGTACATGTGTATTATTTTGATTTTCTTTTTTGGAAAGAAATACATGCATATGTCATAATGGTACACTTAATAAAATCACAAGGGAGTTGGGTAATGCCCACTTGAGTAACATCTCATTAGTGATAATCGACCAATTGAATTGGTTCGGACAAGGAAACATTTTTAATTTCACTTATTTTCCTAGTTTCGACATTAAATGGTGAGTCGGTATTTCCGTCACTAAACAATTAAAACTACTTGATAAAATATTATTTCGACGTCATTTTGATGTTGATCCGTCGTTACTTCCGAGCTACACAAAGTGAGTTCACTTCAAATCCCTTATGATTGTAACATGTGTTCTATTTTTATTTTCTTTTTTGAAAAAATACATGCATAGGTCATAATGTTACACTTGATAAAATCACAAGAGAGTTAGGTTGTGCCCACTTAGGTAACATCTCATTACCCCAAAAATTGACCAAATGATTGGGTTCGGCCAAGGAATCGTTTTTATTTTCACTTATTTTCCTAGTTTCCACATTAGATGGTGACGAGTATTTCCGTCGCTAAACAACTAAAACTCGTCGGTAAAATGATTTATTTTGACGTAATTCTAACATTGATCCGCTACTTCCCGATGGATTACGTCCGTCGCGAATCGGCAATTTTCTTGTAATATGTGCATGGTGTATAGTGCAACTCTTTTCCAAGTAAGTTGTGTATTTTAAAGTCCCAAAAGCGGTGCTCCTAGTCCTTCATCAACTTTTCTAGTTCTAATAAATTGGATTTGAGAGCACTATATATTGTAAAAATGGGCATAGGCGCACTAATTAGGTCAAACCGATTTTTGCCAAATCGGTAAAATAAATCGTTTCGATTAAAAATTGTCTGACGACGACAAAAAAATCGGCCTAGGCAATGACCAAAAATTAGCTCAAATTGACAAAATTAATAAAACAAAAAAATTATAAAATAGCATTATAAAATTGACAATTTTTGTAATTATCTCTTGAAGATATCCATTTTGTTACGATAATTAATTTATGCAAAATTTATAAGCCTCTCGTTTGAATAAAATTAAAATAATCTCAAATTTGTTTCGTAGGATCTTTGGAGCACGAATGCACGATGGATAGTTCATTTATATAGATTAAAGAGTAAAACTTCATAGGATAAATAACTCTTAATGAAGAATTTATGAGCTTTTCTCATATTTTATCTTTTACTAAAGAATTATAACCCATGTCACAAATTGAATAAGTTTTTTATTAACTTGGTAGTAATTGTTGGAGGAGTGTATGGCTTTGTATGGTTGTTTTTCATTTTACACTTTCCAACTATTAGAAAAATGAGTTTATGTTTGTTTATAAGAAAATTTTGTTAGAAATGAAGTCATTTCCATTTTTCATTTTTATGGAAATATTCTTTTAAAAACACAATCAAATAATTTTTCAAGTACAATCACGCAAATCTATGTGAAAATACACTAGATTCACGCAAATCTATGTCAAAAAGTCATTCAAAAATTATAATCAAACTCATTTTCATTTCTAACAAAAATTCGGACAACAAACCAAACACAATCTTAATTCTCACTCGAAAAATAATAAAGTTTGAAAATTCATTTTCCAACACCTTTGGAAAGTGGAAGTTGGACTTGGAAATACAACCATACAAGGCCTATAAATTTTAAGAAACAAATTGAAAGATATATGGTTCAAACTCTGGTCAATACTCTTACAAAGTGTTAGTGATATCACTTGAGCTAGAGACTCGTGGTCACAAATTGAATAAGTTAAATTGATTTATTTTCACCTAAGTCTATTACATTCATTGAGAAATCAATGAGATGAAAAAACATTTTTTCATTGGAATGAAAAACATACGACCCCCAATTAATAAAGTACTGTCACCATTCTAAATCTTTGATAGCTTTAATTATGTATTTTGCCCAATCCCTGCTCCAAATTAAAAATAGAAAAATCTAAAAAGCAACTTCAAAAAACGGGCATTGCTTAGCTACTTGTAAATGCACAATGAAATACAGTGGAATTGATATTTGTGGTTAGATATAAAATTATAAAGAATTAAATGAAAATTTAAATTAACTCATTCAAAAACAATAATTAGCAAAATGAACAAAAGAAGAATTTAACCTGTGCTTTGATGCATAGCTTCACCGTAGGGTGAGTAGTCGTCGTCTCGGCGGTCGCGTCCCATCGAACATTGGGCTCTTTTCATTTTATCGAGAAAAATAAAAACAATAATTTTGTGTTATTTCGTTGACTATTTTTGTATCTCTTAGTATTGTGAAAAATGGTGCACCATTCAAAAGTATAGATTTTCGATGGTATATATAAAGATGTGAATAATTAAATGGCAAATTACAATAAATTTACTGATAAAGAAATTTGAGTTATTCTATAATTAAAGAGGCAAATTGTATTTATTACTCGAAAATTTGTATGATTCGAGAAAAAGGAATAATAGAGGCAAGCATTAAAGACTGAATATTTTGCATTTATTGGAGGATTTCATCGAACGATTTGATCCCATCAATCTCATTTCAAAAAGTACATGGAGATTCAATTTTAAAAATAAATTAAATAAGAAAATTATTTTATATTAACACAATTTCAATTTAGTAATATGTCTCTACTTAATATTTAGAAAACGTTGGTCTTTTTTTATAGTTCTTTTTCTTCAATTTATTTTTTATTTTGTTTTTCTTCCAATTATTATGTTTTAAAAGAAAGTTAATATAATGTTTTAATTTAGAAATATGTCTCTACATAATATATTATGTTAAATTAGTCAACTTATTTGACCAAAATACCAAACTTTTTTTTTTATTATTATTCTTTCAATTGACCACCAATTCAAGAATTTTCCTTTTCCACATACATGTCAAGTCAGTCCAATAGATAAATTGTATCTGCTATAACAGGTCATATGTATTGAGGGTTATTACTCTTTTAGTCATTTAAATACGTGCTATTTTATTTTCTAATTATTTCTTAATTTGGAAAACGAAAGTAAATAAATAAGAATTTGTTGGAATTATCATAGTCCATTTAAAAGGATCTCATCTCATAAGAGGTATATATATATATATATATATATGGATAGGATCTTGTAAAACAATCTCTTACCTTATGACCGTGTGGGTGATCACAACCATCTAGCTCTACTAATCAATGGTTCAAATTAAAATCAAAAAAATAGCATTTACTAATTAGGGTTATTGATTTTTAGTACGACCTATAGGCACTTTGCGGGTTTGGTACTGGCGTTTAGAGTTACCAATTAAGTACCTATACTTAGTATTTTTTATAAATTGGTACCTATTCATTTTTAATGATGAAAATGCCCCCAAGAAACATAAGTTGTACTCAAAATAAATTTTTGAGTATACATATTTAAATTATAAAATTAATTAAAATTTTAATTAATTTAATTAAAAAAAATAAAAAGAAGTTTCTAAAAATATTAAAAAATTAGAAAAACTAAAATTAATTACTAATTTAATAAACATAAATTGAAATTTAATTATCAAAAGGAAAAATTAGTTTAGTTAACTAATTTTAATAATTAAAAGAAAATCAAATAATTAAAAAATTAAAATGCAGATAGTAAATAAGAAAATTATAGCAATTTTTTTATTAATATATTAATTTTTATTAGTTTTCTTAATCAATTTTTAAAAAATATTTAATTTATTTTATTTTATTTTTTCCAATTTGGAATTTAATAATTTAATTTAAATAATAATAAATTATTTCTTAATTAAATTTATTTTTAAAAATTAATAATTCTAATTAAAACATGTCTTTTTAACAAAAATTAAAAATATATTGGGGGCATTTTCATCATTAAAAATGAATAGGTACCAATTTATAAGAAAATGTTAAGTATGGGTACTTAATTGGTAACTCGGAAATGCCAGTACCAAACCAAAGAAAGTGTCTATAGGTCGAGAACTAAAAAATCAATAACCCTACTAATTATTTTACACATAAAAGGATAATATAGTAATTTATTAAATGGTATAACAGACTTCCCATAATATCAACATGTTCACGCCATATATCTTGGGATATGATTAGGATTATGTTTCCATAACTGAAAAAATCTCACAAAAAACGCCATCTCTGACCTCTGTCATTCCTACAAACTGAAGAAAATTAAAGAAAACAGATTTTGAAATAAACCGATCGACAATTTGACATGAATACCACAGATGATCAATACACACCAACATTTGTATTGAGATCGAATCCGGAAGATAATTGGGATTGAAAAAAAAAAGCAATATTAATTCTTGTTAAATTCTGATCCATAATAATTAGATTACGGTATGCTTGAGTTTTTTTCAAATCGTGAATACATCTGTTCATGGATTATAAAATGAAATAATGCATAGTTAGTGTATATTTGATGCATAATTCAATAATAACGATGCATATTTGGTTAAGTTGCAACTTGTTCCCATTAGGAATAGTGACATGATTAAATTTGTAATTTTGATGCATAGTTAGTGAAATAATAACGATGCATATTTAGTTTAATTTGTAACTTGTGCCCATTAGGAATAGTGACATTTATAATTTTAATACATAATTAGTGTATATTTGATGCAAAGTGGAGACGTCATGGCGAGAAATAAAGCTATATGGAGGAACTAGCGTCGAGGAGGAAAAAGAGGAAATTAAAGAATTTATTGTTGAAATTATGTGAATGCTTTTCATGTTATATTAAATATTGTGAGATATATCCCCCTCCGAGATGAAGTTCACCCTATTATTATCATGACTTTCGAGGTTGAGGAATCCGGTGAAGATATGATGTTGTGGATGGTGGAATAAATCATGCTATATTTTAAGTAATTATGATCGGACTAAATTTTAGATTTTAAAATATAGTAGTGCTTAAACCTATTTCGAAGAAATATGATTTCGTGTCTTGCGAACAAACATTTTCATCGTTATGATATTTGAAAACTATCTACTACTAAATTAATATTTTTTTAAAAAAAAAATACGATGCCTTTGTTTTGAAAGCTCATTTAGTAAAATTTCTATTTTTCCAAACAATAGTACTTGAGGCTTATTTTATTAAAATCCAACTTTTATATTGAAATAGTGAGTGTCTCATACTTAATTTTGTAAAATTAATTACTACTTGATTTAACTAGATACATCATTTTATTTTATGATGTATGTTAATAACACCTATTTTTACTTCTTTAACGATTGTCACTTTGTTTCAACTTTTAATGTGTTACATTGACCGGTTGGATTTCTTTTCTTAACGACTAACTAGTAAACTTCTTGTACCATAATACATTTATTTTTATTTTATAAATTTCAAAAATTAATATTTATATATAGCTATACTTAAATTTGCTTGATTGATATTTTTGACTTGTACTATTGATTTTAATGTTATTTAGCACCATTATTACCAATTTTAGATTTAAAAAAAAAAAACAGAAATAGGGGGAGAAGAAGAGGTGTGGTCGGCCAACAAGACCAAGTAGTAGCACAAAAATTATCAATAACCCCACATTACTTATTTTATTTCTTCTTTACACTACATCTTCCACCATAACCATTTTTTTCATGCTTTCTTTTTACACCACTTCCACTCCTTTCCACCAACAATCATGCAGCTATTAAAACATCCAGTATTGACCATCAATTATAAAGACAAACAAAAAAGAAAAAGAAAAACACAAAAATAATCCTACTACTTACTACACTTTCGGCCATAGGTACTACTAGGAGGAATATTTTTTTCTTTCATCTATTCAATCTCCCAACTCCTCATCATCTCCATACTTGAACAAAAACAAACAAAACTCTCTCCTATTCTTCTCTAAGGGCCGAAAATTTCAAGCCAAAAGGGTGAGAAAATATTTTCTTTTCATCTTCATTTTTTCTTCTTGAAACTTCAAACATATGCTTCTTTTTCCTAACTTGATGAATCCTTATTATTGAGGTACTCCTATAGGATTATTTCTTGTAGAATTAAGGAAGACCTAGACTTGACTCCAAGCTTGAAGAAAGAAATATGAATTTTAAGACTACTTGAAGACATTGAGGTAAGTAGTAGCCATTTAGTCCTAGTATTTTTTCTTTGGACTTGAGACCTTAATTTTAACATCAAAATATGGTTTGGATACCATTTAGGGGCTGACCTTCAAGAGCTTGAGACAAGAAGTTGATACAAGGAACAAGACTCCATTTTAGAACAACCCGAAAGACTACTACGAGGTGGGTGGAAAAATCTTTCCAACTTCTAGGTGTTTTTTTTTACTTAAAATGCATGTAGTATTTGATGTTGAGCACTTGAGATATATATGTGTTATGTATTGCATGTTAATTTCTTGTATCAAGTTGAAAATTTCTCAAGTATGGCTCAAAATGTTATTTGTTGAAAAATAGGTGCATACATGTACACTTTATTGTGATATTTGATGAATTCTTATGTGAAATGGACTTGTATATGTATGACCCTTGAAATCCATGTTTTGTATGACTTATAACCTGGACAAGTCGAGCATAATTGATTAAATTTCAATTTTTGGATTTAAAATGCAAAAATGGAAAGTTGGTGGACTTAATTGCAAGAAAATAAAACTTAATGGACCCTCTGTAATTTTCGAGTTTTGGGATTGTACTTAGATTCAAAAATTTATTTGGACATTTTAATAAAGTTTTAAGATTGAAATTTCAGGACTTATGCAGTCCATGCACTGGAAATACTAATTTAACTATAATAAAATTATATTTTGGACCCAAGGTTCAAATTTCATAACAATTGGACCCCTAAAAGCCTTAAAGGCAATTATTTCAAAATGAGACAAATTTGAGATTTTCAAAAGTTAAGAGACCTATATTTATTTATTTTTAAAACTGTTTTTGTCCCAATATCCCACTGACCTTAATGATATTTTCCAACCGGAATCACATTAAAAGCCATTCCGGTTTGTGAGTTCCAAAACTTAGGGCCTAAAATGATAATTTTAACAAATTTGGGGCCAATGTGAGAATTTTACAAAAACTCGACCTCAAAACTTTAAAAACCTGAATCTCTGAACAATTTAGATAATTTAGGAACTGTCCTTATAATTTTCCTAGGTCGGTACATTTATTTATTAAATTTTAAACCCAAACGTATCGTTTTTACAAAACGGGGCTAATTGTAAATTTTCTTTTAACAAGGACCTAACTCAAATTTTGTTTTTTAAAAACAGACCATGGACCCTCTGATTTTAATAATTATTTTAAAAGATTTTGTTTTCTTAAGACACTTGACTTATCGGATCGTCTTGACCGACACGCGATCGCGGGCGACTTCCTCGTCTTGTGATTTCGAATCTATAACGGGACTTATGTTCCACCTAATCTTTCAAGATATCGAAGATTGCTTGTCCTCTCGATAATCATCTTCATCCAAATAACTCCACCAACGCCATAATTGCCACTCGAAATTTTCAAAACTTTTCCTAAACTGCTTCCCTGAATCAATAATACTCGACTGCCTGGTTGACTTCCTAAACTTGTATTTACTTTCCTGTCTGAGTCAACTTGGTGTGTCGAGCTCACAATCAAGAATGGATATCGTCGGGGGATGGGAACGGGGCGGCTCGGGCCGCTATTCTACTCTTACGGCCCCATCGCCCTAATCCCGCATAGCGAGGGACGGCGTTTGTCCGAGGAAGCGGGTCGTAGTACTTGAGGTATAATCATGATTATGACAAATCCGAGCCTTGCTAGCTCCACTGTGGATTTTGTCTTTGCTTATGGAGCGATAAGGTGACAGGTCTTGGACCATCTTGCTCGGGGTTTAGGGGAAGAACGAAGGAATCGCTTGTCGATCCACATGATTCTCGAGTTAATCGGACCCGTTTGGTTGGCGCTACAAATCCAAACGCAACCGCTACTTTGTTTGATACATGTTTTTATCTTAATTTTGATGATTTGATTTTGTCACCAAAACAATGTCTTTAAAGGTTGTCCAAATACTCCTAAATGATTTAAAATGGTTTTAATATTTCCGGAGTATTTCCTCAAGTTCATTTTTGATAATATTGGACAACACTTTTAATGATTTTATGTCAATGAGTTTTTACGTCTAAACAAGGTTCCTAAATGTTGTCTAAATACTCCCGATTGGTTTAAAATGTTTTTACTAAATTTTCGGAGTATTTCTTGAGTTTTATTTTCAACAAAAATTGGACAACATTTCTCGTCGTGGTCGACCGGCCGCCCTATAGGGCAACCCGTGATCGAAGATGATTTTGAAACGAGAAAATGAGATGGAAGGAAAAACCAGGCAGTGTCGACGGTCGTCTGGCGTCGGCCAAAGTCAGTCGGCCGGTCGCCTCGGGTCAACCGGTACACTGCAAGTTGGCGTTGAAACAGTTGATTTTTCCCACAAAATGAATGAGGGGGACCGGTTGAGACAGGGTCGACCGATCGAAGCCTATGTCGACCGGTGGCCGCCCTGTTGAAATTTTCAAAGTGTTCTTCAATTCTCTTATTTATGTGCGGCCGGTCGCCTGTGCTTTGACAAAAAAATATGACCGTTTGACAAGACACATTTCCTTAATTTGTGGGATTGATTTCTAATGACTATATTCTTGATTTTAATTGTATTTTTCTCAGTAGATTTTCAATCCCCAAGAGGAGCCTATGCTTGATCAATCATCTTCTATAAATAGAGGAAGTTTTGGAGCAACCAATACGACAATTGAGATACAACACAACAAAGATACACTTCAAGCAAATATTTGGTCTTTCATTGTTATTATTCTTGTTGTAAATTTGTCTAGCTTATCACTTTCACATCCTTGAGGTCTAGGCTATTCTTGATTACACTTTGCACTCAAATTGTATTATTCATTATTGAGTTGTAATCTTGATTTTTGGTTATCATTCTACACAAGATATCCTTGTGAGTGTTCTTGTGGTAAGAACACACTTGGATGATCTAGGTGATAGGTGCAAGAAGATTGTGGTGATCTTCTTATTAAGGTGTTGAAGAATTTGGTATTCTTCAAGGTTGAAGATTGTGGTAATCTTCACAAGGTGTCGTTGAAGGAAGATTGTGGTGATCTTGAAGGGAGATTGTGGTAATCTCCAAAGGTGTTGTTGAAGAAGAGTGTGGTGCTCTTCAAGGTGTTGTAAGTTGAATTTGTATTAATTTTGGTAATTAATAAAATTCTTTTTCTTTGAAATCCATCCCGGATATCTTTGGGGTGGTAGAGGATTAGGCCCTAGGTGGGTTGAACCTCTTTAAATCGACGCGTGTGTTGTTTACATTCCGCACCTTTATTATTGTGTTTGAGCTTTTGGTTCAAAAAGAGGGCAAAATCGAAAAGATGGAGATAATCTATTCACCCCCCTCTAGATTATCGTAGCGCTGGACTTACATACTTGTATTGCATTGGTTGGCGTTACAAATCCGTGCACGCAACCGCTACTTGTCTTGCATAGGATTGGCGCTATAAACCGCACGCAATCCTCCTCTGTCTTGCTTGAATCTCATAGTGCCTATGTGACCACGAACTATATTATTAAAATTGTATAAGTATATTACTTAAATATATTTATCACGACGCTTGTGGACTGTGTGTGAAATCATGAATCATATCTCACGCGTTTTCATACAATTGATTTTCTCGCATTAACTATATATATCGCCACACTTGCACACGATCACCCCATCCACTGAAATTTTTGTCTCATCCCCTCCGGTTTTCTAACCTTTAGAAGAGGACTTTGTTGAAGATCTTGAACCTACCATGGATGAATTCCGTGCTCCGTCTGTTGGACTTACTTTCTATTGTTATCAATGTTGCTGGACTTTTTTCTTGTTATCAAAAAAGAAAAATTATTGAAAAAAAGCTAAAGCTAGCCTGACCCTAGGCAGTAGCCCTACCCGGCCATAGGGCAAATTATGGTTGGGCTAAAAAGCCCTTATGTTATAAGGGCCCATGAAATATAGGCCAAACCTTGAAACATTTTAGGATCGGGCTAGGGTTCAGCCCTCACGACTAGACCCTTATTGACATCTCTAAGTGTGTAGTTTTGGATAGAACATGAACATGACTCTCACTTCATCTCTAAGTATTTTCTCGTGAAAGTTCGTCATCTAGATATCGGTATATCCCTAAGGGTAGGCCTTTATCTTTATAGTTCGTTCTCTAAATTTTGGTGATAACTAGTTTCATATTACTCTAGAATACCTTTTACACCTTATTACTTGAAAATAGCTATTTCCAGATTATTCAACAGTAGGTAGGGGTGTTCATTCGGTAAAACCGAGAACCGAACCACATTATATTGTTCGGTTCGGTCAAAACCGAAATAATTTCGGTTATTTTGTTCGGTTTTCGGTTAAACCGAAATTCAATTAAAAAAGAGAGAGATTTGCAGATTTTGATCTAACCCAACAACCTTCATCTTCTTTAATGCTTGTTCTTAACCCAACATAAAAATTGCACAGGCCGCACATTCTTTCATCTTCTCTTAATTTTAGGTATAACTGAAGATTAATTATTTTTCTTTAACTCCAACTTTCTGTAATCTTTAAGAAAATTTAAGAAAAACCTATACACAGAACACATATAATATACGGCTTTATAATTTGGGGATTTTTCTAAAAACCTTAAGAATCAATTACAATCACACTCACTTGCGGCTGTGGTGGACAGAGGCGAGCAAGAAGAAGCTGAGGAGAGGCGTGAAAAGCTTTCCGTCATGTTCTGACTTTTGAGTGCTTGAGAATGTTAGAATTATAATTAGTTATTAGTTTATATTTGTGAGGGTAGTTTTGTAATTTCCCTTTGTGTGTCTTCTAGGGTTTGCTCCTATATATATTGGGTAGCCTCCATTTGTATTAATCAAGTTCTTGCATTCAAGACTCCAAGTTATATAGAATTCTTCTTCCAAATTTATCTTACAAAAATGTATGTTAATTATTCTAACATGGTATCAAGAGCAAGGTTTTAATAGCATTCTCGACTTCGCGGATCCGGTGGGTATATCGCGATTACAGTGAGTATGTTGCGACTTTGTGTTATTTTCATTCGATTTTCGATCTGTTAGAAGACTTGTTGGGTTTGCTATCTTTTTGGCCTCAAGAATCAGATTATTTGCAATAGTTTGTTGGTAGAGTTGGCTTGATTTGTTGGGTATTTGCATCGATCTACCTAGTTGTTTGGTTGGTATTTCTGGCTTGATTTTTGTCATTATTCATTATGGCTAGTGAAAGAGATGATTCGTTGCAGTCGATTAGTGTACGCTTGAATGGAAAGAATTATTCATATTGAGTTATGTCATGAGAAATTTTTGAGAGGAAAAAAATTGTGGAGTTATATTTACGGAACACAAAAACATCCTGTTGAGAAAGATAATACTAAATATGTTTGAATTAGAGGTTTGGGAAGTGAACAATTCGAAAATTATTACTTGGGTTAACAATTCTGTGGAGAACTCTATTGGTATGCAATTGGCTAAATATGATACTGCTAAAGAAGTTTGGGATCATTTGGAACGGTTGTATACTCAATCAAATTTTGCTAAACAGTACCAGTTGGAAATAGATATTCGATCTCTTCAGCAAAAAAATATGACTGTACAGAATTTTATTCTGCTATGACTGATCTTTGGGATCAATTAGCCCTTACTGAATCTATTGAACTTCGCGCATTTGCCCCCTATATTGCTCGTAGAGAGGAGCAACGATTGGTTCAATTTTTGATGGCTCTTCGGGATGATTTTGAGTCTCTTCGTGGAAATATTTTGCACCGTATTCCTTTACCATCTGTTGATTCTGTTGTCAGTGAATTGTTAGCAGAGGAATTACGTCTAAAGTCTCAGGCAGGGAAAGGAGTTCTTCCTGTTCCTACTTCATCCGTTCTTGCTGTGCCCCATCGTCCATCTTCTGTTCCTTTCAGACCGCACCCAAAGGTTGCTGATAATGAGTGTAGTTACTGTAAACAACCAGGACATTGGAAGGCTCAATGTCCTGAGTTGAATAAAGGTGGCCAACAACGTTTTCAACAGAAAAATCCACGACCTCCCCAACATCAGTTTGTCCATCCAAATCAACGTGGTTTTAGGCCGCCCCCACCGACTCGTGTTCCGCACCTGTACCCTCATCGATTCTTGTGACATCTGGAACTCTTACCTCCGGTCAGCCTTCTATGGATACAATTGCCGAACAATTTGTAAATTTCTTGCCTCATCTCATGCTTTGTCTGCCTCGGGTTTGTCAACCCGAGCTCGTCGCCAGGTATATCTTCCTCTATTTGGGTATTAGATTCTGGAGCTTTTCATCATATGTCCCCCCGATATATCATGTTTTACTTCCATTTCACCCACATATGCTAGACTGTTTTTTCGGGCCGATGGTACATTGTTACCCTTAGCAGGAATTGGATCTGTAGCTACACCTCACTTGTCTCTTCCACATGTTTACCATATTCCCAAACTTACATTAAATCTTGTTTCTGTTAGCCAATTGTGTGATTCCGGCTACTTAGTATCATTCTCTTCTACTTCTTGTTGTGTGCGGGATCCACATTCCCTAAGGCGATTGGGACAGGCCGTAGGCAAGGAGAGTTATACATTTTGGATGAGCTCAGAGTACCCTCTATCGCAGCTTCTACTGTTGATTTGTCTTCTTTTCGTTTGAGTCCTTCATCGTCTAGCTTTTATTTGTGGCATTCTCGTTTGGGTCATGTTTCGTCTTCACGTTTAAGATTTTTGGCTTCTACAGGTTCATTAGGAAAATTGTCATCTCATGATATCTCGATTGTAGTGGTTGTAAAGCGCAAAATTTTTCGCTTTACCTTTTAAACGAAGTGTTTCTAATTCTCGCGCCATTTGATTTGGTTCATTCGATGTGTGGGGACTCGCTCCCATTCCCACAAAGGGGGTTCTCGATATTATGTCTCTTTTATTGATGATTATTCTCGTTATTGTTGGGTTTATTTTATGAAGCATCGTTCTGATTTTCTGAGCATATATACTTCATTTCGAGCTTTTGTAAAAACTCAATTCTCTGCTATCATAAAATGCTTTAGATGTGACTTGGGTGGGGAGTACACCTCTAATAATTTTCGTGAATTGCTTGCTTTGGATGGGACTTTACATCAAACTTCTTGCCTGAGATACTCCCGAACAAAATGGTATTCTTTGAAAGAAAACATAGGCATATCATTGAAACCGCTCGCTCACTTTTACTATCTAGTTCGGGGTTCAAGTGAATTAAGGGGAAGCCGTTTTTACCGTCTGTCCATTGTATAAATAGATTCCATCATCCATTACATCCGATTTATCACCATTTCGTAGACTATATGGTTCCACCCTAGTTATTCGTCCTTACGAGTCTTTGGTGTGCATGTTTTGTCCTTCGTCCTCATGTTGAACGCAGCAAATTATCTTCTCGTTCAGCCTATTTGTGTTTTCTTAGGATATGGAGAAGGTCGGAAGGGATATCGTTGCTTTGATCCTGTTGCTCAAAAATTATATGTGTCTCGTCATGTATTTTTTCTTGAGCATATTCCATTCTTCTCTATTCCCTCTAGTCCTCATAGCATCTCCAAACCGATCTTGTTCATATTGATCCATTCTCGGATAATACTGATAGAGACTCATCGACATCTTCGCTCCGCCTACGCTACGGCACCCCAATCGCTTCCCCGAAATTGTGGATCGTTTGCCTCCTCGATATCCCCAACGTACACGTAAGTCCACTCTTACTCCGACTTTGTTTATTCCTCTTATTCTCCCGCCTTTGCTTCATTTTTGTCCTCTATTCACCAAATTTCGAACCACACTCCTATAAAGAAGCGATTCATCGATCCTTTATGCAAAGATGCTATGATCGAGGAACTTTCGCTTTGCATAAAACAAACACTTGGGATTTGGTATCTTTACCACCTGGTAAACGGGCAATTGGTTAGCGTTGGGTTTATAAAATTAAAACCAAATCGATGGTTCGGTTGAGCGATATAAAGCACGATTGGTTGCTAAAGGTTATTCACAACAAAGATGGTATGGATTATGAGGAAACTTTTGCCCTGTTGCAAAAATGACTACCGTTCGTACTTTTATTCTTTTCTTTCTATCCGAAATCGCACATATCTCAATTGGATGTCAAAAATGCCTTCTTGAATGGTGATCTTCAAGAAGAAGTTTACATGATCCCACCACCTGGAGTTCCTCATAATCGGGCGAAGTTTGCAAGCTTAAGAAAGCATTGTATGGTCTCAAAAGCAGGCTCCATGGGCTTGGTTTGAAAAATTCTCTGTCGTGCTTACTTCACTTGGTTTTAGTTCCAAAGAACATGATTCTCGCTCTTTTCTTCAAGCGTACATGTCTTTGGTATTATTCTTCTTTCCTTATATGTTGATGACATGATCATCACCGGTGATGATGTTGATGGGATTGCATTGTTGAAACTGAGTTAGCTTCTCGCTTTGAAATGAAAGATTTGGGACCTTTGCGATATTTCTTGGGTATTGAGGTAGCGCTCCCTCGAGGTTATCTTCTTTCACCCAAGTACATTTCGACATACTTGATCGAGCTCGTCTTCGATACTCGGACGGTTGATACGCCTCTTGAACTTAATGTTCGATATTCTCCTTCACGATGGCACACCATTATCCGATCCTACTTTATATCGCACTATTGTTGGAAGTTTGGTTTATCTAACCATTACGCGCCCGGATATTGCATATGCGGTTCATATTGTGAGTCGGTTTGTCACTTGCCCCACTACCGTTCATTGGGCATAGATTACTCGTATCTTGCGATACCTCCGTGGTACTCTTTTCGAGAGTCTTTTGTTTCCATCTACATCTTCATTAGAGTTGAGGGCATATTCGTGCGGATTGGGCGGTGATCCTACGATCGAAAATCCACCATTTGGTTTTTGTGTTTTTCTTGGAGACTCACTTATTTCTTGGAAGAGTAAGAAACAAAATGTTGTGTCTCGATCCTCCACAGAGGAGTATCGTATCGGGCAATGGCTTCTACTACAACCGAAATAGTTTGGTTACGTTGGCTTCTTGCGGATATGGGTGTTCATTTGTCCTCACCTACTCCCATGCATTGTGATAACCAAAGTGCTATTGATTGCTCACAACTCGAGTTTTCCACGAAAGAACAAAGCATATTGAGATTGATTGTCATGTCACTCGTCATCACCGCAACATGGGACACTCCACTTACCTTTCATCTCATCATCTTTCTGATTACCGATCTTTTCACCAAGTCACATCCGCTTCCCGCGCTTTTTTGGTTGGCAAACTCTCGATGATTTCTACTACATCATCATGAGTTTGTGGGGGATGTTAGAATTATAATTAGTTATTAGTTTATATTTGTGAGGGTAGTTTTGTAATTTCCTTTGTGTGTCTTCTAGGGTTTGCTCCTATATATATTGGGTAGCCTCCATTTGTATTAATCAAGTTCTTGCATTCAAGACTCCAAGTTATATAGAATTCTTCTTCCAAATTTATCTTACAAAAATGTATGTTAATTATTCTAACAGAGAAGATCAATACTCTTTCCCTCTTTGTGAGAATGAAAAGGCTTGGAATTTGAGATGTGAAGAAAGAACACGCACACTTATGCTGAAATATGTATTTTACAAAAACAATTCGGTTTTCGATTCGGTTCGGTCAACCGAACCACAAAACCGAAACCGAACAGAAAACCAAAATTTTAAAATTTAACAAACTGAAAACCGAACCGAAATTTTTGGTTCGGTTTCGGTTCGAACCGAATTTTCGGTTTGGTTCGGCTGGTTAACCGAACTGTGAACACCCCTAACAATATCACTCAGAATATATGTAACTTCTTTTGTAAAGGCATTCAAATTCTTACACTTCTAAAGTCATTGAAACACAATCATGCAATGAAAATTCTTTCAAATACTTTTCAAGTTTAAAGTAATTCACTTCATGAAAAATAGTTCTATCAATATTTTCAGGTAAAATGAACCTGGAATATTATTCTGAAATTTATGGAGTTTGCATACAATATGAGAATTAAGCCGAAGCATTCATGATTTCAAGGCCTTGATAAAACACAGCTTCAAAAGCATCCATTTCGATCTTTGCCCTCGACAATCCAATCTCAAATCCTCCCTCAAACTCTCTGGATTTGCAAATGGATATTGATTTTTCCCTGTCAATATGAACAAATTCGTACTTTTTCGGCCTTCCCCACCCATAATCAACCTCGTACACATCAAATCTTGACGATCCAGCCACTGATATCAACCGTTTTCCATTAAATTTTCCGAAATCCAGTGGCCAGTCTGCACTTTCCAGGATTCCCTTTTCATTGTACACAGTTTCTTGGATAGCCTTTCCAATAGACTCTGCAGCAATTAAAACCCCTTCATTTCCCGTTAACAATCCATGCCTGGATTGTGCAGTCACAAATATTACACAATTGCCAAAGTAAGTTTTCGGCAATGGTGGAACCAAACGTGCCCGGCAATCTGCAGCACAACCGAAGTAGACGGGTTCGTCTTCGTTCGCATACTCCCCGACAGCAGCCTCTGATTTTACGGAACAAGTCCAGAAATAAGCAGAAATAACTGAGAAAGATGAAATGTAACATAGATTTGGTATATTGGCTAAAACATAGTTCTTTAGGTCTTGGACTTGTTTTTTGGTCAGGATAAATGTTTTACGTACTCTATTGATGGGAAAGGTTAGAGGTGGTAGCTCAACAGGCAATACCCTGGATTTCTTTACAAAATTCCAGGCCCTGGAATCTAATCTCGTTGGATCTTGAACTAAACTTCTATCAAAAACTGGCAAAAAGTTTCCATCAATCAGATTACCAAATCTATTAGCCAAAGCCCATGTTTTCACAAAATTAACAATACTACTCTCGTCAGCTACGACGTGATAATTGGTGATACCAAGACAAATGCCCTGTTCTGGAAATAGTGTGATTTGGAAGGCTATGACAGGAAAAACGACCGAGTCGGGAAACTTTTTAGCCGGTGGCAACTCAGGGACGCAGGCGTAGAATTCATCGGCTAATCTTTGATGGTTTTTCGTAAGAGAATCAAAATCTTGATCACATTGAGCAATTGTTAAGGAAACTGAGTCCCCGAAATATAACGATTTACAGGGCTGTCGGGGTTTGAGGGAAGGACTATATTTCCAGCGAGCGGAAGAAAATGTGCGAGGGCAATGGAAAGAGATTTCTTGAGGTTTGGAACAATGGTTTCCAAAAAATGGGATATTGAGGTTGGGAAATCAAAGAAAATTAACCTCTGAGTTGGATCAGATATTAAGAATGGAATGTCAAAATGTGTTAAGGGGAGTGATAGCTCTTGAATATCATCGGTGCCTGGTGAAGGATGTATTTGGCAGTGCTCAAGCTTGGTTGCCATTGGAATTAAACTCAATGAATTTGATTATCAGTATTTGTTTGTGATTCTTGCCATTTTCGGGTAAACCTGTGGGTGAATTTGCAATTTTAAAGAGATGATATATAGTTGATAACGTGCAACTTGAATTGATTTTTGGGGCTTGGATAGGTATGGCACTATGTTCGGATAAAATCTAGACCCATATATCACTAATCATGTCTAGGGCTAGTCTTTAATTTCTCAGCATTTAAGTTGAACATTATGTTTAAGATATCAGTATCCTTTTTTCTCTTATTAATAATTAAACTGAGCTCACAATAAGAATTAAGATGGAGATAAAAGATTGTAACAGTTTTAGACTAACATACACCTGCAATTCAAAGCCACGTGTCAGTTAGAGTCTCAGCCTTTTTATCACAACGCCAAACCTATTGTCTAATTGCTTAGCAATAATTAGTTTCTTTTCAAATTGGTCACACCTAAACATATACTATCACATAGGCAAATCTTTTTTTTTGATCGGTAATCACATAGGCAAATCTTGTTATTGAAAGTGTTGCTCCAAGTGCATTTATGTTGCTTATAAAATATTCATTGTTCAAATTTTTTAAATAAAATATTGATGTGGTTAGACAGATGGTTGCACTTTAAATCTAATCCAATGATGGACAAGTGGTTTGTTTGTTACTTCTCCTTATAATTTTCTTCCTTGCTCTTAGGAAGTAACTTTCTCCTTTATTTATGTATAAACCTCATCCTTTGGGGGCACCAAGTGTATTAATTAGTGATGATACAGCTTGTGTGTATTTATGTATAACCTCATCCTTTTATTTTATGTATAAACCTCTCCTTTTATTTATGTATAAACCTCATCCTTTGAGATCGTTATTAGTAGATTGGGGTCGAACATAATTATTCTCTTTACCCGAGAGGATCTGGTTGTACGTCGCCAGACCCCGTCAGAACATCGGCCGTGCGTGCACATCCGCGGTTTACCTTCGTGGCAGCAATGAGGAACCGGAGATGTTGTCCTCAGGCATAGTCAGGCGTAAGCCTGAAAGCTGAGTTATCAAAAAAAAAAGATACTAGGAATGTTGGGATATTCAGCATAAAACAAGGAAAAGTAATTCAACAAAAGTTGCTATTGTTTTTCTCAAGTTGGCACCAGCCAAAGAAATTGAGATTGAGTGTTGTTTAGCCTCTTTTGTTGACTAGGAAAAGAAATCAGATGATTTCTTTGAAAGGTATTTGCAAACCTTCTGCCATTTTTCTCTATAAATAGAGAGTGGGATTGCAGGGAGAAAATATGGCAAGCAGGCAAGTGCTTGGCCATCCAACTGGGTGGATAGGAAAAATGAGTGTACACACCTGGGGAGATCAATTTGGGTGAGTCAAATTATGATAGGTGCAGGAAACACTCGGGGTATTTTTCTCTCGGGTAACACAAAGGGTTGGGGAGAGTGTTCTTTGATAGCTAGTAAAGTGGTTGTACGAGAGTCTTTTATTCTTGAGTTTGGACCATAAAACTCAAGGAGTGTATTTTCTTATACCGAAAAATTCTTTGTTAGTAAAGAACGGAAACTCTCGTGGACGTAGGCGGGTTTTGCCAAACCACGTAAAATCACTGTGTGCATTTATTTTCTATCGATGTCATTTATTTTTGCCATCATCTTGTTGGTGTGATTTGTCGGGTATTCTGGATAAATCAAATCTCGGATCACTACACGCCTCCCCTGCGCCCAACAAGTGGTATCAGAGCTACTTGGTAACTCGGGCAAGGTAGAAAATTGAGATTTGAATTTTTTCGGTGGACACTATGGTAGTGACAGATCCATTCAAGGTGCACAATTTGACGACAAAGGGAATTTCACTCCTTGGTAATAAAGAGTGAAGGATCTCCTAGTTCAACAGGGTCTGACAATGGCATTGAAGGGAAATGAGGGAAAATTGACAAATATGAAAGGTGCACAGTGGGCAAATCTGGATCAACTGGGGAAAGTTGGTGTAAAGATTGAGGAAGAAGATAAAGCCTTTTTACTTCTTACCTCTATCCCATATTCATATGATAGTCTGGTAACGACGTTGTTATACGGGGAAGACACACTAGACTTGGAGCATATAAAAGCATCATTGTTGTCCAATGAAAAACAAAAGAAGGCAAACCAGGAGGAGGGACATGAATCTGCTTTGGTTGCTCGGGGCATGAATCAGAACGGGAGGAAATCTGGTGGTGGATCTGTGACCAGCAGGTCAGATTTAAGGACCAGGGGAAAGGGTATTGTATGCTATCGTTGTCACGAGAAAGGTCACATTAAAAGGAATTGTCCTTGGAAAAAGAAGGATAATGTCGGTGATGGTGGCGGTGCTGATGTGGTGATAGCTGCGGAAGTTGGAGATATCTCACAGTCTCCAAAAAGATTGATACTTCTTCTCAAGATTGATGGATTTTAGATTCGGGATGCGTAATGCATGTGTACTCCAGAATGAATTATTTTGATTTACTTCAATTGAGGGCAGGAATTTTGTTCTCGGGTGATGGTTCTACTTATAGAATCATGAGATTGGAGTGGTAAAAATCAAAATGGGTGATGGAGTGGACCGTACTTTGGGTGTTGTGGCCTATGTCCCAAAGATGCGGATGAATTTAATTTCTGGTGCCAAGTGGATTCCAACGGTGCGATATTCAAAGCAGAGGTCGAGTCCTGAAAGTCACACATGGCGGAAGGGTCCTAAGGGTGAGAGAGAAGCATCGAATTTGTATCTTCTCGGTGACCTCAAGGATTCTTTGGAAATGGAGCGCCGGAAGGCTTCGAGGAGCATACGAGTGTGAGGGAAATCGCCGGGCGAGAGGATAGATTGAAGTTGTTCTCTCGGCATCAACTAGTGGTGTTGATCGGATCGCACGTGTGTATTAGCCGATTGAATCGGTGGAGTTAGGACTTCACCGATTTGGCATGTGTGCAGAGAACTAAAGGGCAATGGTGTTGATATTTTGGTTTGCGGGTGATATTGTTTTATGTTGAAGGTGGAGATTGTTGGGATATTCAGCATAAAACAAGGAAAAGTAATTCAACAAAAGTTGTTATTGTTTTTCTCAAGTTGGCACCGGCCAAAGAAATTGAGATTGAGTGTTGGATTTTTAGCCTCTTTTGTTGACTAGGAAAAGAAATCGGATGATTTCTTTCAAAGGTTTTTGCAAACCTTCGCCATTTTCTCTATAAATAGAGAGTGGGATTGCGGGGAGAAAATATGGCAAGCAGAAAGGCAAGTGCTTGGCCATCCAGCGGGTGGAGAGGAAAAATGAGTGTACACACTGGTGAGATCAATTTGGGTGAGTCAAATTGTGATAGGTGCGGGAAACACTCGGGGTATTTTCTCTCGGGTAACACAAAGGGGTTGGGGAGTGTGTTCTTTTGACTATTAGTAAAGTGGTTGTACGAGAGTCTTTTATTCTTGGGTTTGGACCATAAAACTCAAGGGGTGTATTTTCTTGTACCGGAAAATTCTTTGTTAGTAAAGAACGGAAACTCCCGTGGACGTAGGCTAGTTTTGTCGAACCACGTAAAATCATTGTGTGCATTTATTTTCTGTCGATGTCATTTATTTTTGCCATCATCTTGTTGTTGTGATTTGTCGGTTATTCCGGATAAATCAAATCTCGGATCACTACACGTCTCCGCTGCGCCCAACAAGGAATACGAGATAAAACATATTTTGGAATAGAGGATCTGGACTCCCCTTTGAATGTGTTAGCCCACAATACGCAAATCATGTGCGACAAGCTCAATCAAGTAATGCAGAGATGGAGATTCGAACTTTAGATCTTATTTCAACAACCCACCCTACACTGCTAGACCACACCACCATGAGGGGGGCAATAAGCATATATATATATTTTTATATGTAGGTGTGGGTGTGAAAGTAAAACCTGAAAAAAATAAAAGTTATATATGTTAATATTACTTCCAAAGAAAATAAATTAAGTTTAAATAAAATTTGCACAAAAACTCCTGTAAGATCATTTAACGGGTCTTTTCTATTAGACGGGTCCAACCCTGCCCGTATTTTTTCGTAATTTCGTGCACTGGTGGCATGTTTATAATATTCTGGGATAATGCATCCCGAAAAGTATTAGTAGTTCCCTGGAGAGTATTTTAGTGTTCTCCTGAATATAATTAACTTTTTCTCCCGAAAAGTATTAACAGTCCCTCAAAAAAGCATTAGTAGTGACGATGAAATGTATTAGAGGTCTACTTGAACAGTTTTTCCAGTAACCCTCTTGAAAAATATTTATTTTCCATCAAGAGTATTAGTATTCCTACTAACTTATTTAAAAGTATTATGTTTTCCGATTAAATATATTTTAATATTCCTCTTGAAAAGTAATAGTTATTCTCATAAAGAGTATTAGTAGTTCCCCATAAAAGTATTAGTTTCTCCCAATAAGTATCAGTAGTCATCCTGAAAAATATTTGGTAGCACCCCTAAAAATATTAGTTTTTCCTCCGAAAAGTATTAGTTGTCCTCCTAAAATATATTAGCAGCGGCCAACGGATGTAGTATTGGTACTTGTACGGGCTGTTGGTGGGCTGACGGGTCGGATATTTGGATCCGTCTAATGAATTAGATCTGTTAGACCATCTGACAGGAGACTAACCCTAAAATTTGTAATGTGATATTATTACAAGAAGTGAATGTGTATTATTAAGGAAAATAATATTTTTAGAAGTAAAAATATATAAATTAGGAAAATTATAATTATAAGAGTTATTTCACTTATCTTTACACGAGGGTCGACGTTATCGTTAGATGTATTAAGGAAGGAGTTGGCAGCAGACAAGTCATTCAATAATGAAACTTCCATAACATTGATTGACCTTTCATGAATATGTCTTGAAAAGTGAGATCTAAATCGAGTCGAGCAATAACCCATTGGAGAAGTAAAGTTGCGATTGAATATACTTTCATTTTTAAAAAATAAAATTCAGATAGAGAATAGTGTGAAAAAATTGTTAGTGAAAATAAGAATTTTTTTTTTTGGAAGTGACAATAGGAAAACATTTGAAGATGTGAATGGATATGAAATAAAAATATAATGATGAAAGATAACGTTACGTAGAATTAGTAAAATAATGATTTTATATATTTCGTAGTCAAAATATATGTGAGTGGGTCCAAAATCCATCCAAGATACTTTTCCAAATCCAAAATTGAGCATACCATCGTCTTCCTCATCTCAAGCTGCACAAAGCCCACTCCTCAATCAGTCTGATTTGCCCCCAACCAAAATTGCACAAAAGGGGATCTTAAAATCAATTTTTCAACTTTTAGGGGGTTGTTTCTCCTTGTTGTTGGCCGAATTGGCCTCCGGCCAAGAAGAAAAAGTTGCTCAGAATAAAATTTTGAGTCAGAATGCACCACCTCGCCCAACGGTGCTCGACACCGACACCGGCTAGCCACTATTTACCAATCACTTGCTATAAGAGGGTCGTCCATTAGTCTTTAACAGTTGACTGATGGGACGTGCCAAAAATGAGTAAATTTTGAAACGTTGGGTACAAATAATGATATGCCCAAAAAAGTGGGTACCAAAAGTGAAAACCGTTAATACTTTGGGTACCAAAAGTGAATTTTGTTGGAAATTGGGTTTGAGGAAGTGCGCGTCGTCCCGAATTTGACCAAATTTTCGGTGGCTAAGAATTTAATTTTGGAGGAATTAAATTAATATTATTAATCTACTTTCAGAGTAAATGTTCGTAGTGTTTTATATTTCTCAAAATCGAATTTCGGTGATGATTGAGAAATTAATACACGAAGTTGGCCACGCGAATGGGCATAGTTTATCCTAGTATAAATACTAGAAGGTATTATTGGTTGGATATACTATAACACAAGTGGATGATCACAATAGGCCATGGGCCGGCCCGGATCTTTGGGCCCGGGTCTAGGTTTAGTTAGTTTGTCACTCAAAAATGGGCTTGGCCCAAATTCAAGTGAGTGTTGGGCCTGATGTATCTAGACATTGGAGGTGTCCAGGTTCATGTATGTTTCTTGGAGCTTGTAACTCCTAGATAGTGGTCATAATGTGATTTGTAACTCTTGGAAGTTACATTTGGTTATAATTGCCCATTTTCTATCATTAAATTTCCTCCAAGTGTTGGGAATTACAGCATTTATATGCTTAGCTTGCATTCAGTTTCGTGTAGAGGAAAATAGGGAGAAAGAGAGAGAGTTATAAAATATTCTACGTAAAGTTATTATGTCCGGAGGAATAATACAAAAAGAAGATAGTCGATAGATAGGAGAAAGAGAGAGTCAGAGCAACTACAGAAACTATTAGGCGTTACGCTCTACCTAGCGGTCGAAAGTACCGCCAAGAAAGCCAATAGACTTTGAATAGCTTGTACGAAATCGGCAAAGTCTCCTTTGTTCGTTTGTCTATTGATTGGCGAGCTATTCCCAAAGGCATATTAATATTGTAGAAATTAAGTTATTATGTCCAGAGGATGTTATCCCAAATGTCGTCACATCTCTCGCCGTGATCTTTCTTTTCTCGCATTTTTCGAGTTAAGCAAGCAAGTTCTCGCTTCTTCTAGTTCGAAAGGTGCCTTTGTGTCGGTGGTGCTCATCGCACACGCACGAGGTTAAGTCGTTTTATCTTTGGGGATATTACGCCGCACCGTGAGCACTAGCCGGGGACGTATTTGTCTTGCGGATAGAGGTCTTCTTTGACTCGGCTTTCAAGTTTTGTCAGATTCATGCTTCTGGAGTTGGAGTCCATTCAAGATTTGTAATAGTTAGATTTTGCTTCAAGTTGTAATTTTTGTTTTTATTTCTATTTTTTGTAAAGCCATTGTTGAAGGCATTTCCCGTTATATCACTTTGTACGTCAACAATCGCAAGACAAATATCGTACCTTCACGATGGCGAGGAGAAATAGAGCCTTAGCTTGGAGATGAATCTGACAGAAGACATTCCAGTGGTTTGTTGGAATTGTCGTTGTTGCTAAAAACGCATTGCATTTGAAGCATGGGGCTAGGATGGTGATATCCTATGTCGTAACTTTGTCTTTAAAAGACTTAGTTGTACACTTTACTATATGTATTGTGTAGTTTGATATGAACTGGGGATATTTTTCCAAAATGTTCATATGTTGAAAAGAAATACGAAATGAGGATGTGATTTCCAAGAGGTTCGTTATTTCTAGAATTTTGGATTGAAAAAATGGATGATTCCAAGAATCCAAAAATGTGTTGAAACTAGTCTAAAAAGTTTCAATTGATCCCGCATGATATTTGTCTTTGAAGGGATGTCGTTTAAATGAAAAAATCCAAATGGTTTACATCGTTAAGATGTCGTTACAGGTTGGAAAATTTTCATGAATTCCTAAATGCATAATCGGAAGGAAATTGGATTAGTGGCACGATTGTTGATTGAAAATCGAAGAAAGCAATTGAATGTCACGAAAGCTAAATCCATGAAAGTCTTGCTAGAGACTCGAGAAAAGTGTGGTGGAATACTTTTTAAGAATTCTAATTGATCCAAAGAATTGTGGGGTATGACCATACTTTCGTCACAATTTTGGCTTTCGAGCTACGATTCTGCGATTTAGATGTGACGAGAAGATGTAGTCCGAGATGTGGTAACATCTAAGGCAGACGTTGAACCACAATCGCATGAGGTGTTGGCATAGGTGTTGTAACACCGGAAGCGACATTATATCACGATTTGCGAGAAGGTGTTTCTCAAGTGTTGTAAACACTAAGGTAGTTTCGAGAACCAAGTATGAGGTCCGAAATGTTTTCAAAGGTGTGACAACATCTAAGATCACACTCTCGTAAAATGGTTCGACACAATTGTTGGAACAAGGTTCTGAAATTTGTTTGAACGAGGTTCTAACGATATTGTTGGAATGAGGTTCTATTAGTAATAGAACAACGAAAAGCATTGTAATGCTAATGAAAATACCATGAGTTGTGTAAGTTTTGGGGTAATTCGTAGTTGAACAAAGAAACACATAATATGTGGTGGGAAGTTGTTTTAACGGCTAAACACATATTGAATAAAATCCCACTTAAAGGGAAAGATAAGACTCCTTACGAATTGTGGAAAAATCGTAAGCCTTCTTATAAATACCTTAAAGTGTGGGGGTGTTTGGCTAAGGTTGCAATACCTGAACCAAAGCAAGTTAAAATCGGTCCAAAAATGGTCGATTGTGTTTTTATTGGTTATGCACTTAACAGTAGTGCATATCGATATATGGTACATAAGTCAGAAAATCTGGAAATGACAGTTGGTACCATAATTGAGTCAAGGAATGTTATATTCTTTGAGAATATTTATCCTTGTAAAGAAAGAATAGATGGAAGTTTAAAGAAACGATTGTATTCAGATGTAGCTGGAGATGTTACTTCTGGTGTTATCACATCTGGAACAGCTGCAGATGTTGCTGAAGGTGCTGCTTTGGATGTTATAACATCTGGAACGACATCTGGTACGACATCTGCTGTCACATTTGACAGAACAGTTAGTTCAACACCGAGTGGTGAAGAACTAAGACGAAGTAAGAGGCCTAAGGTGGTTAAGTCCTTTGGTCTTGACTTTCTAACATTGATGTTAGATGGTGAGCCAAACTCGATTAAAGAGGCTCTAAGTAGCCCAGATGCTCCACTCTGGCAAGAAGCAATCAATAGTGAAATCGAGTCCATTTTGCAAAATCATATGTGGGAGTTGGTTGATCTCCCTGTTGGTCATAAAACTTTAGGATGTGAATGGATCCTAAAGAAGAAGTATAAAGCAGATGGAACTATTGATAAGTATAAAGCACGACTTGTAGCCAAAGGCTTTAAACAAAAAGAAGGGTATGACTTCTTTGATACATATTCTCCGGTAACAAGGATTGCGTATATTCGGGTGCTTCTCGCCATTGCTGCTTTGCATAATCTAGAGATTCATCAGATGGATGTCAAGACGGCATTTCTAAATGGAGAGATAGATGCTGAAATCTATATGGAACAACCTAAAGGGTTTGTTGCACCCGGTCAAGAAAAGAAGGTGTGCAAGTTGATAAGATCCTTGTATGGACTGAAACAGGCTCCAAAACAATGTTTATATGTAGATGATTTGTTAATCATGGGCAGTAGTCATGATACTATCATGGACACGAAAAGAATGTTAAAGAGAAACTTTGACACGAAGGATATGGGGACTGCTGATGTGATTCTGGGGATAAAAATTAGTAGAACTCATGATGGAATTATCTTGTCACAATCCCACTATGTGGAGAAAGTGCTCAAGAAATTCAATGCTTTTGACAGTTCATCGTCAAAGACGCCCATTGATTTTGGTGTAAATCTGGTTGCTAATGAAGCAGAACCAGTGGCTCAGATGGAATACTCACGTATTATAGGCAAATCGAATGTACATTACAAATTGTACACGTCCAGACTTGGCCTACCCTATAAATATGTTGAGTAGGTTCACGAGCAATCCAAGCCACGAGCATTGGAAAGCGTTAACCAAGGTGTTAAAATACTTGAAGTATACCTTGGAGTATGGGCTATACTACTCGAGATATTCGGTTGTACTTGAAGGGTATAGTGATGCTAGTTGGATTTTAGATTCGAAAGATTCTTATTCCACTAGTGGATACATATTCATCATTGGAGGTTGTGCGGTATCGTGGAAGTCCACAAAGTAAACGTGTATAGCTCGGTCCACCATGGAATCAGAGTTTATAGCTTTGGACAAAGCTGGTGAAGAAGTCGAGTAGCTTCGAAACTTTTTGGAAGATATTCCATGTTGGAGGAAGCATGTGCCTTCTGTGATGATTCACTGTAATACCGAAGCGGCTATAGGAAGGCACAGAGCAGTATGTAAAACGGTAAGTCTAGACATATTCGTTGGAGACATAATACTGTTAGACAATTGATCTGAAATGGTGTGACATAAAGTCAAAAGACAATTTGGCATATCCTTTGACGAAAGGACTGAATCGAGATCAATTGAGTAAATTGCTAAAGGGAATGGGCTTAAAATACACAAAGTAAAAATAACCATCATAGTGGTAACCCAACCATGATGACTGGAGATCCCAAGAACTTGGTTCAATGGAAAACCTAAGCTATGAGGGTTATGTTGTAACACTTGGAAACAATGTTTCAACCCATCCCTAGAGAGCAATGTCAAGTGTTGAACACCTGCAAGTTATGGTGAGGCTAAGTCATTTGACTTTTAATGATTCCTACACCTAGTTGAGGTTGAGTATGGCGGGATACTCGGATAGGAGATCACATATGTAAGTGAGAAGTGAGGCCCACTTCAAAGTAACACTTATGAATCCAAAGAGGTGTCCATGGCCGGAACGGACACAAAACGTGAGAACAGGAGGTGTTGAGACCTTACTGTGTTAATATTGTTGTCTCGATATACACCGTGGAGGGATAGTTCAAGGCATTACGTCCACTAGGCCACCAGTGTACCCGATAGTATTGACTATGGAAGGTTCAAAGCCACAAACTACCTATCCTGATGCAGTATTGTCTCTTGAGGACTGGTTTGCGTGTCTACATTTATGCATGCATTAATTTCCACTCATGTGGGGATTGTTGGAAATTTCGGTTTGAGAAAGTGGGTGTCGTCCTGACTTTGACCAAATTTTCAGTGGCTATGAATTTGATTTTGGAGGAATTAAATTATATATTATTAATCTACTTTCCGAGTAAATATTCGTAGTATTTTATATTTCTCAAAACTGAATTTCGGTGATGAGTGAGAAATTAATACACGAAGTTGGCCACGCGGATGGGCATAGTTTATCCTAGTATAAATACTTGAAGGTGTTATTGGTTGGATATACTATAACACAAGTGGATGATCACAATAGGCCATTGGCCGGCCCGACTCTTTTGGGCTGCCCAGGTTCGCTTAGTTTGTCACTCAAAAATGGGCTTGGCCCAAATTCAAGTGAGTGTTGGGCCTGATGTATCTGGACATTGGAGGTGTCCAGGTTCATGTATGTTTCTTGGAGCTTGTAACTCCTAGATAGTGGTCATAATGTGATTTGTAACTCTTGGAAGTTACATTTGGTTATAATTGCCCATTTTCTATCACTAAATCTCCTCCAAGTGTTGGGAATTACAGTCTTTATATGCTTAGCTTGCATTCAGTTTTGTGTAGAGGAAATAGGGAGAAAAAGAGAGAGAGTTAGAAAATATTCGCAAAAAGTTATTTCGTCCAGGAGGATGTTATCCCAAATGTCGTCACATCCGTCGTCACATCTCTCGTTGATCTTCCTTTTCTGCATTTTCTGAGTCAAGCAAGCCAGTTCTCGCTCCTTCTAGTTCGAAAGGTGCCTTTGTGTCAGTGGTACTACTGTACACAGAGAAGGTTAAGCCGTTTTATCTTTGGGGACATTACGTCGTACGGTGAGCACTAGCTGGGACGTATTTGTTTAGTGGATAGAGGTCTTCCTCGACTCGGCTTTCAAGTTTTGTCAGATTCATGCTTCTGGAGTTGGATTCCATTCAAGACTTGTAATAGTTAGATTTTGTTTCAAGTTGTAATTTTTGTTTTTATTTCTATTTTTTGTAAAGCCATTGTTGAAGGCATTTCCTGTTATATGACTTTGTAAGTCAACAAATTTATCCCTAAGAAAAAATGAAGGAAAAAGTAAAAGTGAATGAATAGTGTATTTTTTAAAAAAAATTTGTAGACAATAACATTTGAGTTAAAAAAATTCTCTAGCAACGAAAATGAGAAAATTTGGTAGGCAATTTGCAACCTAAGTTGTTCTTTATCACCCCATTTCCCTTGGGTCCATTCGGATTACAAGAAATTATCATTTCCATTTATTACTTGTGACCATAATTATTTTTAATTATATTTCACATTTATGATCACTTGATTGATCATTATTATTATTTGCGTAATTATTAGTCACCTTAGAATTTTAAGAGTCTGTTTATTTTAGAGACTTATACCTTATAGAATTAAGAATTTGATTTAGAATAACTGATCATGATACTTATAAGTGATCAAGGAAATCACTAATTATTTTGGAGATTGATATTATTCATCTATTATCATCAAATTTGGGACAAAAAAAATATATGAAAATACCACAAATACCCTAGGTGGACAGCAATGATGATGATTTTGGTGTAGAAATACCACCCAACTCTTGTACATATACATCTTATGTAGTCATCTTGTGTATAATTACACCATTAATTCAAACATTATACACATTATCTTATACACCAATTCTTTATTACTATTTTTTCCAACATCTTCCCACTTACCCAACATTCCTTCTCTACCCATCCATTGACCATACCTTTGACTTCCCTTTTGTCTTCGTGCAAGAGACAAATTACAAGGCACAAATTTGAACAAAAAAAAAAATTCCATCCCTCTCTCTCACTCATGTGGACGGCCAAGATGGCCAAAATGAACAAAATTTGTTCATTTTCACCAACACACTCTAATCTTCAAACTGATTCTCCTACTCTCTAATCTCTCTCTAAAATTCATTCACGTCTTCAAATCTTCAAACACAATTCCTTCATATCTTCAAACACCATTCCTTCATATCTTCAAACACATCTTCAAATCTTTAAAGAACACATCTTTCATATCTTCAAACACCCTTCACATCTTCAAGAACATCTTCTTCATATCATCAAACACTTCTTCTTTCTTCAAACACTTAAACAAAAATAAACATTCTTCCTACTTAAATCATAAAATTTGAACCCCCTATCTCAAAGGTAAGAAATTTCATTCTTCAATTCAATTTGATATCTTATAACTCATCACCTCTCTTCTTAACTAAAGTTTGATTATGACTTTGGAGGTACATAGGAGCCTACTTAAGGTGTGCATGCAATATGGTCATCTTAGAAGATGAAGATTTGAAGAGAAAGTTTTAGAGAAATTGGACTACAAGGTAAGATTTGGACACTAGAGCTCTTTTCTCTTCTTCTTCCTATTTTCTCCAAATTTTAACACCCCTTTTTCATTTTTGAGAAATAGGGGCTGACCTTAAGTGGTTTTGAGGGTGATCCAAAAATTCCAACTTTGAAGCTTCAACTAGTTCCAATTCATCTACTACATAAGGTAAAGTGTAGTATTTCCGATTTTCTCACCTTCCTCTTTTTCTTCTTAATTTTTCACTCATTTTTCTAACACTAAATTTTTGATATTTCTTGACTTAGGGGCTGACCTAAGTGACCTCATACCAAGTTGTGAAATTTATTCTTTTTTTTTCACAACTCTCCAATTTTAAGGTGGATGGAAAAATCTTTCCAACTTCTAGGTCTTTTTTCTCAAATGCATGTAGTATTTTGTTAATGAGTACTTGAGATATAAATATTATGTATTGCATGTTAATTTCTGGTATCAAGTGTTGCTCAAAAATGATATTTATTGAAATTTAGGTGCATGCATGTACACATTATTGCTGTATTTGATGGATTCTTGTATGAAATGGACATGCATGTGTATGATCTTAAAATCCATGTTTTGTATGACTTATAACCTGGACAAGTCGAGCATAATTGATTAAATTTCAATTTTTAAACTTAAAATGCAAAAATGGAAAGTTGGTGGACTTAATTGCAAGAATATAAAACTTAAGGGACCCCTCTCTAATTTTTGAATTTTGGGACTGTACTCAGGTTCAAAAATGATGTTTGGACATTTTTATAAAGTTTTAAGAGTTTTAAGATAAATAAAATCAACCTTTAAAAGCCCAAGGACTAGATTGTAAAATTTTAGAAGTTTAAGGGCTACATTGCAATTTTCGAAACTGTACCAGACCCTAATTTTAAAATTTAAAATTAACTCTTAAGGGACTGGAAATAACATATTTTAAGTGTATTCCAAATATCCAAGTGTTTAGGGCTTGGAAAGTAAATTTATAAAAATTGAGGGACCAAATTGTAAAAGATTAAACTTGAGGACCCAAATGAACTTTCCAGGACTTATACAGCCCATGTTCCTGGAAATACTAATTTAACTATAACTTAACGATATTTTGGACCCAAGGTTCAAATTTCATAACAATTGGACCCCTAAAAGCCTTAAAGGCAATTATTTCGAAATGGGACAAAAATGAGATTTTCAAAAGTTAAGGGACGTATACTTATTTTTTTTTAAAATGTTTTTGTCCCAATATCCCACTGTCCTTAGTGATATTTTCCAACTGGAATCTCATTAAAATCCCTTCCGGTTTGTGAGTTCCAATTATTTTAAACTTAGGGCCCGAAATGACAATTTTCACAAATTTGGGGCCAATGTGAGAATTTTATAAACACTCGACCTCAAAACTTTAAAAAACCTGAATCTCTCAACAATTTAGAGAATTTAGTAACTGACCTCATAATTTTTCAAGGTCGGGATATTTATTTATTCAATTGTAACCCCAAAAGTATTGGTTTTTACAAAACGGGGCTAATTGTAAATTTTCTTTTTAACAAGGTTCTAACTCAAATTATTTTTCTTTTAGGAAATAGCCCTGGACCCTTTGACTTTAATAATTAATTAAAATATTTTATTTTCTCAAAAATCCCTTGACTTATCGGATCGTCTTGACCGATTGATACACGATCGCGGGGTGATTTCCTCGTCTTGCGATTTCGAATCTATAACAGGACTTATGTTCCACCTAATCTTTCAAGATATCGAAGATTGCTTATCCTCCCAATAATTATCTTCATCCAAATAACTCCACCAATGCCATAATTGCCACTCGCAATTTTCGAAAATTTTTCCCTGAACTGCTTCCCTGAATCAATAATACTCGATCGCCTGGTTTACTACCCGAACTTGTATTTACTTTCCCGCTCGAGTCAACTTGGTGTGTCGAGCTCACGTCGGAATGGATACGTCGGGGGGATGGAACCGGGCATCTCGGCTGCTATTCCACTCTCCGGCCCCATCGTCCTAATCCCGCAACTGAGGGACGGAGTTTGTCCAAGGGAAGCGGGTCGTAGTACTTGAGGTATAATCATTATTATGACAATCCGGGCCTAGCTAGCTCTACTGTGGATTTGTCTTTGCCTATGGAGCGATAAGGTGACAGGTCTTGGACCATCTTGCTCGGGAGTTACAAGGAAGAACGAAGGAATCATTGTCCGATCCACACGATTCTCGAGTTAATTGGACCTGTTTGGTTGGCGCTACAAATACGTACGCAATCGCTACTTGTATTGCATTGGTTGGCGCTACAAATCCGTATGCAACCATTACTTGTCTTGCATAGGATTGGCGTTACATTCCGTACGCAATCCTACCTGTCTTGCCTGAATCACATAGTGCTGTGTGACCACGAATCAAGTTTCTTAAATCGTATAAGTATATTACTTAAATATATTTATCACGACGCTTGTGGATTGTGTGTGAAATCATGCATCATATCTCACGCGTTTTCATATAACTGTTTTCTTGCATTAACTATATATATCACCATACTTGCACACGATCACCCCATCCAGTGAGATTTCTGTCTCATCCCCTCCATTTTCTAACCTTTGGATGAGGACTATGTTGAAAGTGCTGAACCTACCACGGACTGAATTCTCGTGCTCCTCCTGTTGGACTTACTTTCTATTGTTGTTGATGTTGCTGGACTTGTTTCTTTTATTTTTATTGTTGTTGGACTCTCTTTTATTCTCTTTTCCATTCTGGACTGTAACTTAAGGACGTAGGACCCTTTGACACTTAAGTTTGTGGTGTGATGTGTACTTTATTTCTTAGTTCTAGACTGTAAGTTATTTGGATATTGTTGGGATGTATTTGTAATCGTACTGTACTTGTAGTTATTTCCGTTGCTTTAGACTCTGTTTCACTTGGGATTGTTGTATTTTTTGTCTAGACTGTTAGTCTTATTTCCGTTTAAGTGGTTGATCGTCGTCGTGTCCCGTCTGGGGTGTGACAACAATTAAATAATTTTATAAATATATATGTTATATTTATAAATTATTTGTTATTTTCAATGTTAATATAATATTCATTGTTCTAAAAATCTCCGCCTAACTTCGATTAGTTCTCGCCTAGGCACTAGACTCCCCTTATTCGCATAGTTTTTCTCCACAAATTGTAAGTGGCATATTTGGCTTATTACCATTATTATAAATTATAGTATAAAAAAATAATATATATTATTATCAGTGTTCTAAAAAGCGCTAAACGCTATGTAAGTCCAAGCGGCTACGATAATCTAGAGGGGGGTGAATAGATTATCTCCATCTTTTCGATTTCGCCCTCTTTTTCGAACAAAACAAGCCAAACAATAATAAAGGTGCGGGGATTAAATAACACGCGTCGATTTATAGTAGTTCAACCTACCTAGGGCCTAATCTACTACCACCCCAAAGATATACGGGATGGGTTTTAAAAAGAAAAAGAATTTTATTAATTACCACAATTAATACAAATTCAACTTACAACACCTTGAAGAGCACCACACTCTTCTTCAACACCATCTTTGGAGATTACCACAACCCCCCTTTGAAAATTACCACAATCTTTCTTTCAACGGCACCTTTGAAGATCACCACAATCTTCAATCTTGAAGAACACCAAATTCTTCAAACACCTCAAGAGCACCACACTCTTGAAACACCTATCACCTAAATCACCCAAGTGTATTCTTACCACAAGAATACTCACAAGGATGTCTTGTGTTGAATGATGACCAAAATCAAGATTACAACTCGATAATGAATATTACAATTATGAGTGAAAGTGTAATCAAGAAATAAGCCTAGACCTCAAGATGTGAAAGTGAAAAACCTTAGGTTGTTACAACAAGAATAATAACAATGAAGAGCTAATGACTTTGCTTGAATGTATCTTGTTGTGTTGTATCTCAATTGTTCATCTATTTATAGAAGATGTCTTGGACATGAAAGGCTCCTCCTAGGAGATTGAAATCTATAAAAAAAATTGCAAGACAAATGAAGAATATAGCTATTAGAAATCAATCCCACAAATTAGGGAAAAGATGTATGATGCACAACGGTTAGAATTTTTGTCATTCAAACCATAGAGCGGCTGTGTCGCGCACAAATAGACGTTAGAAGAATACACGAGAAAAATAACACAGGCGGACCGGTCCAGGGGGTCTTCGGACCGGTCGACCCTACCTCACCTCGGCCGTCGTCCTCCTCAAAATCAAGTCGGGTGTTCTGTTTCAAAAACTAAACCAGTAACGGCCGACAGGGGTGTCGACCGGTGGCGTCGACCGATCGACCTGGTCAAAATCCTTTCGTCTCATTTTTTTGTTCCAAAAAATATCTTCAGGTACGGGTTGCCCTATATGGCGACCGGTCGACCAAGAGACGGAAATGTTGTCCAATTTTTGTTGAAAATAAACATCAAGAAATACTCCGAAAATTTAGTAAAAATATTTTAAATCGATCAGGAGTATTTAGACAACATTTAGGAACCTTGTTTTGATGTAAAAACTTATTAACAAAATCATTAAATGTGTTGTCCAATTTTATCGAAAATAAACTTGAAGAAATACTCCGGAAAATATTAAAACCATTTTAAATTATTTAGGAGTATTTGGACAACCCTTAAAAAAAACATTGTTTTGGTATAAAAACAAAATCATCAAAATCATGATAAAGCCATTTATCAAACACGCTAGTTGGGTAAGCGCTAATCAGAAGAAAAACCTAGGCGTATAAGGAGAGTCTAGCGCCCAGGCGATGACTAATAGGAGTTAAGCGGGGATTTTTAGAACAATGAATATTATATAAACATTGAAAATAACAAATAATTTATAAATATAACAAATATATTTATAAAATTATTTAATTGTTTAGTATATATAATAATTATTTACTATATATATTAATTATGTATCTAATAATATAGTATAATAGGATTTTAGTATTATTATATGTTAATATATCAAATGATTATGTAATTAAAGGACTAATCATTTTTAACAATACAAACTTTAATAAAAACCGTTTTTAATTAGAAATAATTTTTTTAAAAAAATTAAAACGGTCCTACACTTATGGCCGTTTTTAAATAAAAAAAAATTAAAAAACTTTAATAAAAACGGTCATGTTATGGCCGTTTTTAATTAGAAAAAAAAATTCAAAAAAAAACTTTAATTAAAACGGCCCTACACTTGACGATTTTAGTTAAAAACGGTGAGGAGCATTTCGTTTTTGCCTAAATTATTAAGCCATTTTTTTTAGTTCAATTGTATAACTCGAAAAAAAAAGTAATATTCTGTTAAAAAAAAGCCATAATCCAAACGGGCAATAGCTGTTGAACCGACGGATGCATCAATGCTCATTTTTTGAAAATGAAACACGCATTATTTGTCTTTGAATTATATTTGCGGTCATAACTATTTTTTGAATTAATATATATTACTAGATACGCACCCGCGTGTTATAGGGGATTTGTGCTAATTTTTTTAAATTTGAGACATTTTTTTAATTTTTTATTTTGCATTTTGGCTTGTCAAAATAACGTAAAATTGTGCTAATTTTTACAGTTGTTTACACATTAATTTTCCACAAATTAATTGTATATTGGAACTGCTGGTTTTTAATATTTTGGCATTTAAAAACTTACTTAATTAATTGTACTAATTTTATAAATCAAAATTATCCAATAAATATATCTTCCATTTTTAGATTAGTTTATTTTTGGGAAAAAAATTTAACTACCCACTATGCATAGTGGGTATTTATTTCTACCCACCACTTAAAAAAACCTTTTTACAGTTTGACCAAATTGCCCCTCCGTTTAATTTGGGGATTTTGAATTTTGAAACTGATGTAATTATTATTTCCTTGCAAACCTTATAACTCCCTTGGAAACCGTATACACCCCCCACCCCAAATGGACATATACATACATAATACAAAGAAGAAGACAAATAACATAAACATAACAAAAACAAAACATAACAAAAACAAAACAAAGGAAGAAGAATATATCGTGCTCATATCGTGACATGGACGCCACCGACGAGACCATCGCCGCCACCGCCATCATCGCCACTTCGCTCCCCGCTCTCTGCGTTGCGAATAGGTTAGGGTTTTTCCTCCCCATTTTAGTGGTTTTGTTGAATGTGGAATCTAGTGAAAGAGTGTTGAGTATTTGTTGAAAATAATTATTAATGAGTATTTATGTTAGGGTTTTTTGTATTTATTTGATAATGAGGCATGAAATGGTGTTAGTTGAAGTTGGTATTTCGAATTTGTGTTTTTGGAATGGGTGTCAAAAATCGGGTTGCAGAGTTCATATTGACATGATATGATGTAGAAGACGAAGTGGCACGATATGTGCATATTGTGGCACGATTAAGGTTTATAACATGTCACGTTATAAACCTCTATTGTGCCATTATATGCACGGTATAGATATAGATTATAACGTGGCACACACTATATGCACGCTATAGATTTATAATGTGACACGTTATAATATCGTGCATATAATGGCATGATATGTTTATAACGTTGCACATTATAGTGGCATGAAATACGTATATAACGTGTCACTCTATGATGTTGCTTGCGGTGTTTGGTTTTCTCGAAAAAATGGACAGAATAATGGGACAGATATTTAAGTCGATGGGAGAATTAGATTCTCTATCCTCAAGATGAAATTGCTCCGTACACAAGTGCTAATGGTTCAGGCAACTCTAAGATACAACTTCGACTTAGCAAAACTTGCAAAAGTCAAATTTACAGCAAACAGAACTGTATTTCAAAACTTTCGAAATACAGAAAGGGAAGAGAATGAGACAATATGTTGAATGCAAATTTTCTTGGATGAAAAATGAACATCCTGGGGGGTCTATTTATATAGAAATTTAGATGCCTTTCAGAAAGGGTGCATCATGTGGGTGAATTTGCAATTTTAAAAGAGATGATATATAGTTGATAACGTGCAACTTGAATTAATTTTTGGTGCTTGGATAGGCATGGCACTATGTTCGGATAAAATCTAGACCTATATATAGACTGGCCACGGTTCGAACCGCCGGTTCGGTTCGGTTCGTTCCGGTTCGGTTCCTCCAAATTGAGGAACGTAACCGAACCGCCGATTTCGGTTCCAAACCGGAACACGGTTCCTATACGATTCAGTTAGGTTAAACCGAACCTTTTGTTTTTAATTTTATTTAGATAAAATGTTTAGCAATTTAGTTTAAAATAAAAGGAAAAAAGGAAAAAAAACGTGAGCGTGATTCATCTAAAATATTTCCATCGAGCTAAACGTTTGCTCTACTACTTGATTGAAACGGGGCATGCCAAAACCTCTTTTGCGATGATTGAGATGATTGTATAAGGTTGAGTTCTTTGTGACCACCATTTCAAAATATCAAAGTCTTCGATATCTATTTCACTAAACTCGAAAGAAGTAGTTAAATAATTCTCAAGTTCTACATTTGAGCTAGAGGAACCCTTGGATGTTTACTTTTTCCCTAAGTAATCGTTGTGCAATATTAAAAATATCATAATAAACATTTTACATTTCTTCTAGAATGTATTTACCAAAACAAGATTGTTACTTTTAACCTTAAAAAAACGGTTCCATCACGGTTCCATATACGGTTAAAACCGCCGGTTCCACGGTTTTTGAGACCTAGGAACCGGAACCGGAACCGATCTACACGGTTCGGTTCGGTTTTGGAACCGTTGACCACGGTTACGGTTTAGGAACCGTTGACCACGGTTCGGTTCGGTTTGGAACCCGGTTTGGTTCTATTTGGCCAGGTCTACCTATATATCACTAATCATGTCTAGGGCTAGTCTTTAATTTCTTAGCAATTAAGTTGAACATTATGTTAAGATGTCAGTTACCTTTTTTCTCTTATTAATTATTAAACTGAGCTCACAATAAGAATTAAGATGGAGATAAAAGATTGTAATTGTTTTAGACTTCAAAGCCACGTGTCAGTTAGAGTCTCAGCCTTTTTATCACAACGCCAAACCTATTGTCTAATTGCTTAGCAATAATTAGTTTCTTTTCAAATTGGTCACACCTAAACAAATACTATCACATAGGCAAATCTTGTTATTGAAAGTGTTGCACCCAGTGCATTTATGTTGCTTATAATATTCATTGTTCAAATTTTTTAAATAAAATATTGATGTGGTTAGGCAGATGGTTGAACTTTAAATCTGGTCCAATGATGGACAATTGGTTTGTTTGTTACTTCTCCTTATAGTTTTCTTCCTTGCTCTTAGGAAGTAACTTTCTCCTTTTATTTATGTATAAACCTCATCCTTTGGGGGCACCAAGTGTATTAATTAGTGATGATATGTGTATTTAAGATACTAGAAATACGAGATAAAACATATTTTGGGAATAAAGGATCTAAACTCCCATTTGGATGTGTTAACCCACAATAGGCAAATCATGTGCGACAAACTCAATCAAGTAATGCAGAGATGGAGATTCGAACTTGAGATCTTAGGTCAATAACAGACCCTACACTGCTAGACTACACCACCATGAGGGGGGCAATAAGCATATATATATTTTTATATGTAGGTGTGGGTGTGAAAGTAAAATCTGGAAAAAAAAATTAAAAGTTATATATATTTACATTACTTCCAAAGAAAATAAATTAAGTTTAAATAAAATTTGCACAAAAATTCTATCAGATCGTCTGACGGGTCTTTTCTATTAGACGGGTCCAACCCGACCCGAATTTTTTCGTAATTTCGTGCACCGGAGGCATGTTTATAATATTCTGGGATAATGAATCCGAAAAGTATTAGTAGTTCCTTGAAAAAGTATTAGTAGTTCCCTGGAGAGTATTTTAGTGTTATCCTGAATATAATTAACTTTTTCTCCCGAAAAGTATTAGTAGTCCCTCAAAAAAGCATTAGTAGTGACGATGATGCTTGAACAGTTTTTTCAGTAACCCTCTTGAAAAATATTTATTTTCCATCAAAAGTATTAGTATTCCAACTAGCTTATTTAAAAGTATTATATTTTCCGATAAAATAGATTTTAATATTCCTCTTGAAAATTAATAGTTTTCCTCATAAAGAGTATTAGTAGTTCCCCGTAAAAGTATTAGTTTCCCCCAAAAAGTATCAGTAGTCATCCTGAAAAATATTTGGTAGCACTCCTAAAAATATTAGTTTTTCCTCCGCAAAGTATTAGTAGTCCTCCTAAAATATATTAGCAGCGGCCAATGGATGTAGTATTGGTACTTGTGCAGGCTAGCTATTGGTGGGCTGACGGGTTGGATATTTGGATCCATCTAATGAGTTAGATCTGTTAGACCATCTGACAGGAGACTAACTATAAAATTTGTAATGTTATATTATTACATGAAGTGAATGTGTATTATTAAGGAAAAAAGTATTTTTAGAAGTAAAATAATAAAAATTAGAAAAATTGTAATTATAAGAGTTATTTCACTTATCTTTACAAAAGGGTCAACGTTATCGTTAGATGTATTAAGGAAGGAGTCGGCAGCAGACAAGTCATTCAATAATGAAACTTCCATAACATTGATTGACCTTTCACGAATATGTCTTGAAAAGTAAGATCCGAATCAAGTCGAGCAATAACCCAATTGGAGAAGTAAAGTTGCGATTGAATACACTTTCATTTTGGAAAAATAAAATTCAGATAGAGAATAGTGTGAAAAATTTGTTAGTGAAAATAAGAATTCTTTTTGGAAGTGACAATAGGAAAAAAATTTGGAGATGTGAATGGATATGAAATAAAAATGTAATGATGAAAGATGATGTGACGTAGAATTAGTAAAATAATGATCTTATATATTTCGTAGTCAAAATATATGTGAGTGGGTCAATAGTAAAATTTATGGAGAAATATGTAATAATGATTTGGTTTTTTTTTTTTTGAAAGTAGGTAGATGTGATCGGTTTGAGAAAAAAGGGTTAATTGCACTTTTGGTACCCAACATATTAGCGATTTTTACTTTTGGTACCCACTTTTTTGGGCATATCATTATTAGTACCCAACGTTTCAAAATTCACTCATTTTTGGCACGTTCCGTTAATCATTCGTTAAACAATAACTATTGAACCTGGCATAGCAGGTTACCACATATAAAAAAACTAATTTCCTTGTTGAAATTGATGTACGTTAGTGCGCACGCTTCACGGCATCCCGACGATGATTCTGTTCACCCCAAGTATTGTGCCACCACTCATTCTGAATGTATCTGCAAGCCCTACAATGCCCAATGGTCAATTTCAGGTTTTGAATTCGTCTCCAGTGTCAATTGGCGATAATTCGAAAAATCTAAAGTTTCATTCAAATCCAAATTCCATCCAAAATACTTTTCCAAATCTAAAATTGAGCATACCATCGTCTTTCTCATCTCAAGCTGCACAAAGCCCATTCCTCAAACTTGATCGATTTGCGCCTGACCAAAATTGCACAAAAGGGGATTTTAAAATCGATTTTCCAACTTTTAGGGGTTGTTTCTCCATGTTGTCGGCCGAATTGGCCTCCTACCAAGAAGACAAAGTTGCTCGAGAATAAAATTGTGAGTCGAATGCACCACCCCGTCCAACAACAGTGTTCGACACAGGATAGCCACTATTCACCAATCACTTGCTACGAGAGGTTTTCCATTAGTCTTAATGATTGATCGATGGGACGTGCCAAAAATGAGTGAATTTGAAATGTTGGGTACTAATAATGATATGTCCAAAAAAGCGGGTACCAAAAGTGAAAATCGCTAATACTTTGAGTAGCAAAAGTGAATTTATCCCTAAGAAAAAAATGAAGGAAAAAGTAAAAGTGAATGAATAGTGTATTTTTTTAAAAAAAAATTGTAGACAATCACATTTGAGTTAAAAACATTCTCTAGCAACGAAAATGAGAAAATTTGGTAGGCAATTTGCAACCTAAGTTGTTCTTTGTCACCCCATTTCCCTTGGGTCCATTCGGATTACAAGAAATTAATTGATATTTTACCCGCTGTTACTAAGTTTGTGAAGGCTTCCCATGAAATTTAAAAAGATAAAAATACGGGTTTTTGATAAACATACACTACAACAAATGGAGTTTCACTTCATGGATGTAAATGATGGGAAGAGTTGTATCCAAACATTGGTTTTGCACGAGGTACTATTGTGGGTTCTAAATAAAGGTCAAGCTCATTTCTCCCAAAATGCATATTTTTTCGGACAAAATTGCATGATAATCCAAACGGGCAATGGCTGTTGAACCGACGGATGCATCAATGCTCATTTTTTGAAAAAGAAACACGCATTATTGTCTTTGAATTATATTTGCGGTCATAACTATTTTTTGATTTAATATATATTACTAGAAACGCACCCGCGTGTTATACGGGATTTTTGTGCTCATTTTTTTAAATTTTAGACATTTTTTTTTTTTTTATTTTGCATTTTGGCTTGTCAAAATAACGTAAAGTTTTAATTCTTAATTACATTGTTCTGAGTTGTTTACACATTAATTTTCCACAAATTCATTGTATATTGAATTCTTTGGTTTTTAATTTTTTGGCATTTAAAAAATTACTTAATTAATTGTACTAATTTTATTAATCAAAATTATCCACTAAACATATCTTCCATTATTAGAGTAGTTTATTTTTGGGAAAAAAATTTAACTACCCACTATGCATAGTGGGTATTTATTTCTACCCACCAACTTAAAAAAAAGTCTTTTTCACCCAATTTGACCAAATTGCCCCTTCGTTTAATTTGGGGATTTTGAATTTTGAAACTGATGTAATTATTATTTCCTTGCAAACCTTATAACTCCCTTGAAAACCGTATACATCCCCACCCCAAATGGACATATACATACATAATACAAAGAAGAAGACAAATAACATAACAAAGCCAAAAAAAAAAAACATAACAAAAACAAAACAAAGGAAGAAGAATATATCGTGCTCATATCGTGATATGGACGCCACCGACGAGACCATCGCCGCCGCCGGCACCGCCACCGCCATCACTGTCACTGCTCCCTCCTCCTGCGCTGCCAAATAGGTTAGGGTTTTTCCTCCCCATTTTTAGTGGTTTTGTTGAATGTGGAATCTAGTGAAAGAGTGTTGATTATTTGTTGAAAATAATTGTTAATGAGTATTTATGTTAGGGTTTTTTGTATTTATTTGATAATGAGGCATGAAATGGTGTTAGTTGAAGTTGGTATTTCGAATTTGTGTTCCTGGAATGGGTGTCGAAAATCAGGTTGCAGAGTTCATATTGACACGATATGATGTAGAAGACGAAGTGGCACGATATCGTGCATATTGTGGCACGATTAAGGTTTATAACATGTCACGTTATAAACCTATATCGTGCCATAACGTGCCATTATATGCACGGTATAGATATAGATTATAACGTGGCACACACTATATGCACGCTATAGATTTATAATGTGACACGTTATAATATTGTGCATATAATGGCATGATATGTTTATAACGTTGCAAGATGAAATTGCTCCGTACACAAGTGCTAACGGTTCAGGCAACTCTAAGATACAACAACTTTCAAGTTCAACTTAGCAAAACTTGCAAAAGTCAAACTTATAGCGAACAGAACTGTATTTCAAAACTTTTGAAATACAGAAAAGAAAGAGAATGAGATAATATGTTGAATGCAAATTTTCTTGGATGAAAATGAACATTCTGGGGTCTATTTATATAGAAATTCGGATGCCCTTTCAGAAATGGTGCATCCTTTGTTCCAGATCGATCTGGACTATCGGATCGCATCTCTCTCGAAGGTACACAACCTTATGCATGCACCCCGGGCTTGGACGGTGCTTTGCACCATCCTCGATGCTATTTGAGCTAGCCGAAGGCTAGTCAAATTGACTTGGTCCACTAAGGTGTACCATAAGGAGCTCCACATGATTACTCCTTATTAGTGGTGAAACTTTATATAAACAAGTCAAATATTTAATATGTTTTCCATGTGGGATATGTCTTTCCATATTTCCACTCTTTTATATTTCCATATATAAAAGACATTTAAGTGACTTATTTTATGCATGAATTTCTAGTTCACCCGAATTAAAAAAATAATGTTAGTCATAATATCTAAAAATATATTTGACAACTTTGGTATTAAAATTTTAAAAAAATTGAGTCTACAGAAAAGAAAAAAAAGATCAACATGCCAAAAAATCTGATTATTAGAACTCAAAGCAATGTTATTAACTGGGGTCTAAAAATGTCATTTTGCCTGTAAAACTAACTACAGGCACGCTCCTTAAGTCAATAAATTTGACCCTAATTTAACCTTTAAATAAAATCGGAGCGTCTGTAATAGCCGTTTGCTATCCAACGGCCACGATGGAGCGGGCTAACCAATAACGTATATTTGAACCCCAACGGTCAAAAACTCAAAAAAACATGACAAAAATTGTACACCAATATAGATTCCCCATTCTCCAAATTCTCATCAATCATTATTCTCAAGAACACTCTAAAAGAAAAACCCAAAAGATCTCCAGTACCATTTTCTTCTTTCAATTGAAAAATATTTGAAACCCATTAGAGAAAAATGAGTGTGCTGCAATTACAAGAAACCATGGATTCTTCTGCAGATCTTCAAATATGGAATAATGCTGCTTTCGATAACGGGGAGGTTTCTGAAGATCTGACGGCGAGCAGACAATCTTGGGGTTCATTGAAGTCGATTTTTGGGAACCCGAAAGCGTCTTTCGATTCTATTTCGGATAAAGAGAATCAGGGCCCTCTGTTGGAGAATCAGATTTCCTCTGTTTCTTCTTCTCAGAAATCCCTAATCACGCCCTTGAAGCCGGTCAAAACAGATGGGGCTATAGAAAAATCAAGAATTGAGGGAGTTTTGAAAAAGGGTTTTGATGAAAATGTAAACTTGAAGGATGAGAAGAAGATAGATGAGGAAATTGAAGAAATTGAGTCTGAAATATTGAGACTGAAATCAAGATTAGAGGCTTTAAAGTTGGAAAAGGCTGAGAGGGGTGTAAAAGTTGTCGAAAAAAGAGGAAGAGTCGTGCCGGCAAAATTTATGGATCAGAAACAGGGTGTTAAGAATGCAGAGGATAAGAAAATGTATGAAGAGATTTCATCTATGAGTGCAAAAACAAAGGTTCAAAGAAGGGGGATCAGTTTAGGGCCAGCGGAAATCATTTCCGGAGGGCGAAGAGGAATGAGCATGGGGCCTACGGAGATTTTTGGAGCCGTAAAATCGAGGCAATTAGGGAAGCAAGAAATGATCAACACCCCTCTTCAGAGTAGGAGAAAGTCCTGTTTTTGGAAGTTGCAAGATATTGATGAAGAGAAAGTGGTGGCTAAAGAGAAGGCCAAGAAGAGTTCTAGTTTGAGTCCAAAATCAAGAAAAATTGCTGCAAAGACTCAAGTTATTACATCAAGGCAGGCTGTGACCACAATTGGATCAAGAAAGACTGTGAAAAAGGAAGATGGGGTTATTAATTCAATTCAGCCCAAGAAATTGTTCAAAGATGGCGAAAAATCAGTTTTTGGTACTAATAAGAAGCCATTGAGGCCTGGAAGGGTTGTAGCTAGCAGGTATAATCAGAATAGTACAACAACTCAGGTCTCAGCAATGAGAAAGAGGTCTTTGCCGGAGAATGATAGTGATTTTAGCCAGAAAATCGATAATAAACGCCCTTTGTCGATAGGAAAATCGAGAGTTAATGCATCTGAGAGCAAGAATTTAGGTACTGAAAGCCGAGTGAAGAAGCGTTGGGAAATTCCGAGTGAGATTGTTGTTCATGGTAGTGTGGAGGCAGAAAAGTCTCCTCCTGAGTCCATTGTTGTTGTTGTGCCTGATTTGCTACCGAGAATTAAGATTGCTCGTTGCACGAAGGAAAGTCCCCGGGACTCGGGACCTGCTAAAAAGGTGGCTGAATTGATTGGAAGGAAATCATTTTTTGGAAATGATGAGGAGGTGGAAACATCTGTTTGTCAAGCCTTGACTTATGCAGAAGAAGAAGGTGAAGATTTCTCATTCCAAGAATATTGATGGGAAATTTGTAAGAGCTTGTTTGAATTGTCATTCTGAAATTCTTATTGATGATGCTTTATTAATGTGATATGGGTGAAAGGGATAAGAGAAGCATTCTTTTGCTTCTCCTTGAGTAATAGTAAGTAATATAGTACATAAGATGTTGCTACTTTTGGTGTTTTGCCTATAGACCTAAGAATAAGTGGATTGAGCTGTTTTTTTCTTTATGAAGTATTTTTTATCTCTAGAGATTGCCCAAGCATACTTGTGCTTACCATTAATGTTTTTGTTTTCATGTTGAATTGTGAAATAAAAGTGGATATTGAGAGTAGATGAATTTTGTGTTGCATTGTTGTTAACTGGGAAAGCAATTTATGTTTATGTTGGTTCAAAAGCATGTGGGATTTAACCAATCTCTTTGCCATCACTTTAATATTACCCAAAAGAATAAGATGAAGTAGCATTTTTCTTGCATTGGACCATTCTAAGGATCTTTGGCCTTTTGAGATCAAAAGAGTTTCTGTAAAGGAGTAAAAGTTGGTCTTTTTCTTGTGATTTTAGTGCAGCACATATGTAATAGAAAAGTGAATTGAACTTTTGTTAAGATTGTGAAAGTAACTCTTTCTAGTTGAGTCCTAAGTTTTGTCGCAAGATATATGACCGTTGGTTATGAGAGGTCTATATCATCCACAAAAAATCAGCAGCTCTAAATCTGTCTCAAACATGCCACAAAGGAAGAAAATAGTGAGTTTATTATACTTGTGGACTCGAAATCAGTGGCTGAAACTTGTGATTCAAAATAATTCATTAGATCTACTTTAAAATGACCTTAAGATTGCAATCAATGTAGATTTTCTATTCACTGCAATATTTATGTTTCAATAAACCAGATGAATGACACGAGTACAACAATAACATCATCTTATACACGTGGCATTGATCTGGTCAAATGAAATATTGTAGAGAATAGAAGATAGCCTGTGGGTTTTAATAAGGTTGAGGCAGCAGTCCGTTGATAATTTTCAGAAAATGATAGTCAAATTCAATGTAAGTTCAAGAGCCAGAAAACAAAACTTAAAAAAGAAAACTAGACATCTGTGGCCATACTCATATCCTGTAAAGAAAGAACATTCAACTGAATATGTAAATGAACTCAACAAGAATACAGCACCTATCATAATCTTATATACGAAGAATTTAAGCGTTTGTGCGTCTGTGAAAAGGCAGCAGAAGAAGTGGAACATCTGAAACTGCAATGTAATCCTTAGCAACTTCATTTCAAATACGACTTGAATCTCTCCCGAAAACGAATCTCCTCGACCAGTCACCTATTACTAGCAACCTTGTGCGCCAGCTAACTTGCTTACTGCACATAAACCTATTTGATCACTCAAATGCATAATTTAAAATCATGTTAAAATTTGTGGAAAGAATGTACTGACCTTGCGTATACAGAATACCATAGCCATTGTGTACTCCGGCCCAGGGAAACCCAATCTCCTGGCAACTCAGCTGCTGCTTGCTCCCCGCCAAGAGGAGCAAATTGACCAAGATGTCGGTACCTAGAGTTCAAGACTCGGGAAGAATCACGAATGGGAAATAAATATTTTCTCGGATTCAAATTATGTATTCTAAAAGGAATCTCATGAACCAGCAGATGCAAATTATGCATCTAATATGAGAATTATCCATATTTATCAATGCATAGAACATGTTCTAAATGAGGAAAGACACTGACCAAAAAGAGAGAGAGTTTATTGTAGATTTACCTTAACATTTTAAAAATTCATGTTTAAAGTTAAGATTTAAATTTTTGGAAAAATTATAAAATTTGAAAAGGCCTTAATTGAACTTCATACCATACAGGCTGGTAATGTGTAATAGACAAATCTTGCTGTTTTTGGCCAGTAACATAGGGTAAATCAAGAAAAAATGAGTCACAGTGCCTCAAACAGCGTCAACAAGTCTGAATAGTCGAAAAATGGTGTAGCTTTTTAAAAATTGCGAAGGGGAAAAAGCAGAAATGGGAGATTATTTGGAACAACTACTTACTCATACATCAGTTGGTAGGATCTCAAAGAATATTCAAACGAGATGGAAAATTATGGAAAACTAGATATGCCTTTGGTGTGCCATTTTATATACGGCTAATTCTTATATATTTGTATAGTTCTGAGGCACACTTCTGAATAAACTCTTTAAGTAAAAGAATAACGTGAGATGCTGATCCCAGAAAAAAAAAAAGTTCACCTGAAAGGGCGAAATTCATGACGACCACCACTTCTAAACTTGCGAGGGCCCTCAGGATTCTGTTTACATTTTTCCATCCTATTAAAGCAACTTGAAAGATATGCACCTTGTTGAGCAGCAACCTGATATGGATGGCAAAAACTCATTTTTTATGATTTGTTAAATGAAGGACAGAGATATTGATATCCAAGCAATGAAGCAAACCTACTTGAGCGGTAGCAGGAAGGCTCTTTGTCTGTTTATCCACAAGTGATAGTGCTAACTTGAACCCTTCAATGTCCACCTCTTCTCGATCATTTCCATACATATCTTTTAGTAGGTCACTTACTTCAAATAGATGTTTGCTCTTCAAATACAGTTCCACTTGCGGGTACCGAATAACAATATCTTCAATCACATCTTGGAATTCTTCAATGGTTAAGGTACCAGAGTTGTCTTTGTCTGCAGCTTTAAATATTTCCGCGATGTCTTCCTGAAAAATAGATCAGTTTTGCGATGGCATGCATTATTTAAGGGAATCGTTCCATCACCGGGAATATTAAGTGTAAAATCTCAAGATTATCTTTTGTGATAAATTCAATGTTACAAACAGGTACAACAGGTTCATGCAATGTCCATGAACTTGATAGAACTTTATCTAATTCTTTCTTACATCCAAAATTTCTTAGTGATAATTAACAAAAGTGAAAATACAGTATAGCATTTCTCTTGCATGTTAATCATAAATCCAAGGGATAATTACAAAAACAAACACTGAGGTTGGGGCTAATTACAAAAGAATCCATGGATTTTTTAAATTTTCAAAGAACCCCATGTATCATAGTTACCCCCTTAGGTTATGTATGGAATTGTTTTCAAATCAAATTTTCCAATTTCCAACTATTTCAGAAAATGAATTTATGTTTGTTTAAGAAATTATCAATAGAAATAAAGTCATTTTTCAGTTTTCATTTTTTATGGAAAGATTCTTTTGAAAATACAACCAAACAAGTTTTCACCACAATCACGCAAATCTATGTGAAAATACACTATAATCACGCAAAACGATGTCAGAAATACACTACAATCACGCAAATCTATGTCAAAAATACTATAACCAAACATATTCTCATTTTTAAACAGAAATTCAGACAACAAACCAAACATATTTTCAATTCTCACACGAAAACCAATAAAGTTTGAAAATTCATTTCCCAACACTAGAAACTGGAAATTGGACTTGAAAACACATCCATACATCCCCTTAAATTTAATAATCAAATCTAAAGAGGCTTTTTGTAATTTTAAAACATGTCTGGATTTTTTTGTAATTAGCCCAAAGCTCAGGGTTTTTTTGTAATTATCCCTAAACCCAATACCAGTAATTTTCTAAATATATTCAAGGTGAGTCCAATGTAGTGCATTTAACATTCAAACTTTAGAGCAACTGCTTTTGCAAAACCCAGTGGTTTCATTGTTTGCTTCTCGAGACCTAAGATTGACAACATTAATTTTACAGATTTGCAACCAGAGGTGTCTGAGTTTAAAGACTGTAAATTGAATGTAACATAATGTAATAAGATGACTGAATTTAATATACTGCAAATAACATAGGGCACGGTATACTATCTAACTTACCACAATCTTTTTCTGATCTACTGTGGCACAATCACCAAGAGCATAAACTTCCTCACATCCTTTTACTCGTAACCATTCATCGGTTGCCAGAACACGCCTGTTGCCCTGCAAACAAATAAAGCGCACACAATAACTCATATAATAGCAGTCAATCACATCTAAATACTCTAACGGATCAAAATTAAAGAATGAGCAAAGAGCCCAATTAGCAATAGAATTGCAACAATACTATGAGATAGACTAAAGAAAGGTTAAAAACAAATAGTTGAAGTTACCTGGCCAATTTGTTCCATAAAGTCCTTCACAACTGGTCGAGTGCCAACTCCAGTTGACCAAACTACCATTCCATGTGGTATGGAAATATCCTCTCCAGTACATTTCGTTCTCATGTTAATCAGTCTGTCTGAAACACTCATGACACGATGACCTGTTAAAACTTCGATACCATCTCTCTGAAATTTCTGTTCGGCAAATGAGCTAATCCTTTCATCAAACCTACAGAAAAAAGAGATGACAGTGTTCTGATGAGTTATGTTGACATTCACAGACTAATACTCATGGTGCTATATCAAGCATACTGAAAGCACAAAGTAAATTATGTATGTGGTAGCTTACGTGTTCAAGATATGATCACCAGATTGTATCACTGTTATGCTCACCAAGTCTTTAACCGAGGGATAGATTTTGACTAAATCTTCATGTACAAAATCATGAAGTTCTGCAGCAAATTCTACACCAGTGGGGCCCCCTCCTACTATTACAAAATGGAGGTTAGTTCTACGCTCTTCCTCAGTCAGCCCCGGCAGAACAGCTTTTTCAAAGCAATCTATTACAGTCCTACGGATCCTTTGAGCATCCTCAACTTCCTGCATGAAAGATTTATTAAGAACAAGCCCCCATATAAGCTTATTTCAGGCTCATTTGGTAAATTAAGTTTATTACCTTCAAAAAATGGCAGTGCTCCAAGACACCAGGAGTGTTAAATGTGTTTACCTGTGCTCCAATGGCTATAATTAAATAGTCATATTCTAAGGAGAATTCATTGTTCCCAGCTAAATTTTCATCAATATTGGACCGGCAGAAAACCTCTTTGTTCGTGGGGTCAACCTTGAGGCATTCCGCCTCCCAGAACTTAATTTCGCCATTCCTCTGTCATGATAAGTGAAAAATAGATGGTCTGAACAAATTTTATAAAGCATGATAATTTATGAAAAATGTTCCAAAGGCTTCTAATCAGAATTAGCAAGTTTAAAAAACTCTTAAGCTTCAATTGGATTGATGGATTTGAAGCTAAAGATTACACCTCCATGATAACAAATTCATTGAGCTTGTTCGGATAAGCTCCAATGGATTTTAAATTAATCTTATATGGAGTCATTTGACCTTTCTCAAATCCTCTCATCAAATCCAAATCATTCAATCCAAATGCAACCTAAGATCATTAGCAAAGCCTAGGGACAAATGAGATTTCTTGGAAAATGTATGCATGCACTGATATAACAAAGTGACAAGCAAATATGAGCAGATATATAGAATGGAGAGACATGCACGAGCAACTCTTACTGTTAAAATAGTTTACCTTTTTTATGATATTTCGAACCGGCTCTACAATGCTTCGTGCCTCGACTGTTCCACATGTGACACTGGGTAACAACGGGGTGAATGCAAAGTAATTCCTAGGTGAAACTACCTGAACATCATAATTTGAGATATCCAGATCTTTCAGGAAGCTCGTACCAGCCCATCCTGTTCCGAGCACTAACACTTTTTTCTTTCGTGTTTCCTTTTGATCATGTGCAGTGAGTCTTCTCCCTTCCGCCGGGGAGTCGGCATATGCAATGAGGCCTCCACTACTGTAAACAGCCAGCAAGCAACACACAATTTTTCTCATTTCAAAATGTGGTCAAACATAACCACAAAATTAGATCAATTTCAAGAATGTCATGAAGAATTATGATCATATAACATCTATCATTTGATCAATCGGCCATTTATTCCTCTATCAAGTAACCTCTTCGAAGAGAAATCATAAAACCACTGTGTTGTTTGAAAAGCATCAGAAATATGGATGAGCCAGTCAATGTAGTTGTACTTTGTGCCTAAGTTCTTCGTCTATTATGACCTTTTAACTATTAAATTGTCATCTTCTACTCCTTTCTTTTGTGCTACAAGACTAAGTACATCCCACAGTTCTTATGGAAATACGAGTTGTATGATGTTTAATGCCATTATCCACGGGGGATACGGATGGTAGGAGAAACAAAGAAATGACTTTAAAATATCCAAGTTGTGTAAGACAATAACAGCAGTCCACAATAAATGTATTCATATGAGTCATTCGACCATATCGTAAATATCTTTATTTTGTAGTACTATGCTTATTCACATCATCACAGAAAGTGGCATCAATCTTGGTAGATTCCCTTGACTAAAATTTGGCTCTTGATATAATGTGAAGGTATTATCCATGCTACACCAGGTGTGTGCACTTGGTAAATGGATTAAGGACAAGTGTCGTATTTTATAAAAAGGGGGACACGGGTACCATGGATTACACAAAGTGTATGTACACCCGGTGCAGCACAATCATCTACATGACCATGTAACATCAAGATGGAGAAATTCAACTGTTGGAGAACAAGAATCATAGACACAAAACTAACCAAGTTAGTCTTCCAACAAACCAAAAGAACCCAACACTACTCCACAGACCACTTGTAGAAGAGAGAAAAGAAAAAAAGAAAATAAAAAAAGGCAGGAAATTTCATGCTCATGAGAATCAAAAATAAAAGAAATAACAAAAATGGGTCCTTCAAGAAGCAGAATAAAAAGAAATTTTATTAACATGGGAAATCAAGGAAACAACAAATGCAAAGCAAACTGAAGATGATCACACCCATCAGAAAAGCCAAAAATCCAAGCGATCTTAAACGTAATAACCAAAATGGGCTCTTCAAGAATCACTGCAGCTTGTATTCCAACAACGGAATCACAATATTAATCCAAATCAGTATGTGAAACGAAATGCAAGTCAAGAATGATAAGTTATATTAATGGGATCATCATAACGTAACCTGACAGAACAAAGAACCAAAAGCCCGGTTGAAGCAGGGTGGCCATGGAGAAATTTGTTGAAATAAGTGAAAAATCTCATCTTTCGTTGTCCCCTTCTCCTTCTTTCTTAAATTGCTGGAGTTCTTGAAAATTCTGGGTTAAACCAAAAACTTAAATGAGCACCATGAAAGTGTATAGAGTAACTGTTCCTTCTCTGTTTGATTGTTATTCAGAACCATGAATGGGTGTTGGTCAAAGGGATATTTTCTGTTACTACAATAATTAAAGGGTAGTAACCTAAAAGTTTGGAACAATATTAATTCTTTATTTATTTTACTAAAATTATTTTTCATAGTATTTATTAATAAATAAAACTAATTGCAGTTGGCCTAAATAGACTTTTATAAAATGTTTATTACTCCACAGTATTTAAACAATAAATACTTAATTGTCAATCACTTTTAAAAACCATAGCCCAAATTCAGTTTTCTAAATTTATATTATCAAACATACAATTTTTTTAATCTCCATCTACGATCATGTGAATATAAACTTATGCAGTTATACGTTTGAGTGAAAATATAAAAAGCTGGGTTTGATACCTTTGAATGGGTTAGGTGTTCATAGTTTTATTAGTTTCTAGCGACACGCGCCATGTGGTGCTGTTTTTTGGTTAAGTCTACACCTTAACCCGATTTTACTGCGGACAACCATATAACACATAATCAGATCCAACGCCCATCCTTAGCCTGGTGCATACATTTGGTGCAGTTCTATTGCACGTGTTTCATTCTTTATAAAATCGGACAATTATTATTCTTTCTTTTTTAATGTCTAAGACTCATCATTCATACACCCCGGCCCCCGCGTCTCATTTGGTGTAAATCCATGGCACATGCTCATTCTTTATCCATCCACATACCACTTTGGTGAAACATGGATAATAACTTTTTTGGATGGCAAAATTACGAAATTCATTTGTCTATTAGCCCATTTCCATTTTAATCCGACTTTTAGTTATGTTACAAATTACGTATACTCATTTTAAAAAAATGCACATTTAATCCTTAATGATCGGATGTTGCTGAGATGGACAAAAATTCCTCAAGATTCATTTTTTAAGGAGTCATAGAAACATAACCATACACAAGTAGCTTTTAGACTTATGTTTTCAAATGTAAGGGTTCTGAAAAGCAAGCTTTGAAGCCTCAAGGCCTTTCTCCCTCATGTAAATGATACTTCGTCCGTAAATGCAATTGAAATTAATTATTCAATTATTAACTTCTAGTCGGACAATATTTCATTGCTCGTCGAGGATTATGGGGGGTTTTATGGGTTAGTTTAATCAACTTTTTTTTTACCAAGAGAATATGTAATATTTTTTTTCAATAAATGGAAATATATATAAAGAAATGAAAAATCCTAATCACAAGCCGAACAGGTAGCAAAATGTTGGGGCCTCGTTAAGACCTTCCAGGAAAAAACCCATCCTTATGGGGAAAAACCCCTGGAACGAAAAAGAGTACCCCATAGTCGAGATAAAAACTCGAAAGTTCAAAACCCTATCCAGAAAAACAAAGCCAAAACTAAGTAACAAATATATATTATGAACGCCCAACATAGTCATCAGTGAGTAAAGAAATGATGTCCGCCAGAGGAGTGTCCCACTAGGAAGACGGGCCATCGAACTTGTTGAGTTGGTCTGCCACCCTATTTCCTTCTCGATAAATGTGAGAAATGGCAAAATCCATCTGTGGTAGCAAATGTAAAGTATATCCCATCTGCTAAGAAGCCGCCACGGAGTGGAGCCGACCTTGAGCCGTAAAAGATCAACCACATAAGTGGAATCTGAATGCCAGCCTTTAGTAAAAGTAATAGAAATAGCCAAACATGGCCGCCATTAAGTCAGCCTCGAACGCATAACAAACACCACAACACTCAACAAAACATCCCTTAAAAAAGCCCCTAGATGTACGAAAAATCCTAGAAGCCTTGATGAGTCATAGGTCGCCTCCTGCACTGCCATTCGTATTAACCTTGATTCACCAGGGAAGAAGTAAAGACCAGTCAACCAGACGATTTTAGGGGCTTTCTGAGGGCGTCCCACTCCCACCACATGAAGTCTCTGAAGACAAAGAAGGTCATCTTGATCATTATTCATGCAACTCTGGTCCATCATGGAAGACTCGACAATAAAAACCCGAAGTTGCACAATAGCAACATCAACAGACAAAGGCTTATCAGTAAATATGAACTCGTTGTGGATGTGACAAATGAGCCAGATACATGAGATAAAAGTCACACGCCACAGAAAATAAATCTGATCGCTAAACCGGAAGGTCATGCAACTCTGGTCCATTAAGAGAATGTGTAATATTATTAATGCATTGAATCACTTATTACAATATCCTCAAACTAAGACGAAAAAGATCCCATCTCCCAAACAAAAGATGAGTGGGATTGAAAAATGAGCTAAAGTGATTCGGCATGAAATAGGCCGAGCTGGTTAGCAGGCCCCATAGCTGAAGTCCATCTCCAGGCCCATCAAGGATTACTCTTTAAGGCCCAGTTTCTAGAAGTCTTCGTGCTCGGGATTGATTAGTATGCTCGGTATATCAGGACGAATAGTCCTGGGAGATTTTGGGGCTTGCTGCTCGTCAGGTTGAGCAGAAGTAGTCGAAAGAGGAGGGGGCTGAAGGGATTGAGGATTGGAAGAGGTCCCCTGGGGAAGAGCTCGACTCATGGAGACATTCCTTTTCCGAGTTGCCTCCTTCTCGGCAAGTCTCTTCTGCATGGTGGTTGTTGAGGAAAAAACAGATAAAGAATATCAATAAAGTAAACAAGTGAGAAAATTAAATGAGCATAAGAATAAAGGAGTATACCGAGGTCCTCCTCGAGCTTTGCAGGGGTATGACTCAACTTAAAATACCATAGCAAGGCAGAGCAAGAACAAAGGCGGGAGAGATCATATTCTTGCTTATTTAGCCGATCTATGACAGCTTGGAGATCGGGATTTCGTCTTCTTATATTGACTTTCCTTTGGGGAGGAGCTTCCCAGATCCACTTAGTGGGGAAAGGCCATGGCTCGGGAGGGGATACGAAGAAATACCTATCCTTACAGAATTTGTTGGAAGTAGGATATTTCCCGAGAAACTTCGCATCACCTCGGGACAAAAGGTAGAAAAGGCCACGAGTGGTGGATACTTTGATGTGAAAGAGAGAATAAAAGAGCTCGGCAGATGGGTCAATGCCGAGAAATTTGGTTACCATAACAAAACCAGTTATTAAGCGGAAGGAGTTAGGGGAAAATTGATTCAAGGGAATTTGATATAATACGAGAGAGTTCGGTCATCGAGAGGATAGAGAGGCAAAGTCCACCATCGACCGCCTTGAGAAGAAGAAGGCTAGAAATCCTGGTGGAGGTCGGTTCGGCCTATCATAAAAGCTAGGGAGAGTTAATTTAAAAGTTGGAGGATTTTTATGTTTTTACAAAGGTATTTTAAATTCCTAACAAACATAGATGTTGCATTGAAAGCACTATCTACAGGGGAGGTCGGGATAGCTGGTCTTATTTCGACATTTGAATAGCTCTTGTCTGAAATAGAGCCTGAGCTTGCTGGGAGACTTGAGGAAGAGTCCTCGGTATTTTGAGAAGCAGAAGGGGCTTCGTTTTCAAGAGACAGCTCTAGGTTGTCAACCCAGGCCGCAAAATTACTTATTTCATGGTCCTGTTGAGGTACCCGTAGAAGAGAGATTTACAGGAGATGACATGATATTATACAAAGTAATAAAAATAAGAAAGAAAATAGAGATTGGGGAGAAAAAATAGGGCCAGGAAAGTACCTAGGTATAGGAAGCAGACCTTAGAGAGAATGAGGAAGAGAAATTATACGTCGGAGTTGATTAGTATGCTCGATATATCTCGGGTGTAACTTAAACTCATCGACTAGATAAGATTTTGTAACAAATGTCCGATGATTCTCCCTAACCGTTTTAGGAAAACACTAAAACCCTGTAGGCAGTAAGCACTTATAAATAGTCATCCATCGGGTATGGTTAAAAATTTAATGCATTTTTCATATTTCATGAGATATTTAAGTTATTCTCTATCATCTTCAAGTGATATCTAACTTGAGCGTCGGGAGGGTAAGTGCAGGGAAAAACTATCCGGCCCCCTTCTGCGCAGTGCTCGTCACGACAAATGAGCTCGGTCGGCCAGTGCAAAAGTGGAGCTAAGTCATCATAGCCATCGGACATTTTCTGGTAACACCATAAAGCATGAGCGACAGAGTTCGTCGATCGTCTAACATGAATCAAGCTGGCTAACGAGAAAAATCTCAATATGTTTATGATCTTTGTTGCATTGGTGTTGCAATAACTTCATTCCTCTTTTGATTCAATGATTGTTTGAACTGCCAAAAAGGAATATGATGTTAGGCCATCTCCAACCCAAAATTCTATTTTTGTGTACATTTTGCACTAAAATAGTACAATTTCTACACCAAACCTAAAATCCATCTCCAACCATCTACTTCAAATTTTAAACTAAAAAGAATATTCTTAGAATATTCCTTATTACTTCAATACAAAAACTATTTAATTAAAACAAATTATTTATTGTAAATACATATGTAGTAATTAAAGAATATATTTTATTATCATATCTAAACTATACTATATTATAAATTTAAATAATTATGTTTTATTAAAATTATTTATATAAATTAACTATACAATTTGGATAATAAATAACACTTTTTAAATATTTAAATAAAATTAAATAAACCAAAACTTGTTTCATTAATTAAAAACAAACCGGAAAAAAAAATAGATTATAGCGCATGAAAAGATTGCGTCAATTCTACCGCAACAGTGTCGCAGACTCTAAAATTGAGTTGTTGATGGCGCATGATAGGAAGGGAAACTTAGCACTATTTTAAAGTTGGCGCATTGGATGGCGCTCCCATTGGAGATGGTCTTATAACTTTAATACAAGAGCAAACATCATGCACAAAAGACATCCCAACAAAGATAGCCTTTGATTCTCCATAAACAACAAACGGCTTGAAGTCAAAACATTTACCAAATGCTAGTACCATTTGTCCCACATGAACATTGTGAATAACCCTAGTAAATAAATTCAAACATGGGTAGAAAGATGCACCTACGTCGAGTCTGAGTATATTAAGTGCACTTGTCTTGGAGTATCCACAGACGAATAGCTAGCTGGTGAAGAAAGTTATAGCTTTACTAATTGATAAACTTCCAAATAAAAAAAAAAGCATTTACTCAATCCACCTCTAGGGCTTTATGGTATTGATCTTCCTGGTGCAATCAATGACATCTCCCTCTCCATATCGCCCAAGTCAAGACTGCAAAATATTCAAACTCTCTTGCTAATTTATTTCTTCGGTCATATGCATAAATCGAAGGATTCAGAAGAGTGCGCCTACTTTCATCTCAGTGTAGTAGCATGTTCCCACCCATAGCTTCTTAATTTACAGAAAAAAAGGGCTTGGCCTGGGTTCAACTCATGATGTGATATGCCTTACATTCTTCGAGATAATGAAATATTTACCGTCATTGTGGAAATAAATGGGTTTTACTTAATTTATTTATCGACTTTTCTAAAAAGGTTCCATTGACACTTACATAAAAAAGGTAAACTTAAATAAAATTATTCAACAAGTAATCAATTAACCCCAGGGGTTGGCGCAGTGGCTGAGGGGTTGCGAATTGCAACCCCGAGGTTCGGTCTCGATTCCCGACTACCGCGGAGTTTTGGGGTTGGGTTGCCCCTCCTCCCCATAGACAGACCATCCAGGAAGAATGACAGATGTCCCATAGGCAAGGCGATGGGTCTGTCTTTTTGTTGGTGTGGGGATACTCTGGGTCGACAAAAAAAAAACAAGTAATCGATTAATTTTTAAATTCTTTATATTATCCCTAAACTAATATACCTCCTTTAATCTGAATCACACTCGCACAAGTTCTAGGATTTTAGCATGGGAGTACGAGATTGAACCATAAAAAGGCTGTGGTTTTGTTTCTTCATTAATGATTAAATTAATACGTTACAAATAGGTGATATTTCACAAGTTTTTCTACAGCTCTTCCCCCAAACCAGATGCTATTTTACGGTTTCTACCAAATTTCAAAAATTGTTAATGTGGTTATGTATTACTTTAAATTTTTTGCCCATTTATTTGAAGAGGGCACATCCTTATAGCATTATATTATACGCCTAGTATTTTAAAGCTACCGATAATACAATTAAGTATTAATAAATATTTCTTTAAATTTATTATTAAATGTTTATAGACAAACATTTTACATAAACTTTCGTAAAATGGTCCTCAGAACAATCAATCTGAAAACCAATTTGGATCATAAATAGAGCATGTAGTGCTGTTATTTAACTCCAACTCGTAGGAAATTTCAAGAGAAGAAGCTGATGACAACACAATAATATACGAGTCATTCAGACCCTAAACCCATTATATATCCTAGGGGCAAGAGTATAGTGAAACTCAATTACAATCAAATTACAACAATTTTTAATACTTTCAACAAAAATAAATACATATTCAAATATCAAAAACATCTATTCATTAGCCTCAGAAAAGTGGATTTAATCATTTGCAATATAGATTCACCAAGAGGTTCCCCCTGCAAAAGCAGGGACTTGGCTTCACTACAGCTCATATACTATCCAACGTAACATCAGTGGCAGTAAAAATAAATATGAAAACACAAAAACAAGAAATCATTTCCAAGCAATAGGACAAACACATAACTATACACAATCATCTATACATCAATGAAAAATATTTAAAATTAATGAAAATTTTATTATATAAAACTTAAACAAATAAATTCAAGGCTCAGAGATGAAACAGCTTTATCAATCAAGAATTTTCTGAAGCAGAACTGGCATTAAGCTGTAATACAATCATCATAGCCACAAAACTTCAGACACCCTACCTAATAAACTGAAAAAAAATTAACTCAAAAATCTCAATTCATCAATTTGATGGCTCATATCAAGAAATTCAACCATTGTTTCCATTTATGCTTCATGGACTACAAGTCTCAGAAGCGCGGATAATAATTAATCATAGCCAAAAACAAATTTTGCAACAAAAAAAAACCTCATTAAATTACGGATTTGATATGTAGCGGAAATTTTTAGAGGTAGATCAATGGAAAATGTGAAAACCCCACGTGAAAACCGCATCAAATTTTTGCCCCAAGGACTAGCCTTTATTTTCCATTGATTTGTAAAACATATCAGGAAAATGGCTAAAGGTGTAGAGAGGCAAGTAAATAAACAAATAAATTTACGAAATAGGGAAAATAAATGTAGCCGTCGATTTGACACAGATTAGCCATGTAAACAAGGTACAGTGAGACAGATCTGCAACACTGGACGACGTCGCTTTTGCACGAGCATTGGGGCTTCTTTCTTCAGCTATAAATTATCCGAGTAGCCCGGGAGGCTACGTGCAAATCACACACAGAAGTTCAAAAATAGGTGATGTGATTAAATTCAGACAAAAAAGGGAATTGAATCTTAAGGGTTGATGATTTGATTTATAAAAGGATGATCAGAAGATGAAATGGGAATACGAATAGAGGGATTTTTATCACATAGGGTTTGAGATGGAGGAACAGGAGAAGCGAGCGGAAGTACAGATGGGGGCGTGAGAGAAGGTGAATGAGGTTTGGGCTTTTATAAAGACAGTGCGAAACCCTACTAACATCAGAGTCCGAAGAATACCAAACAGGCGAACCCGTTAACCCGTTTCAAATCAAAGCAAAGTTAGATTCAAGTTGATTTGGGTTAGGTAATATGGGTCATTTTAGAATCAGTTTTTAAATTAACTCGTGAGACCATCTCATATGAGTTTTTGTCTTTTTTATAAATAGGACTGTCAAACGGATCAGACTAGACCAAGACCAAGAAGAAAAATCGAGCCTTGATGATCTGTCGGGTCCCAACCCGGCCCATACATTAATAATATTACACATAAAATGTGTCGGGACGGGACGGTCAAATAGACACGATTCCTTTCAAACTTCTAAAATCGCAATACAACTCGGTCCTATCTCCGGACCAATCGTTGAATTTTGAATTTTATTGTATATTTTGTGTTGGTTATTTATCTATTTACTTTTACCTAAAATATATATCACATGACATTCATTTATCATGTTATTGTTTATGTAATGTAATTATGTAAACATGCAATTGATTCATTAAAAATATTTAAATTAATTAGATTGGCAATAGAGTCCATTGGATTAATTGAATAGTTTTTTTAGTACATGTCATGGGAGACCCAGGAGGGAGGGGAACGGGAATCAAACTCAAATATTGCCTGAGATTTATAAATATTTTACCACTTAGGCTACTATTCAATTCCCTAATAATTGAATAATTGACCTATATTAGACTTGGTAAATATCCGATTACAAAAAGAGTTCTTAAAACTAGTATGATCTGATGTAAATCACATACGTATAATTAATATGCTTCAAACTTCATAAATAAATATAAAAAAACTACAAACATTAATTTGTTTTCGAATGCAAAAGTAATTATTTAGGATAAATTGAATTTGACTGACCATCAATTTGTATTGGATCGGATGGTCCAATTCAATTCCTTGAACATAATTTTATTAAGTTTGATATTGGGATTAAAGTTGGCAAAATTGGTTTGGCCTAATTGGTTGTTGAGCCAGCCCACATGTAGGTTGGTGAACTTTATTTTTAGGGGTTTGAAAAAGATTGGGCCTACTTTGATATGGCCTGAACGGTCCGAATCTCGACAATCCCAACAAAAAATACATGTGAATAGTGTTGTTGGATTTGGTTGAATCACAAAAATGACAACGGTAGATTAAATTCAGGCCGAAGGGCAAATTTGAATTAATGGCTTGGTTCGAATCGACCCCATCCGAACCATTGTCGCTCTAATTAGAATAGATTCACTTGAATTTGTGATGTAGATCCAATCTTGTCCATTCAAAATTTTGTATTGGGATTTCAAATTAATGTCAAACATTTTAGTATGAATAAATTAAAGTTCGAAGTTTGTTAAATTAGGATCCAAATATGATAAACTAACATTAAATAAAGTTATAAGTTGATGTTCTATAAGTTGAATAAATTAGAATACGAATTTGATACACTGAGCATTTTTAATAGTGTATTTATATATATATATATATATATATATATATATATATTGTTTGTTAGTTGTTTTGTTTTTGTTTTTTCGTAAATTTCTTATTAGGATTTATTTCTACTAGATTCCTCCGTGCGATGCACGGATTGTATTTTACAAAAAATGTATTCAAGTTTTTAGTGATTGTAGAGTATGTTATTCTAATAAATAACTAAAATTTAAAGAGAAATCAATTTGATTAAAAATAATAAAATACACAATAGAATAATAAATTATCATAAACTATGAAAAACTTTTTGAATACACAATAAATATAATTAATTGTTTTCAAAAAAAAAATAAATATAATTAATTTAATACGCTAATGATAATAAAATATCTATGATAACAACTATTCAATTCACAATTTAACCAATTCATAAAATATGTATTATAACATATATTTATAAATTTTAAGAAACAATATGACGATATCCAAAAGAGGTAATTCTAATTTACCCCCCAAAACATGCATATTTTTCTATATTGTCATTCAAACTTTGAATTATTCTATCTTACCCCTGAACTTTGAAAATTATTGCAGTTAGCGTATAAGTTTACAATTTACCCCCATTGTTAGTTGATTATATGTAGCTATTACATCTTGAACAATTATTTGTATCAATTTTCTCTCAAAGTATCGTCATCTTTAGTCAATATATAAATAATAGTAAATAATAATAAATTTGATCAATAAACTTAGGTTATGGTACCGTTTTTAGATATATCAAAAAATAAAATGACCATAAAGGTTAAGTGATAAAATTGAAAATTATAGGCTAAGTGCAACAATTTTCGAAGTTTATATGGTAAAATAAAACAATTTAATGTTAAATATGCAAAATAGAAAAACTCGCATAATATGGGGGACAAATCAGAGTTACCTCTATCCAAAAATTTTTAATCTTCACTATTACATATAAGATGTGTATTGAATTTTATTTATATATTTAATTTTTTTAGTTATGGACAATGGATTTCAAATTTAAAATAAAGAAAAAGTTAAATATAAAGATTTTTTTTTTTTTTGAATGGGCTACCCAACTTACTTACAATTAAATATTCGGAAAAAAACTTTACTTATAATTAAAAGGAAAAAGAATAACGATAATAAAATAACAAAATATGTGTCCGATCAAACCCTAACCCCCCCCCCTCCCCCATTTTTAACATTTCTTTTCTCTCTCTAAACTAATTCTCTCTTAAGAAAGTCGATCTCTCTCCAAAAAACTTGGAAAAAATGAATTTTATTCGGTGTTTTCGCTTCTCCAATTTTCTAAGCGGTTTTAACGCAAGTAGTAATACTTTACTGAAAAAATTAGGTAAATATGTTAATTTTGGGTTTTGGACCCAAAAACTTGAGATCTGATTTTTATTTTTTTGCTTTGGTTTGGTAAACAAAAACAAAAAATGTTGATTTATATATTTTTATTTGGAAATAATTGTTTTTTTGTGGTTCTTATTTTAGTTTTTTATGATGTAGCTATATGTTTCATATGTATTTTTGATAACTATTTTGAATTATTTTTAGTCCGAAGTCGATTTTTATTTTAGAATTCCCAATATTTTATGTCCAGGATGAACATAGACAATTATTTTTGTGATTTTTATGTTAATGTCATTCGGCGAGTTGTTCGGTTCTATCTTTGTACATTCAAAAAAAAATTATTATCTAAACTTTTCTAATAGGAGGTTGGGATTTGAAGGAGGTCATTGAAGGATGGGGCATGATAAGCTTATATTTAGCATTTTGTGAATGTGTTTTTTCCTCTTTGCTTTAGAGTTATTAAATTCGATTCGGGTACTTTAATGTTATTTTTTTGTTTCTATTGGAAATCATTTTATTTATCATGTACATGATTTTTTTAGAAAAATATATGCTTTGATTTGATTGTCTACTTTTTAAGACTACTTTTTTTTTAAAGAAACTAAATAAAACCAACGAAAACATATTTTTACATATTTTTAAAAAAAAGGATGGGAACATGTTGATTCATTGCGAATAGTTTTTTATATTTTTTTCTCAATTTTAGGTTCTTATTTTTATTTATGAAAAATATGCTTTCATTGTCTTTTCCTTTCTTGTTAAGACAAAAGCTTTGAGAACCCTTTTTCTTGTTTTGCTTTATTGCTTCGGTGAGCAAGTATGTAGAGGTAGCAGACAAAAAGTTCCAAGATGGTGAAATTTTCCTCATTTCGGGCACAAAAGCGCTTCCTTTGCTTAGTGGTAATATTCTCTTCTCCTCGAGTCATCATACTAAAAGAGTTGAAGAATTCATTAATAGATAAAGGGTAGAATCAAATAAGGACTTCAAAAACTACTTTGAAAATTAAACTAATTTGTACAATAAATTAAAAATGCACAATTTCTTGAAATTAAGTGTGATCTGCATATACCTATTACACTTACAAATCTTGCTTTATCCTTCCGTGTCCATGGTGAATGAAATTGAAATGCTCGAATTCCCCATTTTCTTCTTCTGCTTTGTGTCGATTTATTCTGAAAAATTGTTGCATACATGTAATCATATAGGAAATACTTGTAATTTAGCCGTATGAATAGTAGTAAGACTGATTGTGAAACTTCAAAAAAACAATTTGGCCTGAGTTTATATATGTAAGCATGTTAGATGAAATATGAAAAGAAGGTATTAAAACTTTTGAATGGAATATGTGAAATGCAGCTTTTTGAAAAAATAGGACTAAATAACTAAGTACCTAAAAAGGCTGTTACAGATCTAATAATAACAAATAATAAGAACAAAATTTGAAAAAGAAAAAAGATGCACATAACCCCATTAAAAACTGAACTAAAAGAACAACCCTACATAACTATGTCTAATGAAATAGGCATTCCAGACTAAAAACACTTGAGCTATCTCCATAAGCATGTAACTGTATACTCAAATCGGGTAACTCCAAGTGTCCAAAACATCTTCGTATGTCTGCATCCTTAACTAATGTGAACAATGGAGCCTTACAATCATCTCTTTAAAACACATAATTATTTTCAATAAATCTAATATATATGTAATAATGTAAATATGTTAGGATAGGATAATTCCGTTTCATTGTTTGTTCAAAATTCATAACTCAAACAAATAGAAAAATACATTAAAACAAAAAATAAGAAACACAACTACCCCAAATTGGGATTATATGTCAACTAAATGACTAACATGTCCAACTCGGTTGCATGCAAATGTAAAAGATGAATAAATGAAAATAACTAAACATACACATACCTCTGTCATTAAAGATGCATTGTCAGTGAAAACATCCAAGATATTTGCCATTTGCGGGTATAATCTGTAGATACGATCTCAAAGCTTGAGACTTGAAATCTTGATTAATGTCCATAAACCAAGCTACTTTATGGAGTCATTCTTGCGAGATGTTCGGGTTTTATGTAATTGATAAAGAAATCGTGGGTTTTCGAATGGCGATGTAACTTCTTTTTAACAGAGTTTGTTTGTGGCGAAAAAAAAGTATTGCAAATCGTTTGACTTCTCCAGATACGCATTTGAGGCCTATTTATACAGAACATCTAGGTAAAAAAATAAGAAAGAGATAGGGAGAGAGATTATTGTGATTGTCGATTTAGTGCCCGAGATTCTTATATGCAACTATTGTATTTTAAATTTGATTTGTATATGGAATTTAATATGAAGAACCACATTTATTGTTGTGTTTTAAACTGATTGTAATTATTAAAGAACAACTATAATAATCATACCATTTTGAATATTTAAATTATTATTTTTGGTGGCTAAAACAATAGCTGCCAGAATTAATTGGTTCTGTTTCCCATGCAATTACATTGAAGTATATTAATCATAATATCTCCATCGCATTCAGACTTTGTTATTTAAAATGGAATACAAATGGAATTAAAAATTAGCAGAATTGTATATTTTCAAGGCGATGCAGTTTCCCTAATTAATGAACATACCTTCCATATTTAGTAGATACATTTTGGCGGAAATTGCCTAAAATACCACTATTCAAACTTTTATATATACTAGATTCCTCTCGTGCGATGCACGGATTGTATTTTACAAAAAATGTATTCAAGTTTTTAGTGATTGTAGAGTATGTTATTCTAATAAATAACTAAAATTTAAAGAGAAATCAATTTGATTAAAAATAATAAAATACACAATAGAATAATAAATTATCATAAACTATGAAAAACTTTTTGAATACACAATAAATATAATTAATTGTTTTCAAAAAAAAAATAAATATAATTAATTTAATACGCTAATGATAATAAAATATCTATGATAACAACTATTCAATTCACAATTTAACCAATTCATAAAATATGTATTATAACATATATTTATAAATTTTAAGAAACAATATGATGATATCCAAAAAGAGGTAATTCTAATTTACCCCCAAAACATGCATATTTTTCTATATTGTCATTCAAACTTTGAATTATTCTATCTTACCCCCTGAACTTTGAAAATTATTGCAGTTAGCGTATAAGTTTACAATTTACCCCCATTGTTAGTTGATTATATGTAGCTATTACATCTTGAACAATTATTTGTATCAATTTTCTCTCAAAGTATCGTCATCTTTAGTCAATATATAAATAATAGTAAATAATAATAAATTTGATCAATAAACTTAGGTTATGGTACCGTTTTTAGATATATCAAAAAATAAAATGACCATAAAGGTTAAGTGATAAAATTGAAAATTATAGGCTAAGTGCAACAATTTTCGAAGTTTATATGGTAAAATAAAACAATTTAATGTTAAATATGCAAAATAGAAAAACTCGCATAATATGGGGGACAAATCAGAGTTACCTCTATCCAAAAATTTTTAATCTTCACTATTACATATAAGATGTGTATTGAATTTTATTTATATATTTAATTTTTTTAGTTATGGACAATGGATTTCAAATTTAAAATAAAGAAAAAGTTAAATATAAAGATTTTTTTTTGAATGGGCTACCCAACTTACTTACAATTAAATATTCGGAAAAAAACTTTACTTATAATTAAAAGGAAAAAGAATAACGATAATAAAATAACAAAATATGTGTCTGAATTCTGAAACCCTAACCCCACCCCCTCCCCCATTTTTAACATTTCTTTTCTCTCTCTAAACTAATTCTCTCTTAAGAAAGTCGATCTCTCTCCAAAAAACTTCGGAAAAAAATGAATTTTATTCGGTGTTTTCGCTTCTCCAATTTTCTAAGCGGTTTGAACGCAAGTAGTAATACTTTACGAAAAAATTAGGTAAATATGTTAATTTTGGGTTTTGGACCCAAAAACTTGAATCCGATTTTTATTTTTTGCTTTGGTTTGGTAAACAAAAACAAAAAATGTTGATTTATATATATTTTTTTTTATTTGGAAATAATTGTTTTTTTGTGGTTCTTATTTTAGTTTTTATGATGTAGCTATATGTTTCATATGTATTTTTGATAACTATTTTGAATTATTTTTTAGTCCGAAGTCGATTTTTATTTTAGAATTCCCAATATTTTATGTCCAGGATGAACATAGACAATTATTTTTGTGATTTTTATGTTAATGTCATTCGCGAGTTGTTCGGTTCTATCTTTGTACATTCAAAAAAAAAAATTATTATCTAAACTTTTCTAATAGGAGGTTGGGATTTGAAGGAGGTCATTGAAGGATGGGGCATGATAAGCTTATATTTAGCATTTTGTGAATGTGTTTTTTCCTCTTTGCTTTAGAGTTATTAAATTTCGATTCGGTACTTTAATGTTATTTTTTTTTGTTTCTATTGGAAATCATTTTATTTATCATGTACATGATTTTTTTTTTAGAAAAATATATGCTTTGATTTGATTGTCTACTTTTTTAAGACTACTATTTTTTTTAAAGAAACTAAATAAAACCAACGAAAACATATTTTTACATATTTTTATAAAAAAGGATGGGAACATGTTGATTCATTGCGAATAGTTTTTTATATTTTTTCTCAATTTTAGGTTCTTATTTTTATTTATGAAAAATATGCTTTCATTGTCTTTTCCTTTCTTGTTAAGACAAAAGCTTTGAGAACCCTTTTTTTCTTGTTTTGCTTTATTGCTTTGGTGAGCCGAAGTATGTAGAGAGTGAGACAAAAAGTTCCAAGATGGCTGAAATTTTCCTCATTTCGGGCACAAAAGCGCTTCCTTTGCTTAGTGGTAATATTCTCTTCTCCTCGAGTCATCATACTAAAAGAGTTGAAGAATTCATTAATAGATAAAGGGTAGAATCAAATAAGGACTTCAAAAACTACTTTGAAAATTAAACTAATTTGTACAATAAATTAAAAATGCACAATTTCTTGAAATTAAGTGTGATCTGCATATACCTCTTACACTTACAAATCTTGCTTTATCCTTCCGTGTCCATGGTGTGAAATTGAAATGCTCGAATTCCCCATTTTCTTCTTTCGCTTTGTGTCGATTTATTTCGAAAAATTGTTGCATACATGTAATCATATAGGAAATACTTGTAATTTAGCCGTATGAATAGTAGTAAGACTGATTGTGAAACTTCAAAAAAACAATTTGGCCTGAGTTTATATATGTAAGCATGTTAGATGAAATATGAAAAGAAGGTATTAAAACTTTTGAATGGAATATGTGAAATGCGACTTTTTGAAAAAAATAGGACTAAATAACTAAGTACCTAAAAAGGTCATTATTCTGAGATCTAATAATAACAAATAATAAGAACAAAATTTGAAAAAGAAAAAAGATGCACATAACCCCATTAAAAACTGAACTAAAAGAACAACCCTACATAACTATGTCTAATGAAATAGGCATTCCAGACTAAAAACACTTGAGCTATCTCCATAAGCATGTAACTGTATACTCAAATCGGGTAACTCCAAGTGTCCAAAACATCTTCGTATGTCTGCATCCTTAACTAATGTGAACAATGGAGCCTTACAATCATCTCTTTAAAACACATAATTATTTTCAATAAATCTAATATATATGTAATAATGTAAATATGTTAGGATAGGATAATTCCGTTTCATTGTTTGTTCAAAATTCATAACTCAAACAAATAGAAAAATACATTAAAACAAAAAATAAGAAACACAACTACCCCAAATTGGGATTATATGTCAACTAAATGACTAACATGTCCAACTCGAGTTGCATGCAAATGTAAAAGATGAATAAATGAAAATAACTAAACATACACATACCTCTGTCATTAAAGATGCATTGTAAATGAAAACATCCAAGATATTTGCCATTTGGGTACATTGTAGATACGCAGATCTCAAAGCCAAAGACTTGAAATCTTGATTAATGTCCATAAACCAAGCTACTTTATGGAGTCATTCTTGCGAGATGTTCTGGTTTTTATGTAATTGATAAAGAAATCGTGGGTTTTCGAATGGCGATGTAACTTCTTTTTAACGAGTTTGTTTGTGGCGAGAAAAAAGTATTGCAAATCGTTTGAACTTCTCCGGATACGCATTTGAGGCCTATTTATACCAGAACATCTAGGTAAAAAAAAATAAGAAAGAGATAGGGAGAGAGATTATTGTGATTGTCGATTTAGCTGCCCGAGATTCTTATATGCAACTATTGTATTTTAAATTTGGATGTATATGGAATTTAATATGAAGAACCACATTTATTGTTGTGTTTTAATTTGTAATTATTAAAGAACAACTATAATAATCATACCATTTTGAATATTTAAATTATTATTTTTGGTGGCTAAAACAATAGTTTAATTAATTGGTTCATTTCCCATGCAATTACATTGAAGTATATTAATCATAATATCTCCATCGCATTCTGAGACTTTGTTATTTAAAATGGAATACAAATGGAATTAAAAATTAGCGAATGTATATTTTCAAGGCGATGCGGTTTCCTAATTAATGAACATACCTTCCATATTTAGTAGATACATTTTGGCGGGAAATTGCCTAAAATACCACTATTCAGACTTTTATATATATATAGATATAGATGAGCTATCTCTGTTTAAACAAGTTTGTACTAAAAAGTTCTCGAATTGTTTATGATTCGATTTCTTATATGCTTGTAATTAAAATGTCCATCGATTATTTATTTGAAACTTAGAACCAATAAATATTTTTAATGGACAAAGATTTATACATGACCGTCTCACGAATCTCTACTTGTGAGAGGAGATGGGTCGGTCAATCCAGTAGAAAGTCTGCGGGTCAACATGGCGCGAGTCAACAAAAAGTCAAATGTTCGCCAAAAATATTCCGGTAATACTTTTTGAGAAACAAGTAATACTTTTGAGTAATAAAATAATACTTTTATTAGGAACATGTAATACTCTTGACACAAAAAGTGATACTCATTGTTAAAAATTGTGCGAAGATGATTGATATTTTGTAGTTCAACAAGAATATTTTTCACTTAAATATTTAATATGTGTAATAGTTTTCCACTTAAAGGTGTAATACTTTTCATTTAAAGCTTTAATAGTTATTAGTTCAACATGTATATTTTGTAGTTCAACATGTAATAACTTTCTCTTAAATATGTAATATTTTTCATTTAAAACTATAATAAGTTCAACATGTAATACTTTTTTACTTAAAACTCTAATATTTTTCAATTCAAATTTAATACTTTTCAATTCAAATTTGTAATACTTTTCACTTACAACTATAATACTTTTAACTTAAAATGTAATAATTTCCAGTGGTAGTTTTCAGCTATATTTTTCTTTTTCCTATTTTCTTCTTTTTTCCCCTTCGTTTTCTCCTTCGTGTTCTCTGTATTTCTTCTTATTTTTCATTCATTTCGAGGCAAAACCAAAGTTGCAAGAGAATAAAAAAGATTCATATTGGAAACTTAAAATCTCCATTAATGGTGTATCGCGCTCTCGTGAGTTGGATGTGATTTTCTACTTGCTTTGTCAGATCTACGATCACATTTTGCTCATTGGGACCCTAATCCACCCTCCAATGAATGATCACATTCACATATGTATAAAGACCCCAACTTCAGCACCATATTTAACATATTGTATTTTTTTTTGTCAAAAGTATTACATTTTTCAAATAAAAGTATTATTTTTTTACTCAAAAGTATTACTTTTTTCTGAAAAAGTATTACCGCGCGAATTTTGGCGGATTGTTGACTTTTTGTTGACCGTGGATACGTTGTTGACCCATGGATTTTATGTTGATTGGATCTAAAATGACCCGTCTCACGGATAGAGATCCATGAGACGGTCTCACAAGAGACCTTCTCTTTTTAATGTATTCTTTAGATGATAGAAATGTTGAAACAATGTAGTCAAATTAATTAGTAATTGTCGAAATTCTTATTCATATATATCTCATTAGATTCTTATTTACTAAACTAGGAAATAAGAACGTTAAATTCAAGTCGAACCCGTTCAAATTAGAGGTGATAATTCGTGTCGTATTGAGAAAAAGATTTATGTTGTTTGTGTTAGATTTCTCAACATCAACCCAACACGTAATTACTAGTGTCAGATTTCTCAACACTAACACGACATTTTTATTTTAGATCACATACATTGCAATCCGAATGTAATAGTGAAGTAAACAACACGCCATTATTATGTAATTTTGAGTTTTAATTGGATAAAAAACATACTCCTTAGAATGGTCTATCATGCCTCCAATAACCCAAAATACTAAGCTCAATTATGTTGCGTACTTTGGCATGTCTTAAGTTGTATAGTTCCCTAACTTTTTGCAGTGCAGGCATGCGCTGAGTCACTATCCCTGTTCAACCACTAAACACCCAAATTAATCTAGCGACACTTGCAAGAGTACGAGATCAATTGTAGGATAGCAAGTTAACCACAAGTCGTCTCTCAAGGAAGACTTAGCCGGCAAATAATTATTATGTATCACAATAAATAGAAAATAAATCCTAAACACTCTAATCCAATTTTCAAGATTTGAAAATACTTAAATTAATTATTAAAAGCGATATTCAAAACTAACACACGAGTTCTGGATAAAAAAAATATGAATGATAAAAATGTCTAGGGATTCAGATTTGTTTCCTCAATTACCATGCATAAAGTCAAGCAATTGATAATGCAATTAAATAATTAATAAAGCGAGATATAAATCAGCCTAAATCAAAACTTTCGTATTCTGATTAAACCTGGATAGATCTATTTACCAAATTATTTAATAAAGTTAGATAATACATTCTTGATTCATATCTAACCCCCAATTGAATTTAGTCAGAAAATAGTATCTTCTCTCGATCTCAATTATTCCTCAAAATAATCAAAAGTTGGCCAAACAATCAATTATAACAAAAATAATTCAAATATGAAAATCATAATCAATTACTCAATACTCATGCTTGTTTATTTGATTAAACTCATCTTAACCCTAGAACAAAGAAATTAGCTCATGGATAGATTCATCAATTCAATTAAATAAGAAATAATAACCACAAACATCATCATGAAGCAATTAATATCAAAGAAAATCAAATAGACAAATAAAGGTGGGGAAATGGGAATAATTATATTTTTTCAAGTTGTAGAGAGATCCCCAAAGAAAGAGCCCTAGTTAACGTGAAAGATAGGGAGAAAGAGAAGAGAAGAAATTCAAATCTTGTTTCTAGCTTGAATGAATGAAATCTAAAGCCTAGACTCCCCTTTTATAACCCAAAGGCCCTAAAAACTGATATGTGTAACATATATGTGTATTTAAAAGCTTATTTTGATATATAATTGATGCATTTGCATGTATATTTAGTGTGTTTTACTTAGTTTCTTTTGTTGGGCGTGATACTACGTACTCTTGTGAATTTTGCTGAAAATGGAGCTAAATTAGACAAAATGTGATAGCATGTTTCAAAAGATATGTCAAAATGCAAGGTACAAGCAAAGACGTGAAGGAAAGAAGCATGGACGATTGAACAAACGGTCTTTCAAAAACTTTCAAACGCGCCAACAATTTTTAACATTGGCAGGGTTTAGTAATTTGGACATACCTTTCTCTACAAAATTGATATTGTGATGATTCAAGTGCTTATTGAAAGCTAAGAGAAAGGGCTACAACTTTCATGAAGACCCCATGAGCAAATTAGCACGTGTTACAAGTCACACGGCCGTGTGAAATACTTTAGCGATTTTCAGAGATAAACCCAAGTCGCACGGTCTGGCCGTATAGACCCACATGACCGTGTGGGGTGGGTACATGTGAAACCACATGGCCCGTGCGATATGTCTGCGGCTAATTTTGAGTCCTAATCCCGTTAGAACTCTACCAGTGATCTCTCAAAGCACCTAATTAAAATGGATCAAAGCTCTGCACGAACATACAAGTCATTACATATGAAAATACACTACAATACACAGGATTACATATATCAAAAGTTTTCTGAGAGAGGAGGGCTAGGTTACGAAGAACACCACAAAACCTTCACATCTACGGAAGCACAAGAGTTTCGAAGGCTTGGAAGAAGAATCCATCCGACAAGAATGGGTTTTATTTCTTAGTTTAGATCTCTTGTCTATGCTTAAACGATGTCACAATGTTGATTTCAAGTTTATCTATGAATTTGTTATCAATGTTTGGCTAATCAAAACTATGTATTCATGTTAAATATTGATTAATTATTTTTTTAATTTATTCATGTGTTCTATTTTATGAATTCGAGTGCTTATTTTTAATTATTGATTATTTGGCCAATAATTTGCATTTCATACGTGTTAGTCCATAATCCAGGAGGTGAGTTCTAACGAGACGAAAATCGAATTCAGACATAAACAGGGTAATGCATCGGGAGACTACATCTTTTTGTGGTGAGTATTTCAATTCAAAGATCTGTTGGGAGTTAGTAATAGTTGTGATGCATCGGAAGACCTCAATGATTATTAATCTACTGTTTATGCGCCACCCGGGAGGGGGAATAAACTAGTTTAGGAATTGAACCCATAGAAACGCATGAATTGGTTTTGAAACATTGATTGGATTTAATATTGAAGAAGCATGTTGAGATTATGTGCCTAGGGTTGCTTTAGTATTTGTTGAAAATACTCGTGGGGTTTGAAAATTTATTTCATTTTATTTTTAATTTTTGATTTTTATAAAACTTGTGATATTCGGTTGCTTCAATAAAATTGGAATGTGATGTTATTATAGCCTAAGTGTTTCGTAGTCAAGTCTAAGGAATACGATATTGCTTGCCATTATCCTATAAACCTGCATTGTATACTTGTAGTATAGAGATCCAAATATTTTTTTACGAACAAGTTTTTGCGCGCCGTTTCTTGGGATTGAAAGATTCAACTTAGATATAGTAATAAGTAGTTCAAACTTAATTGAAGCAAAATTTTTGTTAAAAAACTTTTTTTTCGATTTTTGTAATTTTTTCCGATTTTCCTTTGTAAATAATTTTTTTTAATTTTTTGATTTTTTTAATTTGTTTTTCGATTTTTGTAATTTTTTTACTTTTTTATTATTTTGGATTTTTATATTTTTGTACATATTTTTTTCTTATTGCTTTGTTTCTAACATCGTTTTTGTTGAATGCGAGAGAAATCTTTGGAGACATACGTAGCCCAAAATCGCCATCTTTGTAGTAGGAGGCCAACATCAAAAGGGCAAATTTTCAGCGATCTTGAACTTAATCCGGGAAAACGATTGCAACGCAATTAAATACGATGGATGGTACAGAATATGAGGACTTAAAGATTTCAACCGACACAGTTCAACGATAGTGATGTTAGAAATCTGAAGTCTGGTTGAAGACGTAAAACTTAGCGCTTTGTGGGAGGCAACCCAAGAGGCGTCGCAACAAACTCCGGGTAAAAAAAATATAACAAACGTACACGGGCTTGTGGACGCACATGACCCGACCGTGCGATCTGCTCCTCTAGTTTTAAATTTGACAAACGAGCTCCTGGCTTCACTGGAACGATCCAGGTAAGTAATTTTTATGCATTCCGTTTTTTTTTTAATTTTCTCTTATGTTCGGGACAAAATATATTTTAAGTTTGGGGGATTGTCAAGAATGCGTAAATTAGTACTGTTGCATTTTGCATTGCATTTAGAATTGCATGTAGAGCATTAAAATTTTTCAATTTTCGATTTTTTTGTTGTTTTTATTTTAGCATGTTTGTCGCTTTAGCACCTTTAATTGCTTTTGTTTGTGATTTTGGATCAAGATTTGGAAAAAGTACAAAGCTTCAGTATAATTTTACTATGAGCATTTAATTTTATGAGATGACATATTTTTTTGAATAATGCGATATAGTTGATGAGATGTCTTTTATTTGTTTGGCATTAGTTAAGAAAATTGGGTATTTGAGCATGTTGCGAAAAATAAACCTTTGAGCTTTGTGCCTTTAATTGCTTTATATTATGCGTCTTATTTTTTTTTTTTTCTCTTGAGCGTGTCATTCATGATTGTTAGAACTCTAGAACTTGATTTGGTATCTTCATTGAAGCCATGTGTGTGCAATTTTCGAAAATAATTTAAAGTAATATTTGATCTTTAAAATTGAAAGATGATTTTTATCCCTAAAACTACTTGAACTTATATAAGAATGATAGTTTGGGGGAGATATGGTGAAATTGTGAAAAAGAGAGAAAGTTGGCGAAAGAAATAGGGATGAGCAGTGTTTAGGTAAATGAAAGAATAATGAAGCTCGAAAAAAAAAGAAGAGAAAATATATATGAAAAAGAAAGATAGAAAAATCGAGCAAAGAAGAAAATGAGAAGAAAAGAAAAATCATAGAATTAGAAAAATGGAGAGTTTGAGACTAAAGAAAAAAAAAAAAAACAAAAGGAAAAAGGCAAAAAGCCTAAGAATGAAAAAAATAAAAAAAAAAGGGGTGGAGTTGAGTTGAAAAAGGAATATATCTTGTAGGAATGATTTTTAGATGATATTGAGTTGGTGAATTGCAAGTGTGTGTACTTAAATTCTATTTGTTCAAGTAAAGTCACTTAATCCAAATATTTTCTACCCTTACCAAAGATCCTACATTACAACCAAATGAAAGTCCTTTTTGATTCTTAAATTGTGCACACAAAAGTGGTAGAGATGTTAGACTATTTGCAAGCTTATGGTAGTTCTACATTTACTAAATTAATTTTGAGTGCAAACACTTACCATATACTTGAGAGTTTAGTGATACACTACTTGTAAATCTAAGCGGCTACGATAATCTGAGGGGGTAAATAGATTATCTCCATCTTTTCGATTATGCCCTTTTTTGAATCAAATACGCCAAAACAAGAATAAAGCGCGGAAAGTAAACAACACACGTCGATTTATAGAGCTTCACCCCACCTAGGGACTACGTGCTCTACCACCCCAGTATATCCAAAATGGGTTTCGAAAAAGAAAAAGAATTTTATTAATTACCACAATTAATACAAATTCAACTTACAACAACACCTTGAATAGCACCACACTCTTCTTTAACACCACCTTTGAGATTACCACAATCTCCAACGACACCTTGTGAAGATTACCACAATCTTCAACCTTGAAGAACACCAAATTCTTCAATCACCTAAAGAGCACCACACTCTTGAATAAGAAGATCACCATAATCATTTTGCACCTATCACCTAGATCATCCAAGTGTGTTCTTACCACAAGAACACTCACAAGGATATCTTGTGTTGAATGATAACCCAAAAATTCAAGATTACAACTCGATAATGAATGATACAAATTTGAGTGCAAGTGTAATCAAGAAATAAGCATAGACCTCAAGATGTGAAAGTGAAAGTACTTAGCTAATACAACAAGATATGAAAATGTTTGCTTGTATGCTCTTTGTTTGTATGTTGTGTTGTATCTTGTTGCTTGAATGAAGCCTCTATTTATAGGAGAGGTCTTGGCTTAATTTCCGGACATAGGCTCCTCCTTGGGGGAGTGATTTTCGCAAAAGAAACCATTTAAAATCAAGATTATAGTTGTTACAAATCAATCCCACAAATTAGGGAAAACTGTCTCGAAAATGCAACGGATAGTTTGTTGATACAAGAGGGGTGCGCGGGGTCAGAGAGATAAGTTTGAAATGAGTTCTCTGCGAATTTTACATAGAGGACCGATCGACAGGGGGGTCCAACCGGTCGCCCTATGTCTCGACCGGTTGGGGGTGCACATAATTAAGAAATGAATGCATTGTATTTGAAAATACATTCTGCACGGCCGCCCATACCCGGCCACCCCTAGGGCCGACCGGTTGCCCTCCCCAAATCCCTTCCGTCTCCGTTTTTGTTTCAAAGCTCAACTCGGGTATAGGTTGCCCTATAGGGCAACCGGTCGAGCCTGAAACATAAGTGTTGTCCAATTTTTTTATCGAAAATAAACTTCAAGAAATATTCCAAAAAATAGTAAAAATATTTTAAATCGATCGGAAGTATTTGGACAACATTGGGGGACATTGTTTTGATGTAAAACACATTAACACAAAATCATTAAAAGTGTTGTCCAATTTTGTCGAAAATAAACTTGAAGAAATACTCCGGAAAATTAGTAGAAACAATTTAAATCATTTAGGAGTATTTGGACAACATTTACAAACATTGTTTTGGTCTAAAAACAAAATCATCAAAATCATGATAAAACCATTTATCAAACAATCTCCCCCTTTTTGATGATTACAAACCAAACAATTTAGCGAGGTCGATTTTGAAAACAAAACAATTTTACCGGTTAAAAATGAACTATCCGTTGAGAGCGACAACATTCCACGCAACATAAACACAAGGATGGGAGTATAGATTTTCAAAAACATTTATGCAAAAGCTCCCCCTATCAACATGCACTATAAGAGTAATATAGAAGTAATCAAGCAAAAGCTAAAAGCTCAGCTTTTACAACTTGAGCTTAAGTATCAAGAGCTTATAAGCTCCCCCTGTCAACAAAACATCATAAGACATGAAAATGAGTCCATATTACAACAAATGGACTAAATATAATCCACAACTTATGGCTTTTAATAGCCACAACTTTATAGCTTCTTTCTCGAGCTTATTTTAGCTTCTTTGAGCTAATGTTTATAACATGTTTTTCCCCTTTGGAATCATCAAAAAGAATGTTAGTACGATAAAAACATCATATATTCATATCAAAGTGCGCAACTAAACCGATGTATCGAGCTATTTGAACATTGAAGCTTATAAACCAAATAGGAGGGAAAAGTCAATCATATGACTTGTAGAAGCTTATGAAAACTCATTTGATTTGCAAAACATGATCTCTATAAATATATAAGACTTTTGAAATTGAGAGAATCATGTAGGTGATGAATTTTCCATTGAAACGTTTTATCGAACACTTGGCGGGCGTCAAAAATTGAAGAAGATATATATAGCCCTTGTAAATGTAATCAAGCCAAGTTTTTCATCACCAAAAGAAATTTTACAAATATAATCCAACAACAATCATTATTCACAACACAACTATGCAAGAATTCCAACAAAAAACAATACATAAGCATTTTCTCAAGGGTTCCACCCAATTGAGATAAAGGAGTAGAATTCTTACCATTTAATCGGTGAGGATAAGTAACAATGATGATAAACGAGCAATATAATCCCCAAAATATGTAATTTATGCAACAAAACTCATTTGAAGTGAATTGTGTGTGAAATTTGCAAATGGGACGAAATATAGAAGAACAACGCCAAAATGGCTAAGTCTGGGAAACATAATGAATTTTAACAAAATAAGGCACAGGGCGACCGGTCGGGAGTGTGGGCGACCGGTCGAGGTATAGGGTGACCGGTCGGCCTCACCCCAACCAGTCACTTTGGATCGATCATTTTGCAAAAGTCGAAATTTGATCCAAAAATCCGATTTTTCGCCCTTAAGTTTTAAAAATGTGCAAAATATAAACGTAGACCTCATTCAATATACATTATGTCATAATCAAGCTCGAAATGAAGTAAAAGATTCGGCAGTAAATGAACAAATGTCCGCGAGTTATCTTTGAGACGTAATTAAACACATCTCAAATTTTCGTTTTTAGAAACGCAATCCCATAGAAAAAGATATCGAATCTCAATATGTTTAGTTCGATTATGACGAACCATATTTTGAGAAATTGTAATCACCGGACTTGTTATCCCGAAAAATATGAACGTTTTAAAATTTTGGATATACAAGCCATAAGAAGAAGTGCCTTTCAAATATTTGAAAATTTCTTTTAACGGCACTTTAATGAGATTCGTTGGGATTGTTTTTGAAGTCGAGCATATAGACATAAGGCATAAGAAATGTCGAGTCTATGGGAATAAGAAAAGTTAATGAACATACCTCGAATATGTTTGTTAACCAATATGCCTTCCTCAACCTTAGTCAATCTTTACATTGGTTGCCATAGAGGTTGAGATGGTTCTTCCTTCTTCAATGCCTAACTTTTTCAAAGGTTCTATTGTATACTTTGATTGTGAAATATAACCACCTTCATGGCATTGTTTATCTTGAAGTTCAAGGAAGAAATTGAACTCACCCATCATTATCATCTTAAATACACCTTGCATCAACTTAGAAAACATCTTGTACAAAAAATTCATTAGTAGCACCAAATCAACTTAAATTTGCACTAATAAGCAATCTTGCCCTTTTTTTTTTCAAAAACAAAGAGAGTAGTTTCAACTTTACCTCTTGTACAATCATTTTGCAAAAGAAAATATCTAAGTCTATCATACCATACACGGGGTGCATGTTTTAAACCAAACAAGGCCTTTTATAAAAATCACTTGGCCTAGAAAAATTTTCAAACCCCGGTTGTTTTTTCATAGAATTCTTTTAGAATAAAACCATTTAGAAAAGTGGATTTAACATCCATTTGGTAAAACTTGAAATTTTCTTAAAACAAGAATAGACAAGTAAAATGTGAATTGCTTCTAAATGTGCTATGGATGCAAATGTTTCATCAAAATCAATTACCTTCTTCTTGACATTACCTTTTGAGCTATTAACCTTACCTTGGTTATCAAGCTTGTTTCGAAATACCAAAAATTCCTGCAAAATCTTAACAAGATATCTTGCACAAGAGCATAGTAATATCAAACAATAGAGACACAATGACAAGTAACACATACCATGCTATCAAACGAATCATCAAGCGTTCAATAAGACATGTAAGTTCAAATAGGCTTATAGAAAGCTATATAAGGACTTTTTCAAAATTTGAAAATCCGAGAGCATATAGTGGAGACCTCATTTAAAAGATGCATTTGAACATGAGTTTTGACAATAATGAACATGTGCAATCAAATGCATAATTTTGAGAAAAGGATGAAAATCAAATGGTTTATCAAAACAAAAATATAATCCTTTACAAGTCTCGGATAAGATAAGTTTTATCGAATAGTGCCTTTCAAAAATCGAAAAATCCTTTTAATGGCACTTGTATGAGATACTTTGAAATATCTTGAAAAATAAGCACATAGGCATATGACAAAAATATATCGAGTCTAAGAGATGAATAACAATGGTGAGCGTACCTCGATAGTTTATGTCACTCTTGTCAAATAATGAGTAGATAACCATTGAAAAGGATATATAAGTCCTACACAATTCTTAAAACACATATTGCCCAAAAACATAGCAATAGAAGTGTAGGCTAAAGCAATAAAAGATATCACAAGTATAATATGCATAATGAGTCCATAAGAGATGATGAACATATAAATACACAAGAGTTTTAAAAACATCATGCAAGGTCCTCTTTTTCAAAGTATTTTAAACCCCTAAATATATATATATTGAAGACCTTAATTTTAAAAAATTGAAAACTCATTTTGACACTTAATGCACAAATAAAAACATGCATAAACAAAATAAATGCATATTTAAATAGGAAGATACGGTTTACCAATTACACCATTTCCATGGGTTGTGCTGTTCCCATTGTTGATGATATCTTCCCTTTTGAAAATCATCTTATTGATGATAGCTCTTCCTATTGATCCATTTCCAAGGATTGTGTCCTTCCCATTGTTGATAGTGTTTCCTTCTTGGAAATTCATTTTGGTAATGTCTTCTCCTTTGATCAAATGGAATGGGCATTTGATGTCTTCTTGGCGGTATAAATTTTTCTTGATTCCGCCGGGTACCTAATATGACATTGCTTTGTGGTACCCTCAAATGTTTGGGTCCTTTAGGATTAGCTTTGAGACTTTTAGGTCTCCAACAATAATTAGAGCTATTTCTAGCCCGACAAGTATTTACCTTATGACCCTTTTTACCATAGAAGCATGTAATAATTCTAGAAGTGTAATGACCAACATGCTTAGAGACTTGACTATTTTTCATATGATTAACAACATTTGACTTATGATCAAGTCCTTTATCACAATTATGAATATCAACAATATTGGACATTTTATTGGTACTCAAGTTGGATTTTGATAAATCATTTTTCATGCAATTAATATCCTCAACAAGAGTACTATTTTCTTTTTCAAGGTTTCTCACCTTATCAAGTGTGGTAGTGTGAACACATGAAAGTAATTCATAGGAAGTAAATAAACTATCCTTCTCATTTTTCAAAACATTGAATTCCTTTTTCAAATTTTTGTATTTAACAAGCAAGCTTTGGAATTCATTTTGAAGTTCATCATAATCATTGAGCAAATCACTATAATCATTATGTAATACATTATCATAAGGGGTGGTAGGTTTAGAACTTACCTCGTTTTCTTCGAAGCCCATAAGACAACGTTCGTTTTCATCGTCGTCGGAAGTTGTACGAAGCTCATCCCATGTTGTTGGGTTTGAAGTTGTACCCATTGGAGAAGTAGATGCCTTTGTGTGACTCCTTTCATTTGAATATACTTCTTCTAATTTTCTCCATACTTCATGTGCCGATTTAATTCCTACAATATGATCATATTCCAAAATGGTAAGTGAACAATACAAAATATTAAGAGTTTTACCATTTAAGGAGATGATTTTCTTCTCTTCATCATTGAGCTCTTTGAAGCCTTTGGAGGTGCGTGGTGTGTCTATCATCAGAATGGATTCTTCATTGACGACCGTGTTCCAAATATCGAACCCGCAACCTTGTAGATAACACTCCATTCTTTCTTTCCAAAATGTATAATTTTTGGAATCAAATAGTGGTGGCTTGGTGGTGGAGGCGCCGGTAAGGTTGACTTCATTCGTAGCCGGTGATCGTTCCTCTTTACTCGCGATGTGGAACGAGCTTTGCAAAGAGTTTGGCTCTGATACCACTTGTAAGTTCAAACGGCTACGATAATCTAGAGGGGAGGTGAATAGATTATCTCCATCTTTTCGATTATGCCTTCTTTTTCGAATCAAATACGCCAAGACAAGAATAAATGTGCGGAAAGTAAACAACACACGTCGATTTATAGAGCTTCACCCCACCTAGGGACTACGTGCTCTACCACCCCAAAGATATCCGCGATGGATTTGAAAAAGAAAAAGTATTTTATTAATTACCACAATTAATACAAATTCAACTTACAACAACACTTTGAAGAGCACCACACTCTTCTTTACCACCACCTTTGAGATTACCACAATCTCACTTGAAGATCACCACAATCTCCAACGACACCTTGTGAAGATTACCACAATCTTCAACCTTGAAGAACACCAAATTCTTCAATCACCTAAAGAGCACCACACTCTTGAATAAGAAGATCACCATAATCTTTTTGCACCTATCACCTAGATCATCCAAGTGTGTTCTTACCACAAGAACACTCACAAGGATATCTTGTGTTGAATGATAACCCAAAAATTCAAGATTACAACTCGATAATGAATTATACAAATTTGAGTGCAAGTGTAATCAAGAAATAAGCCTAGACCTCAAGATGTGAAAGTGAAAGTACTTAGGCTAATACAACAAGATATGAAAGTGTTTGCTTGTATGCTCTTTGCTTGTATGTTGTGTTGTATCTTGTTGCTTGAATGAAGCCTCTATTTATAGGAGAGGTCTTGGCTTAATTTCCGGACATAAAGGCTTCTCCTTGGGGAGTGATTTTCGCAAAAGAAACCATTTAAAATCAAGATTATAGCTGTTAGAAATCAATCCCACAAATTAGGGAAAAGCTGTCTGAAAATGCAACGGATAGTTTGCTGATACAAGAGGGGTGCGACCGGTCGCGCAGAGATAAGTTTGAAATGAGTTCTCTGCGAATTTTACAGGGGGACCGGTCGATGGGGGGGTCCGACCGGTTGGGGTGCACAAAATTAAGAAACAGAATTTACTTTATTTGAAAATACATTCGCAGGCGGTCGCCCATGGGGTCGACCGGCCGCCCATACCGGCCGCCCAAGGGCCGATCGTCGCCTCCCCAAATTCCTTCCATCCCTTTTCTATTTCAAAGCTCAACTCAGGTACGGGTTGCCCTATAGGGCGACCGGTCGAGCTGAAACATAAGTGTTTAATTTTTTATCGAAAATAAACTTCAAGAAATATTCCAAAAAATAGTAAACATATTTTAAATCGATCTAAGTATTTATACAACATTCAGGGACATTGTTTTGATGTAAAAACACATTAACACAAAATCATTAAAAGTGTTGTCCAATTTTGTCGAAAATAAACTTGAAGAAATACTCCGGAAAAATAGTAGAAACAATTTAAATCATTTAGTAGTATTTGGACAACATTTACAAACATTGTTTTGGTCTAAAAACAAAATCATCAAAATCATGATAAAATCATTTATCAAACACTATTTACTTGTGAGTCGCGATGTCAAGTACCCGAGAGAGTATAAATTTTGCGAACTTGTGATTGATGACTTCTTGATAATGAGTTGCATGGTTTACTTGAATATGTAGTCAAATGAGATTGAATGTTTATAGTGTTCTCGTGTATGCTTTGTACCCCTTGATTTTATTTTTCTTAATTTGCTCGAGGACGAGTAATGGTTTAAGTTTGGGAGATTTTGATACGTTTAAAATATACGTGCATTTAAGGGCTTATTTTGATATATAATTGATGCATTTGCATTTATATTTTGTATGTTTTACTTAGTTTTTTTGTTGGGCATGATATGCGTACTCTTGTTAATTTTGCGAGAAAATGGAGCTAAATTGGACAAAAGGTGATAGCATGTTTCAAAGGATATGTCAAAATACAAGGTACGAGCAAAGACGTGAAGGAAAGAAGCATGGACGGTCGAACAAACGGGAATTTCTTTGAAAACGTTCAATCGCGCCAACAATTCTTAGCACTGGCAGGGTTTAGTAACCTGGCCATAACTTTCTCTACAAAATTGATATTGAGATGATTCAAGTGGCTATGGAAAGCTAAAAGAAAAGGATACAACTTTCATGATCCCAAGAGCAAATTAGCACGTTTTACAAGTCACACGACTGTGTGAACAACCACACGATCATATGAAGTGCTTCAGCAATTTTCAGAGACAAAACCAAGTCGCACGGTCTGGCCGTGTAGACCCACACGACCGTGTGGGGTGGCTGTGTGAAACCACATGGCCCGTGCTATCTGTCTGCAACTAATTTTGTGTCATAATCCCATTAGAACTCTACTAGTGATCTCTTAAAGTACCTATATAAAAGGGACTAAGGCTCTGCACAGAAATACAAGTCATTACATCTAAAAATACACTACAATACATAGGATTACATAGATCAAAGGTCTTCTGAGAGAGGAGGCTAGGTTATGAAGAACAACACAAGGCCTTTCGCATCTACAGAAGGACAAGAGTTTCGAAGGCTTGGAAGGAGGATCCATTCTGACAAGAAGGGTTTTTCTTTATTAGTTTAGATCTCTTGTATGTGCTTAAACGATGTCACAATGTTGATTTCAAGTTTGTCTATGAATTTGTTATCAATGTTTGGCTAATCGTTCAGATCCTAGGGCATAATCAAAACAGTGGATTCATGTTAAATCTTGTTTAATTATTTTCGTAATTGATTCATGTGTTCTATTTTATGAATTCGAGTGCTTATTTTTAATTATTGATTATGTGGCCAATAATTTGCATGTCATACTTGTTAGTCCATAATTCGGAGGTGAATTCTAACGAGACGAAAATTAAATTCAAACATAAACAAGATAATGCATCGGGACTACATCTATTTATGGGGAGTATTTCAATTCAAAGATAATAGTTGTGATGCATCGGGAGACCTCAATTATTATTAATCTACTTGTTTATGCGCCACCCGGAGGAGAATAAACTAGTTTAGGAATTGAACCCATAGAAACGCGCGTGAATTGATTTTGAAACATTGATTGGATTTAATATTGAAGAAGCATGTTGAGATTATGTGCCTAGGGTTGCTTTCGTATTTGTTGAAAATACTTGTGAAGTTCAAAAATTTATTTCTTTTTATTTTTAATTTTTGATTTTTATAAAACTTATGATATTCGGTTGTTTCAATAAAATTGGAATGCGATGTTATTATAGCCTAAATGTTTCGTAGTCAATCCCTGAGGAATATGACATTGCTTGCCATTATCCTATAAACTACACTGTACGCTTGCAGTATAGAGATCCAAATATTTTTTGGTGAACAACAACTTGCAAGAGTCCAAATCCTAAAAGAAATCTGCTAAAAATCGATGAAACACGTTCCGGCTCTTTTTCAGAGAGCACTTTTTGGAAATGGCCAACGAACATCCGTTCCATGCTTCAACACTATGAACGACATGTCTGCTATTTGGGAACGGCCATGGAACGGTCGTTCCCTTTATTTTCTCCCACATGAAGGGTCATTGAACGGCCGTTCGCCGTTCGTTTCTTCCTTGTTCACTTCTCTTAGCCCCTCTTCGTTTCTTCTTCATTCTACCTACACTTTTCCAGCAAAAACAAGCATAACACACACAAAAATAGATACAACAATAAAATAAGCAAACACACAAGCAAAAACATGAAATATACTATGAAAAATATAGAAATGATACCAGAATAACCACACAAAATAGTAACAAAAACACACAAAATAACCCCATTCCCAAGATGGTATCTAACACATCGGATGCGATGTGAGGAAACCAAGTCCGATTGTGTACCCACGATCATATAAATAATATTTTCTGAAACGTGATCACGATTGTTTGGGCAAATATCAATATATTATGAAAATGTATAATTGGAGATAAATTTGTGATATTTAATGTTAGTTACTATATCTTTTTTAAGTTTTGGATATGTGCATATAATATTGGAGCTTTTAACCGTTTCACCTACTAACCGCATCAAGCAAAACAAGTAAAAATACGACAAGCGTGAGTAGAACCCTCCAATCCGGACAAATATGAATGAACCTTGCATGTTTTGGTCACAAACACCAATAACAATAACATCAATATCTCCTTCCGATTTCTATAACTCGCCTTCTCATTCAAGAAACTCAAACGTCAATGTAAGTTTTGTCTAAAGTGCCTAAACAACCATAACAACGAATACATGAAAATATATGGTAATTACATACAACATATGAAAATAAGTAATGAATTTATGTACTAATATCCTCATTTATTAATTTACAAGTAGTGTTTTAAGTTATCTTGAAACACTTTCATTGTCATTTGTGCAATTATCATCTACTGGTGTTGGGTTGCAAAAAAAGGTGACATGAAGTTAAAGCAAAGACTGGAGCACAAAATTGAAGTGTTTGCTAATGATGTATCTTATCGTTTGAACTCGAACTTCACGACATAAATCTTCTTACATTGCCAAAACAGTAAAAATGATGCCACGTGTTCATTTATTTGGACATTTCTTGTACGCTCTAGCCCCCCCAATATTTTCTAAAAAGAAATACAACCTACTAAAGACATTTCTATCAATGCGTAGTTGTTCGATACAAGTTGAATCGCTAGTTGTAATTATATCACGCATGTGGTTAACTTGATTTGTAAGCGATCAAACATTCTCAGATGGAGTATGATGTATGCATCATTATTGCTCAACGATGACAACATCTTAACATAAAATGCCACTAATAAAAATTTACAAACAACACCACCACTTTGATCAATGACATGACTTTCTTAAAAATTATAATGACATGAATATCTTCTTCGTCCATATACGAGTAGTGACCAATACGGTAAAAATAAAATCTGTTATTTTTGTAATTAGAATTTGAAATAAAATAACTTGGTATTCTAACATTAGAATTTTGAATGGTCATTATGTGATAGCTATTTATTAGTGACGTTAGATGTACGTAAATTATGTAGCTTTGAAAATGTCCCCAATATATTCAGATTTCAACGCAGTAAAGAAAAATCACCAACGAACCAAGACAATAAAAAGATTTACAAATTACAAATGAATTTAGCTGAAGCAAACAAACATGAATTAATTGTAAATCACTATCATTTCAATTATTTTCGCTTACGAAAAAACAGAACAATGATAGTCACATTAAATCCAGTAGTTGTAGCACAACTTGTCATTTGCCTATACCAACATAATGTACCAACCACACCCCATTTAGACTACAAAACATTTTACAATCAATGGCAAAATTTAAAGTATTTCATAACACTTAAATTACAAGTAAAAACATGTTGTAGTTAAACTGAAAAACAACAATTTAGAATATTGATTGAATGGATAACAATTCCAGTTCACAAAATAAAACATAATATTGTTGGAATTGTTTGAAAAAATTCATTACATCACAACCTAAGAAAAGAAAAGGAATAAATTACCATACAATACTTTTCCTTCCCACCAAGATCCTCCTCGCTTTGTTGTGGCTAGCAAGATCTTTGGTTTCTTTATAAAACCGAAACATAACACAAAAAACAAAACAAATAAGGTAGTTATCCAGAATTAAAAAAACGAAATAGAAGAGTTCAAGTGTAATAATGTAACAAGAAACCTATTTTACATACATATATCGCTCCACTTTCCGCTACATAAGATTCGCAAATTGAAGAACAAAATGTTAAATAAATATATCAGTTCAATGTAAAATGATGAAGGGCTTTGTATAAAACATGAAAATTTATGCAAAACGAAAAGATGTCATGAATGAAATGAAAATTCAACAAAGAACTTCAAAATTGTATCTCCGTACATACTTTTGGGTAGAATATTCTAAGTTAATGTTTTGCATTTAATGAGAAGATAAACTTATATTTAGAGATGACAGTGGGGCGGAAATTCCTATTCCCGTGGGAAACCGCCCGATTGGGGCGGAAAATCCCAAAAAAATCCCCCATGGAGACAGGGACGGGGATCATATTTCCTTTGGGAACAGGATATTAAATATACAATATAATATTTTAAATATATATATGTTAGAAAATTTTCTAACCGCAAGTCTACGGTGTCAAGTTTTAATATAGAGTAGTAAGGTTGTCGAATCCACAGGGAATAATTATCGAATTATTGCTAAGTACTATAATATAATAGTCTAACTTTATTTAGAATTCAATATATGATTGAGTTGATTATACTAAAAATACTAAAAATAAATCAAGAATATGAAAATATTAATGAGTTTATCCAAATGATTAAATGAATTCTAGAGGTATGATGAATCTAGTTATCCCTTATGTTGTCAATATGGTTTATCAATCATCAATTACCAATTTATAAGTCAAGATTTCTACAATAATCATTCCTCTCTCAAGTGCCAAATGATTTTAGATTCAATTGGGAAATCAATATCTCTATAAAAATCACCAATTAAAATCTCAATAAAAGCTATGAATCTTGATAAATGACTTCAAATGATTCACAAATCTCTCAATTCTATGAAATCCTAGGTTATGCTATTCCAAGGTCATGTATTCAATTACTTTTCTCAAATGTCAAATCAAATACACCAAACAATCTAAATTATTGATCAAGTAATTTAGAAGAATAGATCCAAATAGCACAAATAAATTGATAGATCTAGATTGACAAACCACAATCTCAAAACATAAGTTCAAACATAGATTACATCATTCCTCTAGAATTATAGAGTTTAGCTCATGATTAAAGAAAATGAATCCATGAAAATACAACAATACATCTTACAAGATATGAAGAAAGCAACAAAATAAGAACAAGAGTTGAGGGATCTTCTCTATTTCTAGATGATAGAAGCCTCCAATCTTCTTCTCCAAATTCTTCTCAAGATGCTCCAATCCTTCTTCCTTGTCTTGTAGTTGTTTTATTCTCTTCCCAAGGGTTCCAAGATCCCCAATTTCAAGCACAAGGCTAGTATTTGTATGCCACAAAAATCCAAGAAAGGGAGTAGGTAAGCTCAGGAAATTCCACCAGGCCAAGGGCGCCCAAAACTTCCGCATACAATTGACCGCCCGGTAACGCTGCGCTGGGCATTGGGCGCCGCAAAGTGCCCACCCGCAATGTAAATTTCTTCCGCCGGGCGCCGTTGCCGGGGCGTTAAGGCGCAGCCGCCCAACCGCAATGTCAATTTCTTCCCGCTGCAGCGCCCACATGCCTGCTCCAAACTTGCACACCCTGTCACGGGCGCTGTGGCGCCCAGGGCCGGGCGCTGCAGCGCCCGCCCGTCCTTGGGTCAAAGTGCGATTTTTCCTTTTTCAAACGCGATTTCTTCTTTCTTCGCGCCGTTTTTCATCGTTTTCTTCATTTCTCGGCTACCAAATCTGTAGTGACTCTTCATCGACACTATTTGAAATAAATTGGACTCTAAAGACTCTAAAAACACCCAAAATAAAACCAAATTCTAATCTAAAATACTCAAATAAGTTGGTAAAATACCAACTTAACAAATACCCCCAAACTTAAGCTATTGTTTGTCCTCAAACAATTATAACTCCAAAATGAAAGACAAACAATACAACAACACAAGCAACTACAAAACTCCATAAACCAATAAAATTTGTCTAAAAACTCATTTCACTATCAATCAAGCATGCATTTTAACATTGTGATCAAAAGTGTTGAATATTCATGAAAATTTCGTTTACATTATTCAAATTGATTTACGCAATCAAACGTTATCAAGATGATCCACTTCTAAGTATCAAAAGATAATGACTACCGGATTCCATATGCTTGTTATTCACACTAATCTCCACTAATGTAGGCTAATATAACACATGGATCAATAGGACTTCTAAAGCTTGTAATGTGGCCAGTGGTCGGATAGGAAAATTTAGGATTAAGTGGCTCAACACACCCAAACACACAATTACCTCTTCAAATCACCAATTGCCAAACAAAATGGCTACCTTCACTTTTGTTGAATTTTCAATTATTCTCCCTTTACGAGCCTCTATTTTCAACAATTTTTTTTTCGAGACCCCAAACTTGATCTTTTGCATATTTTAACACATGGGGTTTCATTATTTCTTTTTCTCGGCAACTTCATGCGAGTGCACATCTACCTTACTTATCACATCCTCCTCAACCTTCAATCATTTTGTGTGTATGAGTGATGGACAATTAGGATTTTCACATGTAAGCTCAAGGTAAAAAATTGGTTGCCAAAAAGAACAGGTTTAATAGGCTCAAAAGGGGACACTAGTGAAATTATATCGCATAAAGGTAGTCATTTTGGCTCTAGCTTTTATTCAAAGATGGCCTAAATCATTTCCTTATGTTATTTCACCTAGGATTTCACCTCAATTAGTGATCAAACAAGTTCTAGAATCCCGGTGGGATCATACAAGCAACACTCGACTTCATTAATCATTTTCAAATAAGTTAACGAGTTATGCATGAATATGAAATCAATGAAGCAAAATATAGATCACCACTTAAAAGCATGCTTTCGTGACAGTTCAACTCGTGATCAACAAATCTACTTAGTCATGTAGTTCTATAGTTCAACAAACGCCTTGCCGAACCGGATGGAGTGTCGATATTCTCGTGGTTGGGCATAAGTATCGTGCTCAATATTTGGTAGGGCAAATTCGGGATCAAGGATATATCCCGCACTTTCGGACAGGCACACCACCTGTCCATTCGTCATAGAGCAATAGTAGCCGAATCTATAGGTCCCTTAGGATTTTCCAACGGCTCGGAGCTATCCCATTTAACACCCGCCTTTTTACATAACCCACAAATTAAACTCGGTAAGATTAGTCCCCCTTGTTTTTGGGTGTAACATTTTGTGATAAAGGGGCGTTGCAATAATTTACTGGTCGAATTGTATGTCAAGAACTATTGCATATAAAAGATGGGCTCGTTCCTCTTAGTTACATCATCGACATGCTTGGTTGGTATCAAATTGTTGCATATAAAGTGGTACCAAGCTCGCCCATACCGACTAAGTGCTCGTGTGCGGAAAGCAAAGATAGCACCTCCCACAACTTTTATATGACGTACTACACGTTCCAGGCCGACATAAGGTATTACAAATCTCCTCCATACTTGGTGGTTGCGAGATAAATTCGACATACGATGAGTGATACACCGGAGTCCATAATATTCTCTTATCGCTCTTGATGAGTGTATACCTTGTCTACTCCACGTATGAAAACCTCCGAGTTATAGCCATTTTTGGTCTTCGCACTCGCACAAAACTCTCGGACTATATTCGGTGCGAATGGTCTAGGTTGTTGTTCACTTGGTTTTATACCATTGATTTGGGCTTCCTAGACTTAAGTTTTGTGTTGTTTTTGAGTATTTTGAGTCGTTTTTGTTATATCTCATAGGTTAGGCATTAATTTCTATTGTTTCGAGTCATTTGAGAGGCCAAGCCATGTTGAGGGCCAATTATATTGATTCTAGAGTCATTTTAATGAGTCGTGTGTCAAAAGAAGCAAGGATGATCAAACAACGAAAGATTGATTTGAAGAAACGACCAAATGTGTATGGAATTTCTAAAGATGGCAGGTTTTAGTATTTTGGTCATAACTTCCTCTACAAAATTGCTATGGAGCTGATTCAAGTGGCTATGGAAATCTAAGAAAGAGGGCTACAACTCTTATGAAGACACCCAAAGCAAATTCGGACGTTTGGATGGCGCTACAGCGCGAAAAAAGAAGCGCCGCACAAGAATAAAATGAGTGACGCCCAAAAACGGGCGCCCGCCGCTGCCGGGAGTGTTCTACGGGCGCTGCAGCGCCCGTCCCTGGCGATGCAGCGCTCGACACAGAAAAAGGGCCGTCCGGGTTTGTGTTTTGGCGCCGCAGTCGCCATTTTCAATGCAGCAGCCAGGTAGGCGGACAAAACAAGAAATGTCCGATTTTTGGATCTAAAAGGAGGGTACTATAAATAGATACATGGTAGGCTTGAACTAGGGCATGGAGGACACTTGGGGATGAAAACCAACACCACCAAGACACAAGGAAATAGTTGGGGAAGAAGATTGAAGACACTATCATCTAGAAATAGATAAGATTCTTCTTTAATCTCTTTAATTCCTTCTTTGTTGTTTCTTGTATATCATTTGAGATGCATTCTCATTTGATTATGGATATTTGTATTTTCATCATGAGCTAAACTTTATAATTCTAGAGGCATGATGTAATCTATGTTTGAACTTATGCTTTGATATTGTGGTTTGTCAATCTAGAATTCCCAATCTATTTGTGCTATTTCGATTTATTGCTTTCTAAATTACTTGATCAATAATTTAGAGTATTTGGTGTATTTGATTTGACACTTGAGAGATGTAATTGAATACATGGCCTTGAAATAGCATAACCTAGATTTCATAAAATTGAGAGATTTGTGAATCCTTTGAAGTTATTTATTAAGATTCATAGTTTTTATTGAGATTTCAAGTGGTGATTTTTATAGAGATATTGATTTCCCAATTGTGATCTAAAATCATTTGGCACTCGAGAGAGGAAATGATTATTGTAGAAATCTTGACTTATAAATTGGTAATTTGTGATTGATATACCATATTGATAACATAAGGAAAACTAGATCCATCACACCTCTAGAATTCATTCTCCCATAGATTTAGATGTTTATATTTTGATTAGTTATATCTAGTTGTTTTTATTTATAAATTGAGACATCCACCTATTATTTGATCTGTCAAATATAGCGTAGGTAATTTATACTTGGTACTTATACACACATTCCTGTGGATACGACAACCCTACTCATATCACTATATTAAAACTTGACACCGTAGACTTGCGGTTAGAAAATTCTTTAACAAGTTTTTGCGCCGTTTTGGGAATGTGTTTTGTGTGATATCAAGGTTGATTGCCTAGTTGTAATTTGACTATTTTTTGTTTTTTTCTTTTCTTGTTTTAATTTTGTGTAATTGTTTTAGGCAAATCGTTGGATGGAATTATAATGTATGCATATACGTACAACCGATGATACTACTTTGTGATTTTTGAAGTCAAAGTGTGAACCATTTTGTTCCTTATTATCCACCTCAAGAAAATGTATGGACCCAAAATATGGCAAATCATGAAACCTTTCATCACCACAAGAACAATTGTCTAGCTTGGAAGAAATACTTTATCAATTTCTAGATGATTGTGAGGCAAGAAGACGCGACAAGATGAGATAAAACGTCGGTCCGAGTTGGAAAAGAATCTTCTTTGGGTTTATCGAAGAGTGTAAGATAAGAAATCGAGAAAGTGATGATAGATTACTACAAACCGAGGCAAGCATTCAACAAATTGAGATTACATGTCAAACTATGTCAAAGTTACTCCAACAAATGATTGACCAACTTAATAATGAAGAGTCGTCATCATTCTTGGGACTGGTGAAATAGAAAATCATGAACATGAATTGCCCATTATGAAAAAGGTGGACGTCCTTCAAAATTTGGAGGAGACTTTTGAAGAGTGCAATCCGATCTTACAAGAGGAGGAGCCACATCAAATTAACTCGGGGAGTATCTCTATCTCTCACTCAATTGAAAATCCTCATATTGACAAAAATATGTGCACTCTAGATGTAAGCTTCAATACAAATGTATCAAATTTTAAGAAGCATACACTTGAAGGAACAATGTTTGAAAATGGTGATCAATTAACATGTTCTACGATTTCATGATATTTAATGTGAGTAAAGATAGAAATATCTTTACTATGATTGATAAACCATTTTTCATCATTAGGAACACATTTTTGATTTCCAAAAGACCATCAACATTCGGATCCTTAATCATCCACGCCTTATATACACTAAAGGATCGCTTATCTTTGTTGGAAAATACAAAGGCGTGGCATGATCGACACTTGTTTTTGGATCCCGGTTGAGTAAAACAAAAGTCGGCTAAAGACTTTAAATTTAGCGCTTCTTGGGAGGCAACTCAAGCTCATTTTACTTGCTTTCATAGTTTGATTAGTTAGAATGTTTGTGTTTTATTAGAAGTAGTCATGTTGCATCTCACCCCTATCCCTCGTGCATGCTCATTACGCATTCTTGTGAAATTATGTGCAAAAGGTGCTTATTGTGATAGTATTTGGATGCATTGAAATTTTGGCATAATTTGATATTTAATTGCATATACATCATTTACCTTGATTTATGCCCACCATGTGTTTGATAAAATGCCTCAATGAGAAATTTAACACTTTTGCATACCCTTGGTTGATTGCTTGGAGGAGTTCACATGTCGATCACAATTATATAACATTGATGTAGCTCCCATGGTCTTCACATGATATTGTGGTACTTTACCCCATTGCTCGTTTCCACGTTTGGTTTTGTTTGTGAGTTGGTATTGTGCCTCCTAAATCATAGAAAGGCAAGGAAAAAGCCATCGACCCTATGGAGTGCTACCGTTGGCCCTGTTGCTTCTCTTTCACCCCACGATTCCGACGAGGAGTTGCACCTCTTCCATTGAGGACAATGGTTATATTAAGTTTGGGGAGTGGTAATACCTTTTTCGGTTTGTGATCCTACTTTCTTCGTCGTTTTTTTTGTGTCTTGTATATTTTCTTTGAGTTGAGTCGAGTCGAGTCATTTGTTGAACTGTAGAACTGCATGACTAAGTGAATTTGTCGAATATGAGTTAAACGGTCAAAAGAGCATGTGTTTGAGCGGTGATCTATGTTTCGTTCCATTAATTCCATCTACATGCATAATTCGATTGATTTATTTGAAAATGATTTATGAAGTTGAGTGCTTCTTATATGATCCCACCGAATTCTAGAACTTGTCTGATCACTAGTCGAGGTGAAATCCTAGGTGAAGTAACATTAAGGAAATGATTTAGGCCATCTTTGAACAAACTAGAGCCAAAAATGCCTACCTTTATATTATATATTTTCACTAGTGTCCCCTTTGAGCCTGTTAAACCCGTTCTTTGGCAACCAAATCTTATACCTTGAGCCTACATGTGAAAATCCTAATGACCCATCACTCATACACACAAAATGTTGAAGGTTGAGGAGGGTATGATAAGTAGGGTATATGTTCACTTGCATGAAGTTGCGAAAAAAAAAATAAAATATGAACCCTCATGTGTAAAAAAAAAAAAAAGTTTGGGGTTTCAAAAAAAAAAAAATCAGTGAATTTAGGCTCATAAAAGGAGAACAGTGGAGAATTCAACAAAAGTGAAGGTAGCTATTTTGTTTGGCAATTGGTGATTTGAAGTGATAATTGTGTGTTTGGGTGAGTTGAGCCACTTAATCCTATATTTTCCTACCTTACCCTAAGCCCACATTATAAGCCTTGAAAGTCCTATTGATCCTCGTGTTACATTAGCCTACATTAGTGGAGATTAGTGTGAATGACAAGCTTATGGGATCCGGTAAACATTTCATCTGGATATTAAGAAAGTGGATCATTTTGATAACACTTGATTGCGTGAATCTATTTGAATAATGTAAACGGAATTGACATGAACATTCAACACATTTGATAACAATGTCAAAACACATGCTTGATTGATAGTGAAATGAGTATGAGACAAATGATATTGGTTATGAAGTTTTGCGGTTTGTTTGTATTGTTGTGTCTTGTATTTTTCATTTTAGAGTTGTAATTGCTTGAGGACAAGCAATATTCTAAGTTTGGGGTATTTGTTCACTTGGTTTTATACCATTGATTTGGGCTTCCTAGACTTAAGTTTTGTGTTGTTTTTGAGTATTTTGAGTCGTTTTTGTTATATCTCATAGGTTAGGCATTAATTTCTATTGTTTTGAGTCATTTGAGAGGCCAAGCCATGTTGAGGGCCAATTATATTGATTCTAGAGTCATTTTAATGAGTCGTGTGTCAAAAGAAGCAAGGATGATCAAACAACGAAAGATTGATTTGAAGAAACGACCAAATGCGTCTGGAATTTCTAGAACTGGCAGGTTTTAGTATTTTGGTCATAACTTCCTCTACAAAATTGCTATGGAGCTGATTCAAGTGGATATGGAAAGATAAGAGAGAGGGCTACAACTCTTATGAAGACACCCAAAGCAAATTAGGACGTTTGGATGGCGCTACAGCGCGAAAAAGAAGCGCAAGCTGCAGCATGGGCAAATGAGAAAGCAGAAGCCCAAAACGGGGCGCAGCGGAGTGTTCTACGGCGCTGCAGCGCCGATCCCTTGCAGCTGCAGCGCTCGACACAGAAAAAGGGCCGTCTGGGTTTGTGTTTTGCGCTATAGCGCCATTTTCGAATGGCCTGCAGTCACTGGTGGGCGGACAAAACAAGAAATGTCCGATTTTTGGATCTAAAAGGAGGGTACTATAAATAGATACATGGTAGGCTTGAACTAGGGCATGGAGGACACTTGGGGATGAAAACCAACACCACCAAGACACAAGGAAATAGTTGGGGAAGAAGATTGAAGACACTATCATCTAGAAATAGATAAGATTCTTCTTTAATCTCTTTAATTCCTTCTTTGTTGTTTCTTGTATATCATTTGAGATGCATTCTCATTTGATTATGGATATTTGTATTTTCATCATGAGCTAAACTTTATAATTCTAGAGGCATGATGTAATCTATGTTTGAACTTATGCTTTGATATTGTGGTTTGTCAATCTAGAATTCCCAATCTATTTGTGCTATTTGGATTTATTCTTCTAAATTACTTGATCAATAATTTAGAGTGTTTGGTGTATTTGATTTGACACTTGAGAGATGTAATTGAATACATGGCCTTGAAATAGCATAACCTAGATTTCATAGAATTGAGAGATTTGTGAATCCTTTGAAGTTATTTATTAAGATTCATAGTTTTTATTGAGATTTCAAGTGGTGATTTTTATAGAGATATTGATTTCCCAATTGTGATCTAAAATCATTTGGCACTTTCGAGAGAGGAAATGATTATTGTAGAAATCTTGACTTATAAATTGGTAATTTGTGATTGATATACCATATTGATAACATAAGGGAAAACTAGATCCATCACACCTCTAGAATTCATTCTCCCATAGATTTAGATGTTTATATTTTGATTAGTTATATCTAGTTGTTTTTATTTATAAATTGAGACATCCACCTATTATTTGATCTGTCAAATATAGCGTAGGTAATTTATACTTGGTACTTATACACACATTCCTGTGGATACGACAACCCTACTCATATCACTATATTAAAACTTGACACCGTAGACTTGCGGTTAGAAAATTCTTTTGATTGTGCACAAAGTTTTTTCCATTGCTTCTGATGTATCATTTGTGCAAGTTCACCATCATTCAGCCCCGGTTGTAACCCCCGTTCCGCCGTTATGCTCTTCGAGCATAATGTGTCATAATACAACTGTTGTGCGTCCAAGTGAAGAAAACGATCTTCAACATTCTCCTCGGAAGTACTTGCCACCTTTTTGCCCTTGCTTGGGTTCTTTGTTCTTGGCATTGTAATTGATTTGAAAATCACCTAAAAATAACACAAGCAAAATAACACATAGAACGCACAATACGAGTTAGGGGTTAGGAATTTTGCAATAACTCAAGAATTATGCATCTTCGTCATCAATTCATGATCAAATGACCTTTAGTACACAATGATGACAAGAATCAAATGCCTAGATGTGATATTTTTCATTAAGACATTTTAACAAACACCTTGTAGGCATATATGCAAAGAAGAGATGAACACCAAATTTGAAATTCAATTCATGCCCATTTTTCAACACCAACCAATTCAAGCACAATATAATCATATATTATCACAATTTATCAAGAATTTATCAAGAAATTGAAATTATAATGATATTGAAAATTCCCACATTTCAACCTAATTTAGAAAATTTGAAGAAAATTGAAGCACAATTGAAGCTTACTTACCCAATTGATGAAGAAGATGAAGATGATGATTAAGTTGCTCAATTGCCCACTTGAATGATGTATAAGTGAATGTTAGGTGGGATTTTTGTAGAAGAAGAGGAAATGGGCGTGAGTTTGGGTGTGTTGTGTTTGCAAAATAAACTAAGGTGAATCGGCCTTTTAATTCACATCACCGGTCGGCGATGTAAATGTGTAGGGGCTCCGGCCGCTGCAGCCCTGACGCTGATGCCTTCGCCGCGGCGCGCCGGTCGCGGTATTTCTTGGCGTTGAGGGTGCAGCATTTTTTTTCGCCCGCTATTTTTTTTTATTATTATATATATCTAAAATTTAAAATCACAATCTAACTAAAAATTTAAAAATCACACACAAATTAATTCACACAAAAATCACACCAAAATTCAAATAAATACAAACCAAACTAAAAATAAAATAAAATCCCACAAAAATTCGATCACACGAGAAAACACTGGGTTGCCTCCCAAGAAGCGCTAAATTTATAGTCGTTAGCTAAGGACTCAACTATTCGGGCTCAAGAAATTTCATCACCAAGCGGAAGATTTAAAACCTTCCTTACTTCATTCCGAAATAATGTTTCAATCGTTGTCCATTCACTCTGGAACGAATTCCCATCGTTTTCTCTTAACTCGACGGCACCATATGGAAACACACGTTCAACCACAAACGGTCCAGGACCATCGTGATTTGAGTTTACTGGAAAGAGTTTCAATCAAGAATTGAACAATAATACTTGTTGGCGGGTAAGAATTCACGCCGCAAAATCATTTGATCATGGCATTTTTCGTTTTTTCTTTATACATTTTGGCATTTTCATATGATTCTTGTGAAATTCTTCCATTTCGTTTAATTGAAGTAATCGGTTTTCACCGGCCTCTTTCAAGTTAAAATTCAATTTCTTAATTGCCCAATAAGCTCGATGCTCAAGTTCAACGGCAAATGGCATGCTTTACCAAACACGAATCGATATGGTGACATACCAACGGGTGTTTTATAAGTCGTGCGATAAGCCCACAAAGCATCATCGAGCTTTTGTGCCCAATCCTTTCGATTAAAACTCACCGTTTTTTTCAAGAATTTGTTTCACTTCACGATTGGAAATTTAGGCTTGACCATTGGATTGAGGATGGTAACCAAGCGCAATTTTATGGCGCACACCAAATTTAAGAAGGTTATTAAATAATTTATTACAAAAATGCGTACCTTCATCACTTACAATAGCTCGAGGAGTACCAAATCGGGTGAAAATATGTTTGTGCAAGAACTTGAGTACTACCTGAAGATCATTCGTTGGTGTAGCAATCGCCTCAACCCACTTGGAGACGTAATCAACCGCAAGCAAAATGTACAAATTTCCATAGACGCGGAAATGGCCCCATAAAGTCAATACCCCATACATCAAACAACTCCACCTCCATTATATTTGTCAAGGGAAGCTCATGACGCCATGAAATATTACCAACCCTTTGGCATCGATCACAAGTCTTCACAAAAGCATAACAATCCTTGAATAATGTTGCCAATAAAAACTAGATTGTAGTACCTTTGCAGCTGTTCGGGTTGGCCCGAAATGTCCCCGTAAGATGAGGAATGACAATCTTGAAGAATCTCTCCAATTTCTTCCTTAGGAACACAACGGCGAATGATAGAATCAGCGTATCTTTTGAACAAGAATGGATCATCCCACAAATAAGACTTAACATCATGTAGGAATTTTTCTTTTGGTGTGAAGTCAAGTCCGTGGCAAAACTCCTCCTGCGAGGTAATTAACAAAATCTGCGTGCCAAGGTAATGATGTCTCAAGACGCATAATTTGTTCATCGGAAATGATTCTCTTATTGGGCTTTCAATCACCTCATGCGGTTGCTCAAGGCGGGATAGATGGTCGGCAACCACATTTTCACTTCATTTTTTATCCCGAATCTCAATATCAAATTCTTGCAAGAGCAAAATCCATCAATTAACCGAGGTTTTGCATCATTTTTGGAGAAAAGATATCGGATTGCCGCATGATCCGTATAAACAATCACCTTTGTACCCACCAAGTAAGCTCGAATTTATCGAATGCAAAACTACCGCCAACATCTCCTTTTCCGTGGTGGTGTAGTTTTGTTGGGCATTGTCCATGGTCCCGCTTGCATAGTAAATTGCTTTAAAATTCTGTCTCGCCTTTGACCAAGAACGGCACCCACTACATAATCACTTGCATCGCACATAAGCTCAAATGGTTGAGTCCAATCCGCACTATCATAATTGAGCCGAAACGAGTGCTTTTTTATCCTGTTCAAATGCCCGCAAACACAACTCATCAAAGCAAAAGATAGCATCTTTTTCAAGGAGATTACAAAGTGGTTTAACAATTTTTGAAAAATCTTTTATGAATCTCCTATAAAATCCCCGCATGCCCTAAAAAGCTTCTTATGCCTTTCACATTTTAAGGTGGGGTAGCTTTTCAATAGCCACAACTTTCGCCTGTCAACTTCCAAACCTGTACAAGAAATACGATGCCCAAGTACAATCCCCTTCTTTGACCATAAAGTGACATTTTTCCCAATTAAGTACAAGATTAGTTTCTCACAACGCGTTGCAAAACCAGAGATAAGTTATGCAAACAATGGTCAAAAGAAGTACCAAAAAGCAGAAAAATCGTCCATAAAAATCTCCATGATTTCTCAACCATACCATGAAAATCGCCATCATACACTCCGAAAAGTAGTAGGTGCGTTACATAATCCAAATGGCATCTGCGAAATGCAAAAGTACCATATGGACATGTAAAAATGGTATTTTCTTGATCCTCGGGAGCAATGACGATTTGATTGTACTCGAATAGCCATCAAGAAAACAATAGTATTCGTAACCCGCCAACTTGTCCAACATTTGATCAATAAAGGGAAGGGGAAAATGATCCTTACGAGTAGCTTTATTCAATTTTCTATAATCAATACATACTGCCATCCTGTGATGATTCGTGTAGAAATTAATTCATCGTTATCATTTTTCACAATGTCATACCTCCTTTTAGGAACAACTGCACGGACTCACCCATGAACTATCAGAAATGACATAAATAATACATGCCTTTAGCCACTTTAAAACCTCATTTCTCACAACTTCTTTCATTGCGGGATTAAGTCGTCTTTGATGCTCAATAGATGGTTTATAAAAGTCTTCCATTAAAATTTTGTGCATTACAATGGAAGGACTTATACCTTTCAAATCGTAAATATACCAACCCAAAGCCGACTTATGTTCACGAAGCACACGCAACAACTTATCCAATTCGGATGAAGATAATGAAGCGAAACAATTACCGGGTAAGTTTTATCTTTTCCCAAAAATGCATATTGAAGATGTTAGGAAGTTCCTTTAGTTCTAAAGTACCTTTCGGAATATTTTCAATATTGGCATTTTCTAATGCTTCCTTTTGTTTTTCTTTGACAATTTCTTTATTTCAAGAGAAAGAATAAACTCAAGCAAATCAATATCATCACTATCTTCCTCATCACATTTCATTATTGAATTAATCAAACAATGTTCTAACGGATCTTTTAAATCTTGTTTTATAACTTCCGTTTGATCACATTGTTCGATCTTATCAATAAAATGACATGTGTGAGGTTCTTCTTGGAATTTCATTGCTTTATAAATGTTAAATAGTACCTCATCATCATTTACCCGTAATGTTAACTCTCTCATTGCACGTCAATTAGAGCTCGTCCGTTGCTAGAAAAGGTCTTCCAAGAATCAATGGCATTTCATGATCTTCCTCCATATCCAACACCACAAAGTCGCAGGAAATATGAATTTATCCACTTTGATCAACACATCTTCAATCACTCCTCTTGGGTAGGTGAGTGATCTATCGGCTAATTGCAATGTGATGGTGGATGGCGTTATTTCTCCAAGGCCAAGTTTCGAAAACAGATAACGGCATAAGATTAATGCTAGCACCTAAATCACAAAAGAGCTTTATTAAAATAAGAATCACCAATAGTGCAAGGGATAGTGAAACTCCCGGATCTCTTAATTTTTGTGGTAGCTTTCTTTGCAAAATGGCGCTACACTCTTCTCGTGAGATTGACCGTCTCGTATGCCTCCAACCTTTCTTTCTCGACATCACATCCTTCATAAATTTTGCATAGTTTGGCATTTGCTCAAGTGCATCGGCAAAAGGGATGTTGATGTGAATTTTCTTGAATATTTCCAAAACATGGAAAATTGAGCATCCAACTTTTTTTTCGAAATCTCTGTGGAAAAGGAAGAGAATTTGGTAACACATTATCAGAATTGGAAATTGGTTTTACCTCAATTTTTGCCTTTTCTGATTGCTTATCAATGCCCTCTTCATTGTGGAGTGTTTCAGAGCTTGCTTCTGGTTCATTGGTGGCGTGAGTAGGCATCTTTGGTTCATCATATTCCGTTCCACTTCTCAACTTAATGGCCTTGCAATGCTCCTGTGGGTTCACCTCGGTGTTACTTGGAAACGTATCAACTTTCTTTGTGAATTAATAGCCAGTGGCCAATTTACCCACATGTGTCCCTAAAGATTTGAGATGACTTTCAATTGTTGTAACCCTTGAACCCAAATTTTCTATGTTAGAATCGGCCTTGTTCATCCTTGCTCTTGATTCTACAAGGAATGAACTAAGTAATTCTTCCAAAGATGGCTTTTGTTCTCCCACATGTGTACTCGCACTTGCTTGATTCTCGATATCTCGGAGGTGGTTGCAACACATTTCTCGTATTGCTATACGAGAAATTTTCATGATTGCAAAGTCTCGGATGATAATGCGTCGGCAATTGATTCCTCGATTGTTGAAACCCCGATTGTTCACATAATTCGCTTGCTTCAGATCGGGATTCACAATTTCTTGACTTATCTCCATGATCGCCTCTGGTTGTTGTTTTTTCACACGAATTTAGTGTAGCAATTTGCTTTGACAAGGCGGAAATTTGAGAGGCCAATGCGGACATAGTATCAAGTTCAAGAACAGCAACTTTTCTTGGCGTAGATCTCTCGTAAGGCCATTGATAACTATCGCGCCCATTTCTTCTAGTAAAAGCATGGCCTCACTTGGAGTTTTAGCCATCAATGTACCTCCCACGCAAAGATCTATAATAGTTCTCGAATGCCCATTCATACCATTGTAGAAATATTGAACTTTTTGCCAATCTGCGTGCGTTCCGCGTTGTGGACACCTCCTCAATAATTCTTTGAATCGCTCCCAAGCTTAGAGAGTGGCTCAAAGTCGAGTTGATGAAATTGAGCAATCTCACTTTTCGGTTGAAGTGTCTTGCTAGGTGGAAAGAATTTTGCCATGAATTTTTCGGTGAGATCATTCCAACTAGTGATACTTCCGGTGGGAAGGTTTGAAGCCACGTTGCTCAGCTTTATCACGAAGTGAAAACGGAAATAACCTCAACCGAATAGCTTCATCGGGACCCCATTCATTTTGATAGTGTCACATATCTCGAGAAAAATAACCAAATGAGCATTCGGGTCATCTACGGTGACTACCCTAAACCGATTTTGTTGCACCATGTTTATTAGGGCGGTTTCAATTCAAAATTATTCGCATTGATAGGTTGGCGAACAATGCCCGAATAGTTTTGATTCGTGGTTGGTCGAAAATAGTCCCGAATGGCCCTTTCCAGGTGGTGCAACAATAGGTATCGTTCTTCATCATCACCAATTCTCGCCATTTTTGTGAATTCAATTCTTCGTGCGCTCTAATCTTTCAAGCCGCGTTCTTTCAATTTTGGATCAAATAAGATTAAATTAGCACTTTTATTTTTTCGCATCAACAAGAAAACACAAAAATGACAATGACCCTATTGTAACAAGAACCAATCTATATTAAAGTAAAACTACTAAGTAATAATATTAGCGCAAATAAGATGAATTACTCCCCAAGAATCGCGCCAAAAACTTGTTAGAAAATTTTCTAACCGCAAGTCTACGGTGTCAAGTTTTAATATAGAGTAGTAAGGTTGTCGAATCCACAGGGAATAATTATCGAATTATTGCTAAGTACTATAATATAATAGTCTAACTTTATTTAGAAATTCAATATATGATGGAGTTGATTATACTAAAAATACTAAAAATAAATCAAGAATATGAAAATATTAATGAGTTTATCCAAATGATTAAATGAATTCTAGAGGTATGATGAATCTAGTTATCCCTTATGTTGTCAATATGGTTTATCAATCATTAATTACCAATTTATAAGTCAAGATTTCTACAATAATCATTCCCTCTCTCAAGTGCCAAATGATTTTAGATTCAATTGGGAAATCAATATCTCTATAAAAATCACCAATTAAAGTCTCAATAAAAGCTATGAATCTTGATAAATGACTTCAAATGATTCACAAATCTCTCAATTCTATGAAATCCTAGGTTATGCTCTTCCAAGGTCATGTATTCAATTACCTTTCTCAAGTGTCAAATCAAATACACCAAACAATCTAAATTATTGATCAAGTAATTTAGAAGCAATAGATCCAAATAGCACAAATAAATTGATAGATCTAGATTGACAAACCACAATCTCAAAACATAAGTTCAAACATAGATTACATCATTCCTCTAGAATTATAGAGTTTAGCTCATGATTAAAGAAAATGAATCCATGAAAATACAACAATACATCTTACAAAATATGAAGAAAGCAACAAAATAAGAACAAAAGTTGAGGATCTTCTATTTCTAGATGATAGAAGCCTCCAATCTTCTTTCTCCAAATTCTTCTCAAGATGCTCCAATCCTTCTTCCTTGTCTTGTATTTGTTTTATTCTCTTCCTGAGGGTTCCAAGATTCCCAATTTTAAGCCCCAAGGCTAGTATTTATATGCCACAAAAATCCAAGAAAGGGAGTAGGTAAGCCTAGGAAATTCCGCCCGGTGAGCTGGCGGCTGGGCATGGGCCTGCGGCGCCAAAACTTCCGCATACATTGATCGCCCGGGCGCTGCAGCGCCACATGCTGCTCCAAACTTGCACACCCTGTCACGGCGCTGGGCGCCAGGGGAAGGGCCGGCAGTCAGCGTCCGCCCGTCTTGGGTCAAAGTGCGATTTTCCTTTTTCAAACGCGATTTCTTCTTTCTTCGCGCCGTTTTTCATCGTTTTCTTCATTTCTCGGCTACCAAATCGTAGTGACTCTTCATCGATACTATTTGAAATAAATTGGACTCCAAAGACTCTAAAAACACCCAAAATAAAACAAATTCTAATCTAAAATATTCAAATAAGTTGGTAAAATACCAACTTAACAATATAATATATTTTAAATATATCCACATTAAATATAAAAATCAAAATATCTTTAATTTATTTTATTTATTATGTATAATGAGTGCTTTATTAGTCTTTTTTATATAATTCATATATTTTTTAAATATTAAAAAATCATTTTTTTAAAACAACCAGTTTTTTGCCCCAAAAATAATAAAAATGGGGACGGGGGGAGTTTCTTCCCGTTTGTCTGATGGGACGCGAACGAGGATTCTTCTCCGCCGACGGGGACGGGGATGGGGATTGCTCCTCGCCAAGTTGCGTTGACATCCATACTTATATTCATGCCATTATCGAGATTGTTGAGACTTGAGACTACCAGGGCGATACGTCATATTGCACATAATTTAATGAGCACAAATGATCTTTATCATAGTTGGATATCTCGTAATAGTTTATCCAACCTCGAGGGTGAGACAAAAATCCATTAGCCATGAAATTCTGTAATGGGCCTTGGGTTTTATACCTTGCCATAATAAAGGTTCCAATGGGACTTCGCAAGACTATCAACCATTTCCATGCCAATCTAGATGAACAAACGCACAGGTTAAGGCTGCGATTGGATATGAAAGAGATTCCATTTTCATTCCGCTAGATAATTATTTTTGACCAAATATGCGATTATTTATGAAAATTTCAGAAAATATACTATTATCTCACTTTTATTTTTTCTCATTTTTTATCTTATCAATCACATCTACACATTTTTTCACAAAAACTAATCATTATTACACATTCTCCCATGAATTTCACTATTCACTCACTCACACATTTCTAACTACCAATTATTATTTTACTATTTTTATACCAAATTAATTTTTATCATTACTTTTCATCTCACATCCAATCATATTCTCAAAAATCATCTTTTTCTTCTAAATATTTTTTTACCAATATTCTATAAAGAAATGAAAATTTTCAAAATGAAAGATATCCAATCGCGCTTCTTAAGTATTTTACCCTTCACTCGTGGCCTTCACCGTGGCCTTCCCCCCCGATCCTCTCTCCCAAGTCCCAACTAGGGATGTCAATTGGGCGAGTGGGGTATCTAAAGACCCAACCCTACCTCGCCCCTAGAACGTGTCCTGCTGGGCCGATTGTCCCGACCAAAATAAATAAAATTAAATATAAAAAAGAATATATATATTTACATATGTTTATAAAATATTCTTACAAAAGTTATCTTATCAATTTATAAATGCTATATATAATATTAAAAGATAAAAATTATATTATAATATATATTATATATACAAAAATATCTATTAAAAACAATATATTTGATATGCGGTGTGGGACGGGTATCGCGGGGCAAAAGTAATTTAAAGACCCAAACCGTCTCAGGTCATGGGCGCCGCCAAATTGCCATTCCTACTCCCAATAATTAGGATAAAAATGAAAGGAAAAAAAGAGAGAAAAAATAAAAGGAGTTTTAAAAGATATTAAAAAATTAAGAATTTTAAATTTCAAAAATGGCATATGCCCATAATTTTGTCCCTCTATTGCTCTCACCAATCATCCAGTCGTACCCTCTCTAATTCAACCCCTTCTCTGACAAAAGAACAACGATACAAAATCGAATCATATGAGCTTCGATCGACAAGAAAAAAGGAAGAAAAGAAATAAATTACGAACCCTCAAATTGGATTTAGCTGAAAAGAATTGATGCTGCAGAAAATCATAATTTCAGGTTATTATTATTATTTGAATTGGGTGAGCAGCGAGTATTCAACACCAATATGGGCTGTCCTGATCGCCGGATGCTCCGTCGTCCTCACTCTCACCCTTTCGGTTTACCTCCTCTTCGAGCATCTATCCATGTACAAGAACCCCGAGGTCATTTTGGGGCCTATCATAATACCTATTTTTATGTAATTTTTGTGGGTTTTTTGGGTCATGTTGTGTTTTCTAATGGTGGCAGGAGCAAAAGTTTTTGATTGGAGTGATAGTGATGGTACCCTGTTATTCTGTTGAATCAGTAAGTTCCCTTTTTTTTTTTCTCTTTCTTGTGATGTTACTTTATCAATTTCTTTTTGTTTAAAATGGGGAGAGACTTATGATTGATCATAAGAAGTATTGTGGATTTAGTTGTTTTGCGTTAGTATTTGTGTTATAGGAGTGTGTATTCAATTTTGGAATTCTTTGCAATTTTTGTTAAGTTCTTGTTTCTAAGTGTTTGTTGATGGAGGGAAAGAGCTCAAAGAACTTGTATGATGAAGAATAAGATATTTAGGATTTTTTTACCTTCAAATATGCAATGCCTTTCATAAAGTTGAGGAATTTGACATTGTATGATTATATGGCTTTTAAAGAGCTTTGAAATTACTCTCGCATAAACTACATAATACTGCATATAATTCACATGTTAGAGCACTGGCTTGGGCGAACCAAGGTGTTCGTGTATAGAGTAAATTGGTGATTTCCAATTCTGGAAATTTTGCATGGTGGTCTTCCATTAGATGGCATAGTTCTCCATTGTTTAATATGGGATCAGAGGTTCCTTTATTGTTTTGCATCACTAAAGCTAATTTGAAGGCTTTTAAAAATCATTGAAGAAAATTACAGATTAAAGCAATGTAAAGCTGTACGAAAATCTGCAGCAACTCCCTTGAGAATCTCAATTAGAGTATTCTTATAGCAACACCCCGTGAAGATTATCTCTTATAAATAAAATCTCAATTAGACATTTCTTTCTGAGATGCAAGTATCAGTCAATTTTAATGAATTATTTTGTTGCATAGCATATTTCCTTGATGCGTAGGGTTTTACACAAGGGATTCAACTTTTTGTTGAATGTATTTTTAATTGCTTTCACTTAGAAATCTGCTTGAGTTGGAGTGGTTTATGTAAATTTTGTCTGTGAAGGTTGCTTATGAAAAGCCCATTCGAGTTTTTATTTCCTTCTCAGACTTGGTTTTCTTGTGCAGTTTGTATCGTTGGTAAACCCAGCAATAAGCGTTCATATTGGGATCCTTCGTGATTGCTATGAATCCTTTGCCATGTATTGCTTTGGGAGGTACTTAGTTGCTTGTTTAGGTATGATCATCAAACTTCCTTTTTAATGTTAAAAACTGTTGTGCATGCCAACTTTTAATATGTGTATTAACTTATCAATGTTATCCTTTCTGATTCTCCTTGTTCGCTTAGTTTCTGGTACAAACTTTTTTTCCTCTTCTATATATGCACACAGGCCACTCAAGGTCCTCTTTTCCAAAGAGATTGTGTACATATATGCTTGTCAACGTGATCATTATTCCATATTTCGTCCTGTCCTAAAATAACTATATCGTGTTTTTTAAAACCGACTCATCTTATTTTCTCATGCTAAAATAGGTGGAGAAGAGAGGACAATTGAATTTATGGAGAGGGAAGGGCGTGCAAGTGTTAAAGCTTCCCTACTCGATCACGGCTCAAAGGGAATTGTAAAGCATCCCTTTCCAATGAATTACGTTTTAAAGTTCTTGGAAACTTGGTGGGTGGGTTTATCGGTCATCAAGTTTGGAATCGCTCAAGATGTAAGTTTTCATCTTGATAGGCAACTGTGAGTAATTATCCTTTTATTATGCCATGCATGACAAATTCTATATATTTTGATGGCAGATGATTATAAAAGCATTTATCGCTATTTATTTTGTAATCCTTGAAGCTTTTGATGTATATTGTGAAGGAGACTTCAAATGGAATTGTGGGTAAGTTACATTATCTTTTAATATAGTTTAGAACTTGTTTCAATATCGAGTTGAAGGAGACATCAAAAGGAAATTTTGTAAGTTATATCCTATAAATGTTGGGGTAGTGTAGACAATTATAACTCTGTTTGGATGTTTTTTATCGGGCAAAAATACTTAAATGACAGTAAAAACTAGAGTGAAAAGCATATGCTCTTGTCGGATATACCCACCGTAACGCCCCCAATTAATAGAACAATAAAAGTGTTCTAGTTTAAATAAAAAACGTGACTTCAACTTTAGAACCACCTAATAATAATAACAATCATTAGTAAATAACAAGGTTATTCTTTCCAAATTAATAATTTAAAAACATTATCCAAAGATTCCAACGATCCAATAATTAAAAATATTCAAGTTCAAAATTTATTTTAGTCTTCATCCATTTTTCGAACAACATGGTAAATAATGCCCTGACTCGATCTTGGGCTTGCATTGGCATGTTCATCATACTTTAGCAACATCCCGCTCACGACTCAACTTTTTTTTGAACTTCCATTTTGGTGGCAACGAAGTTAACCACACCGCGGTAAAGCACCATGCCGATTTGGAGCAACAACGAGGTAATATACCTTAAGCCATTCCGATGCACCTTTGTCATGTATGTCCCTATATTATCACCATCTTCAAATGTATAGTTAAGGTAATTATCTTTGACCGAGATATTATTATTACTCCAATCGCCAACCTTTTTCTTAAGATTGAATCATGTTGGTGCCATCTATATTTGTACTCATATTAGTTAAACATCATTTTTCTTACAAGTTACGGAGATTATTATATAACTAAGGACAACAACTACAATTTTTATATGGAAACATGATACATCTTTGCATACAAAAATAACATGGCCCACATGAAATAATGTTACATAATAAATTCATTACATACCTTGAGGAAGCCGACGAGATACAAAGTGATGGATTGACTTTAAGAAAATAGGAAAAACATAAATTCAATCCATCACCACTATATCTCGTTGGCTTCCTCAAGATATGTAATGAACCTATTATGTCACGTTACTTTACTTCATGTGCACCTTGTTATCTTTGTATGCAAGATGTATAACATATTTCCATATGTAAATTGTATTTGTCATTTGCTTGATAATATAATCTATGTATCTTATACAAAAAATGATGTTTAACTAATATGAGTACAAATATAGATGGAACCAACAAGATTCACTGCTAGGAAGAAGGTTGACGATTGGAGTAGTAATAATATATCGGTCAGGCTAGATAATTACCTTAACTATACTTCGAAGATGGTGATAATATAGGGACATACGTGACAAAGATGCATCATGAATGGCTTAAGGTAAATTACCTCGTTGGTGCTCCCGATCAATATGGTGCTACAAGTAGGATGGTTGACTCGCTACCACCAAAATAGAAGGTCAAAGCTGAAGCTGAAAAGTTGCGCGTGATGTTGTTGGAGTAAGATGAACATGCCAACAAGCCCAAGTACGGGGCATTCACTACCATTCTGTTCGGAGAATAGATGAAGACTAAAATAAGTTTTGAATTTGAATATTTTTAATTATTGGATGGACACTCTTTGATAATGTTTATAATTTGGAAGGATTTACCTAGTTATTTACTAATGATTAATCGTAATAGCTGGTTTTGATGTTGAAGTCATGTTTTTATGTTAACATTTTTATTTAAAACTAGAACACCTTTATATTTTGTTAGTCGGAGCATTACAACAGTGGTACCTGAGCTGGTCTATGGTACTATAGACTTGTTAAGAAAAATGTATATTTTTCCAAGTTAACATAGTCAAGAGCCATCGATCACCGCCGTAATAGAGATATCAACTGGTGGTACTCACACTCTAAGATTTCAGGTACTTATTGTGGAAGTCTTGGGTTCGAGTGTTGGGGAAGACATGATACCCACTTTTTTGGAACGACGGGGGCCATACGCTGGGGCTTTCCATCTGCGTGGCACTCATGGACTTCCCATCTGGTAGTATGTTTCATGACTTTTCACTCTCGAACCCAGGACCTCCAGGATAAGTACTGGGATCAGAGAGTGTGAGTACCACCGGTCGAGCTCAATTGGTGGTACTCACATTCTAAGATCTCAAGTATTTATCTTTGAAGTCCACGGGTTCGAGTGTGGGGAAAAGCATGAAACCCACAGAAAGCCCAAGGGATAGCCCACGTGAAAGCCCAAGGATAGCCCCGGTCAGTACACTTACTTAAGTGACTTTTCACTGGTTTGCCAATGTGATGATGTCCTTTTGTGGTATATATCTGATACCATAGCGCTCTCTTTCTTTTTTTATTTCTTTGGAAATTTCTTCTCCCATTTGTGTCCTTTTCAGTGCTAAAAATACCCGTTGAAATCATACCTACACTCACATGCATGCAATAAGTTCATAGATAGATAAACAAAGATCGCCTATCTTCTTTGTTATTGTTTAGTGTTTCCTTTTTGTATTTGTTTTGCTTCAATAAATATTAATTGATATGCCAATTTAGTCATTCTGTATTTACCCAAATTGAAGTTGTTGCTACCATTTGCCTATTGTAAATGAATAAAAGAGAAGCTTGATAGCTTTAACAATGTTTGTCTTCTTTCTTTTGTAGGTACCCGTACATGGCTGTGATTTTAAATTTCAGTCAGTCATGGGCTTTGTATTGCTTAGTTCATTTTTATGCCATCACAAAAGATGAATTAGCACACATTAAACCACTGTACAAGTTTTTGACATTCAAGTCAATTGTGTTCTTAACTTGGTGGCAAGGCGTTGCAATAGCTCTTCTATATGCTATTGGTTTATTTAAAAGTCCAATAGCTCAGTCACTGCAGTTTAAGTCAAGCGTTCAGGACTTCATTATTTGTATTGAGGTAATTGGTTTAATTTGCCATTTTCTTTTTTTAATTTCCTGCCTCTGCACTTTTATGATCTTCATTGCTGCAATTTATGGTTTTGGGCACTGTAAGAAGCAGTATGAGTGCATGATTGATCTTAAGCTTCTCCATACATGAATGGTATGTGCTTTTCCATGACTTTTGGGAGTGAAACTGGAGGGAAGGTGTTGTGTTGCTGGCTTCATGGACACTTGTAAATATGGCGGCCGGGTAGGGAAACACTTTGGACATAACCAAGCTGAGCCTTTTTCTAGGTTTTTCTTACCCTAAGTACTGATTTGTTATTGGATTCTTCCATTACTCACTGAACCAATAAAGAATAGCTTATTTGAGGTAGGGTTGCTGGAAAGACCAAATTATGGGCCATAATCTAATTATATTTCTGAACCTTTGAATAGTAATTCCACTATAATACAATCAAAGATAAAGAAAATAGCTTCCAAAGAGTAACTCAGACTGTATTGAAGGGTGTTCTGACAAAGCTAATTTTTTCTGGTGACTGGTCCTATCCACTTTTGGCATTATTTGGTGTCTGGTAGACCCTGGAAGGATTAGGAAAGAGGCTACATGGAAACATGAAATGAACTTATTGGAACTTGGCATGCCTTGTTATTGAACCTATTGGAAGGAAAGACGAGCATTACTGCATTTTAATTTACCTCTGAATTAACCGGGAGAATATCCAAATTAAATTTTCCAGAGTTCATTGCGTGTGGCTTGAGTTGGTTTTACATATGTATGTGGATTGATTGATCCTTTTCTTTGAACATTATGTTTGGAGTCTGTTTAGAAAAGGGTGGTCTACAATTTTTTTTCCAATTCATGGTTTGTACTGTATTCTGTTTTGCTGTCAAAGAGATCTACATAACTACCACAATATGATTAAGTCCTCAAAAATTCAATTGGGGAGTCAATACAGGTTGGAACAGAGTGAAGAGAGCTTCCTGCCTTTCCAGCAGTATTTTCCCACATTCTCATGAGCATGCATATGTTTTTCTCCTAATTTCTCTATTTCAAGTGGTGAGGTGTGACCAGTGGACCCAATCATACTAGCCTACTTTGCCACTTTGTCAAATCTTCCCACTTATTTTTAGACCTGGTTTTACACTTCTACTTCTAGGTCTGAAATTGTATTGCTTGCTCGGACTAGATGTACTTTTACTTTGCTTAGGTGGATGAATCTTGGTGAAAGAATTAGCTATTGGTTGGTTTTAAGATTGGGGGTCCAATAATGCCGATTCAACATATAAATAAAAATAAATATACTTTATCTTTCAGGGTCACTATCATCTTCTCTCAATAAGGTACAGTGCCTTGAAAGTGAAGGGATTGATTTGCTCACATAATAAAGGTCCTTAATGAAGCCTTTTCTTTGATAAGAATCCTACCTTAATCCATGTTCATCTTGTGGCTAATATCCTCATATTTACTTAGGGTATGATGGAGGTTGGGCAGTGTTGAGAATCAAATAAAATCAGAAGTGATTTAATTTTGAATGAATGCACTTTTCTTGGAATATCAGCTGATTTGCTTATGAATAAATGTTGCGAAACGGAACTCTCGATTCCAACTGACATGCTTCTCCGTATTTCATTTCTTTTTCTTCTCTCTCTCTCTCTCTCTCTCTCTCTCTCTCTCTCTCTCTCTCTCAAATGCCCTAGTTCTGCTTTACAAATGGTGTGCTTCAGTTAGTACATTTTCAAAATCGAATTTCTTGATGGTACTTTTTCTATTTGCTGACCAAATTGGTAGGATATGTAGAGGATAGATTGAAGTACCTTTTGACCACAAAGCAACCCTTTATAGAAATATGGAATCTTACAAAACTAATTTAATGATAGAGAGCTAAAGACCCGTTTGTACTTTTTGACTCCTCTACGACAGTGGGTGGTAGATTTGATGCTTCCAGATGTACAAAGTGTAAACATGAAGCAAATTGACCCTTACAAATCAAACAAGTAAATTGTGGGTCCATTTGATTCTTCTCTCCTTAGTTATTGCATTTTTCAAGCTATTCTACTTTTGGTTGCGGCAATACACATGCTTTAAAATGCTTTTCTTACTCTTAAGAAGGCCTCTTTGTTGACTGAAAAAGCACGTGAAACCCAATTGTCCAGCCCCTGCTCTCTCTCTGTTAGTTCATTTAAAAGCAAAACTTTTCAGGACTTTGATGAAAGAAAGCAGATTAACAGTCTGAATCAGAACTGTAAGTTTTTGAATGTTTTATAAAATAAGTTGGATATGTGGATTCACTTAAAGAAAACACTTCTTGAAAGAAGCGTCCTAAGACTGTCTCAGATTTGCTTCACCGGGCCTATATAAGTAATGGAGTGCCCTAAGTAAAACTGCTGTGGTATGATAACTACTAGACTATAACTTGTTGGAACTTCCTTGCAATTCTAACTATATTTTGATTAAACCACTGATGATCCTTGGATTTTCTTCTTGTCAACCCCATCGCACAGGGTTGCCTGCAACTGAGACTCCAGCACAACAGGCTCTGCCAGTATCTACCTCGCACTCGCCCTTGTTTTGCGAAATGATAACTCAAGTTGCTATAATCCATTTTCCTCACATATGAAACATTTTAATTTCTCTCTGACAATCTGTGGGATATCACAATCGGCTCTCATTGATGAGACGCCCTTGTCACGTTCCTTCCATATTCTATGACCGCTCCTAGTATAAATCCGAACAGACCTCTCATGCCAATATTACCCCTAAGTGGCTCTGATACTATTTATCACGTCACAGGTGGTGCCTGAAAGCAACTACTCTGTGGTTGTCCTTGCTTTGCGAAAATGATTAGCTCATTTTGCTAGGAAAATCTGTTTTACTCAAACCATTCTAATATTTGTTTCAAACTTTCTTAGTTTCAAATGAGATTTATGAGATGGGGATGTTCTCAAAGTATGGTTGGATTTGAGGCAAAAGATTTAGGTGCCCAAACTTCTTTGTAATAGAAATGGTTTTTTCACTTTATCAACTTCATGGAATGTTTAAACACCAGCCTGGACAAGGAGGTTTGATTAGACCTGAAGAACATTAAGTTCAAGATATTGCTCAAAATCATGAATATTTAATCAGTGCTATAACCATTCAGTTATTGCTACATTTTTAAAATTACTGAAAAACACTTAAAGGAACTGTTGCATAGTTTATTAATTACACTGTTCTGGTGTATTCTCTAGAAAACATGGCTTAATTTCAAAGATGTAGTGTTAAGCATTTTTAACTATTAAATGATAGCTGAACATTTGGTTAGTGAATATGTAGTGTGTAAGGGACTGCTGTTCAATATCATAAGAATTTGTGTGGGGGACACAAGGATGAGTCTCCTGTTTATGAAAGATTGAGAAGATGGAACTTCTAAAATCTGCTATGATGAGTAGGAAATCAAAACATGGAAAAAGGGGAAGGTTGACTTCTCCTATGCTACTGTGAAGATTCTTTACTTGGAAGAGGGTGGATTTCATTTTGAAACTGACGGACAGTGTAATAGGATAGAAGATTGAGGAGGGGACAGATAGAGCCTTGGGTGCCACACCAGTAAGTGAGGTCCGCAATCATCAGAAATGTATAGCTGAGATGTTATTTGCAGTTAAAAGATATCTGGAGAGGGATCTTTTATCTAATCTTGCTAAACCAATTAATATACTGGTATTTAAAACAAAGAAGAATTTAACCATTGATTGGCTGCTTGGTTCATATGTAAGTTGAGTTTTGAGAGTATGTGTGTTTAGGTTTTGAGAGTAGTGTCAAGTAAGATTGGTGAAAGGGAAGAAATGAAATATTATTGCAGGCAAGGGAGCACTGAAAATAAGCAAATCTAGTTGAGAGAAGTAAAGAGGCAAAGGGAAAAACAATGTTCCAGCAATTCATGGTATTGAAATATGAAGGACCTTGTCAAGAAGGAAGCCAAACTAGTTGGTTTGCATCAATAGTTGGTCTTCCCCTGAAAAAGTTGGAAAGTGATGATCTTAACAAGGTTTTCCCATGCAAATAATGAATTATTATTTGAAAGATAAACCAATGTTTTCAGCAGTTCACTGTCTTATATTTTTTTTTTTTCTTGAGAAGGTCTTATATTTTAATTTATTCAGTCTGAACTTATCATGTAAAGTGTTTTAAGATTAAAAGATCTGTGTATTCATCCAGGACAGATGGGCATTGCTTCCGTGGTTCACCTTTATGTTTTCCCTGCAAAGCCTTATGAGTTAATGGGAGATCATTTTTCTGGAAGCGTTGCAGTTCTTGGAGATTATGCATCTGTTGATTGTCCGCTAGATCCTGACGAGGTTAGGGACAGTGAACGGCCCACAAAGTTCCGCCTTCCGCAACCTGAAATGAAAGCTAGGACTGGAACGGCCATCCGAGAAAGTGTTAGGGATGTTTTTCTTGGTGGCGGTGAATATGTAAGTTCCTTCCTCTTCCACTCCGAGTACAATTCACGTTCAATTGTTGGAACATCGAGAAAATTTTGTAATTCCGTTGGGATAATTGTATCATTCACAGATAAGTCATTTTCAATAATGTGGATCATTTAAATGCTAAAACAGTAGTTCTACTGTAACCAAGGATACAATATCTTCTAACCATCATATAACATTAACATGAATCTACACTTCATTATGCAGATTGTGAATGATGTGAAATTTACCGTCACTCAAGCAGTGGAGCCAGTCGAGAAGGGAATCACTAAGTTCAATCAGAAATTGCATAAGATCTCTCAGAACATAAAGAGGCATGAAAAGGGAAGGCGAACGAGGGACGACAGTTGCATAGCCACGTCATCACCAACACGCAAAGTGATCCGAGGGATAGACGATCCCCTCTTAAATGGGAGTGCGAGTGACAGTGGTAGTTCAAGAAGAAAGAAGCATCGGCGTAAATCTGGGTATACGAGTGCTGAAAGTGGTAATGAAAGTAGTAGCGATCAGACGTCGACGGTGGTTATCTGATTCGTGGGCCGTAGATGGGTTGTCAAAGATTAGTTCAACGCAAAAATCGATTTTCCTGCAGGTGGAAGATAACATCGCCAGAGCGAATATTTTTCTTTTGTTGTCTGTGAGAGAGATGCAACGTTGCATTTGCTCTGATGATTAGAGGAGGGAAATTTACGCAGTGGATTGTTACATAGGTTTCATATATATCATTAGATGATGGAAGAGGTGACCTGTGTAAAGGGCCTGTAGATTTTCTCCGCAGTTGTTAATGCTGAGGATAATATACTTTGAAATTGTTGTATAGAAAAACCTATTTATTTTTGTCAGAACTCTCGTTGTATTACGATCAGATTGTTTATTAATAAGAAAAAGGGATAATTAGAAAACTACCCAAAGGTTTGAGTTAATAAAAAAAACCCAAGGTTTTTGAAAATTACAAAAATTCCTTGTGGTTTGATTCTATATTATACTTTACCCCTTTCATGTGCAAAATCTTTTCAAACGCTCCTTTTACATTTGTAGAAATATTACCATTACTTTTACATTTAAAATAGAACCAAATCTCAGGGGGTATTTGATAATTTTGAAACTTCTCTAAGTTCTTTTGTAATTACCCCAAACTTTACCGGTAGTTTTTGTAATTATCCCTAAAAATCATTGTTTTGTGTCTAAAGTTGTGCACGTCTAACATTTCAGTATGTGGCATTTGTTTGTTGTGGAAAGATTATGCAAAATCCCTTTTGTAATTTCTGCAGTTTCTGCCAAAAATAGTAATTTTCAATATGTGGAATATTTGTTGCCTCACATTTTTGTTTTAAAAAATGTGCCTATTAGGGAAAAGGATTTTAGTAGGGATCAACTTTGTGCTCAACCATTGGTAGAGAACATGTTGTAAAGCGATTCAGCTCAATCTCAAATGAGTGTATGTTCCCTCCCGATTATCCCCTAGTGTACTCAAAAAAAAAAAGACAAAAAAGGAAAAGGGTTTTAGTAGCGTGTATTATCCTTCCTCCCCAACACTTTCACATTTGTTCAATAATGTTTCAATATGTATGACAAAAATACCTCTGATATGGACATCCTCTATAGCAACAAAATGCAAAATATTTAATAGGAAACTCATTGTTGTAATATGATGTACTACATGTGGCCATATGTTTCAATTTCAATCAAGAATTATTTGTGTATCAAATGTTATACGATATATTAAGGTTAGAGGGAAGATTTTCGTAATATGGAAAAAGACAATGTGGTGATAGTTTAATTATTTCAAAACACAAGTGTAGTTAACCAAAGAATAATACAATCAGGCACTAGCTAGTAACATTTCATCAACAAGCTCCTTTTTCTACTTGTAAAATATGTGATCGTATTTACGCCACATAAATAATGTGTATTCTACTCAACTCAAAGGATTACAAGCTTTTTACTCCAATTCATATACCTTGTACAAAAGTTACTCTGACCCATTCCTTGAAATAGTCACAAAGTAATGTGACGGAGTCAAGTCATATACATACAAATAAATGACTACATAGAATTTAATAAAAGATTTCAATCGCATAATTTAAGAGGTAAGTCAAGAATCTTTGGCATGTAAAACAATTATCCTAGGTAGTTTGGGATTTATTGATGAGGCACACACCAAACAAGGGAGTTAAACTCTCCAAGTGAGTTGATCAATTAATATGACAATGATTCGGGTTGATGTATTTGATTTTTCGAATTGATGTATTTGCTTCTATCTTATTTATCATGTGATGTAGAATGAATTGTCAGTATTAGAGATATTTTTTCATAAACAAAGAAAGTATTAGAGATACTTTGTTATTCCAAATTCATCATACCTTTTTTTTTTTTTTTTTTTTTTTCCATTTTAGAAACTTTGGAATTCAAGCTATTTTATAGAATTTTACACCTCATCATGGTAAGGTGGCAACATTCCCCAGTCCTTATACACCAAAATTAATTGCCCAAGATTTCAACCAGTAAAGACTGAGTGACGCGTGATGTCGCTACTTAAGACCCACAATGTGGTTGTTCAATCCTTCTCAGAACAATTTACGGGTTGGAGGAGAACTTTGGTGGTGACTCGTCTTCAGCCCCAAGGACCACGATTGTTGAGGCATAACCCGCGCTTCACATCCTCCACGGCTTCAGTAGGCGAAGCGGTGGGCGCTTGAGGATGGGGTTCATCCTTTGTACACCAAATTAACTTACTTATTAAATTAAATAATAATATAATATCACTTACTATGTCTCACTTACAAAAATCTGTATGAAATCCTCTCTCATAGGATGGCATAACAGAGTAGCGTGAATTCTTTAGGCCAAAAGATCTCAACTTTAAATCCCGATTTTGCACCACTTGATCGAGCCGGTCGAACAAGAGTTGACCAATGCGGTTTTACTTGGGACGTGATGATTGAGGCTATTGCGAAAGTCCAACGATTTACTCAACGCGCACCAAAACATGTGGCAGCAGCGTTCCCATTCTTAAAATGAAAAAAAAATTGTATCAAATCAAATAAATCCATAAAATGACATTTCTAGATTATATTGTCAAATGATCAAAATGTTACTAAATTAGAAGCAAAATCAAGAATAACTACTTCCCTCAAACAAAGATTGCCTCGTGGCAAAATCCCATTAAACCCCAAATTAAATCCCACTTAATATGCCGGCTAAGCTAAACAAACACAATCCTCAAACTTCACTCCTCTCTTCATAAACATATCCAAGAAAAATAACAAAAATTCTTCATTGTCTCCATCACTATCCATCCACTAACTCAAAACCAGTCTAACCATCCATTCAAAATACCCAAACGATCCCTCAAAAGCCCCCAACCTCTCATTGCCAACAAGGGCAATTATGTCATTTCACAACCCAGTAACTATCGCCGGCTTTGGTATCTATTTTGCCGCCACTTTTCAAGCAACATTTGTTTTTACTCCTAACAAACCAACAACAATATCAAACTCCTCCTTCGAAAAACATACTGTAACCCCTTTTCACACACTCCCACTCTCAGTGTGTGTTTTCCGATGGGCGGCGCCACCGCAGTTTCCGACCACTCGTCGAAGCCGAAATCTCGAGAAGTCAGTTCGAGATTCCTTTCGCCGACCTCTAGTAGTACAACTTCATCGTCCACCGAATATGGAAATCAATCCCCAAACAGTACCCTAATTTCGTCCCCAAAGCAAAAACCCAAATCATCCACCGGTCGTTCGAGAAAACACAAAAGCTACGAGAATTCGGGCTTTTTCCGCGGGCTTTGGCCCTCGTCGTCGATTCCATCGCCGTCTTCAAACTCGAAGCTCGATACTCTGGCCAATCACCTCGGACATGATAGGCTCAAGGACCTGGAAGAACGCAAAAACAACAAATTAAAATCTGATCAAAATTCGTTTCCGCTCAGTAGACAAAAAAGCTGCACAGAGTTTAGCCGATTTGAGAATGAGAAAAAGATTTACGCGTCTGCAAAAGAAAATCAGAAACCGGTTTATGGCGGATCGATGAGATATACAGGGAAATTTAAGTTCACCGGAAAATCGCCTGACGATAATAATGATATTGTCCCCGGAAGATTTTCAGTTGATGAGAATACACTGAGAAAAAATCATTTTCCAGAGGAGGATTATTATTATCGGATACTGATGATACACGAGACTCTGAATCAGAATACAGCGACGTATATTCCGGCGGCACGAGTTTCGACACTCCGGCGGCCGGAAAAGATTTTCCGGCGTCATATATGGCCCCAACGGTGAGTTCGAGAAAACATGGGATCGAAGTTCCTTCCAAATTCATGCATGATTTATCGTCAAGGTCTCGGAGATGGAGTGCTGATTCGGGCCTTAATCAGAAGGCCGTTTCATCGGATAATAATAGTAATTCTCCGAAGATTTTCACTTTGAAGAATGCAATGAAGAAGGCTGCTCATGGGAATTGGGCCTTGTCACCGGGCCGATCGGTCTCTCCAAAAATGAATTCAAGCCTCCCACAAGTCCTTCCAGAGGAAAAGGAGTTGGAAATATTCTAAGTATGGGGATTGAATTGTTGAAGGGGAAGAAATCTAGTTCGAGTGTTTCGTCACCACTCGGGCCGGGCTCGGCTGAGAATGTTCATCAATTAAGATTGTTGCATAACAGGTTGATGCAATGGAGGTACAGTAATGCCAGAGCTGAGGCTGTCAATGGGAATGTCATAAAACAGGCTGAGGTATATATGTGCTTTGATTATCACTATTTCAACGAATGTGATCTTCTATTCCAGATATTCATCTCATTGTCACGTGTATAAAAGTTACACACTATCGGGTTTTTAACTGTACTGTGGATTATTATGAGATGAAATAGCTTTCTGAATCAGAAGATCTCATTCGCTATTTGAAAATGGTATTTTTATGTATTGGGCTGTTCATATATTTGACAGCAACATATATTTAGTAATTTAGAAAATGACAGAATTAAATACAAGTTTCATGAATCTTCGAACAAAAAAATATGCTAAAATATATATGATATATCTTTGTGGTTGAAGATTTGCTACTCAATTGGAATGTCCATATATAGTATGAAATCCGAAGCACTGACAAATGACAATATATATATTTGTTCATGTAATTTTGTGCAGAGCAGCTTTGTAAATGTATGGAATGGCCTAATTAAACTTCGGTATTCTGCGCTACAAAAGAAACTACAGCTACAAAAGGAGAAGCTGGACTTGAAATTGAATTATATACTTCACTCTCAAGTTAGTAGTTGTTATTATATTTATTATTTTGCGTTGGTTAATATTTAAAATTTGGTTAAATTAAAATATCCCGAAAAGAAAATCGCAGGCCAATTTATGCTATAATAATACCAATGTGAAGGTAATTAACTACAATGTTGATGAATTTTGTTAATCCTACAGATTAAGGCTCTGGAGAATTGGGGAAATATGGAAAGACAACACGTATCAGGGTTTGTACTACCATAGATTATTTGCATTCTGTTGTTTGCAGGGTACCCCTTGTTGATGGAGCAAAGGTAATACACAAACGAACTTCTAAAATCATATTAATTACTCTTTTTTTCAGATTTGTGTTTTATGATCTATTTTAATTTGTTTATTTAAATGTTGATGTCATTGTTAAATAATAATGCACGTAGTTGTTGGTACTGTGTAATTTAATATAAATTTGGACAAATTACAAAGCTCCCCTTCAAGTTTGGATTATTTATTATAAGTTTGTATATTGTAATCGACTTTTATTAATTTCTATTTTACAAATTCCACCCATTGAAATTTGAAGGAGGTATTTCACTACAAGATAAAATCAATTTACCTACAGAAAAATCTGTAGGTAAGTATTAAGATAACTGTAAAGTGTAGCTAAAATCGTTGTAGGTAAATATTTACCAACAAAATCTAAAACTGTTGGTAAATAAATATCCACATTAATTTTATCCGTAAATTTAAAAATTGTTTGTGGTTTGATAGTAATTAATTGGTCAATATAGTGATAATCATTTATTTCTGTTTCTAGTATTTGAAAAATGAAATAAACTTCAGGGAGTGTTTGTCATGGGACATTTGTGATTTTTCTTTTCTTTTCTTTTTTTTTTGAAGGAATTTGTTATTTCAAAAGATACTTAATTCCTTTTTTTAATTAAGTTGAACTTTAGCTTAGTTTTTTGTAATTTACCCTTGAAATTTTAAATTAAGAATTAAATTTTTTTAAAAAAAACATGTTTAACGAACAAGGAGACTTAATCCCAAAGCTGGATTGAATAATTATAAGGTGAAAAACAACTGAAAAAGAGAATGTTAATGTTGCTGTAGGTTGAATCACAATCAGCTTCCATTGCCGTTAGACATGCATCAGATCTTGCTGCGTCCATCCACTTGATGCTTACTACCTTCTCGCCTACGGTAATTTGTCATAATCGTATATATAATAAAGGGATAATTACAAAACTACCCCTTAGGTTTGGGGTGATTACAAAGACATCCAGATACCCCAACCATTAGTTGACTTAATTGGCGAAATTTGCCGATGTAACCAAATATTTTACAATCACATTCCTCAATTTTTCTAAATATTATAAATAGCCCAACTTTTCGTCTGACTATCTATAATATTTAGAAAAATCGAAGGATATCATTGTAAAATATAAGATGAAATTGGGGTTATTTGTAATGTTTAGGACAGTTGATGTATATAATTGTAAAATATTTGATAAAGTCAGTAAATTTTGTTAGTTCAACTAACAATAAGGTAAAAGTGTAAGACATAATAAAACCTCAAGAGGATATTTGTAATTTTGAAACTTCTATTTTTTGTGTAATTATGCCAAACCTCTGGGGTAGTTTACGTAATTATTCCTATATATAAATACTTATGTATGTTTGTGTTTGTGAAATTTTCTGTGATCATTTACATTTATTTTTTTATTTGTTAATTTCTTATATAAGATTGAGGAGACGGTAGGAGTACTGGCTGAATTAGCAATGACAGTCACACAAGAGAAGCTGCTATTACAAGAATGCTTTGATCTTTTCAGAAACATTTCTATAATGGAGGTAAGAAATTTTATTTACTTATGCATAGCACCATTTTTGTGATTGATGATTGATAACTCCTCCTTAGTTGATCAATTTTGATTACCAAGTGAAAACCCTATTTATGGACTAATCAATTAGCATCCTATGTTGCTACTTTTTGTTAATTTGATACTACGATAAGCAATTTGGCCTTTGCACACTGGCTTGAAGAATTTACATTCTTATAAACATTTTTTAGACATGTTAGACCAAATTAACCCAAATCTCCTGTTTTGTGTTTATTTCGCCGCATCTGGTATAGGGCAATGGGTAGGGTACCCACCCACTTAAGGCTATCAATACCCGAACTCTATAATATTTATACTATCTGTATTCGTTTCAAACCCGATTATGAAAACTACATTTATTACCCGTCCCCATCCCAAATCCATTTGTCGGTACCCACGTACTACCCATACCCGCCTAAAACCCGTTTATTTTATATAAGAACTTATAGTTATATGTATATTTAAATAACTATTGAAATGGACACTCTACCGAAACTAATTATTATATAAGGAAATGCCTAATATGTTAACCATTTTAATTTTGCAAGTCATTAGAGACTATCATCATTCATCAACTAAATCAAAAGCATCACATAAATACAAATGATGTCAATACATTCCTTAAAACTGCAGAATCAACACTAATACATCATTTAATTTATAAAACTACATCATCAGACATGTAGTTATATCAATCTTGGCAAAAATCAAATAAAGTTGATATGATCAAAGATTCAAAATAAATAACAACTTTATATCTTCTTTATACAAATTAAAGAATTTATGTTGAGCTTCTATGAAAAAATGTATAATATCAGATGAAAAAAATAAATGAAAATTACTAATGGATAAACGGGTTTGGTAATGGTGGGTATACGAGAGGTAAAAACATATTCTACCCGTATATAAATAGTTAGTAATTTCTTATCTCATAACTGTCCACCATTTAGTGTATCGGAATATTTAATAGAATAGAAAATTTGGTATGTTTTAGATCCACCCTAAACTCCATTTACAATCTACTCTCGGGTAAGGCAGAATCTCACTTAAATTATTTAGCTTGCTCCCCTAACACCAGAAGTAACAGTTTTCTACAAACTTCAGGGATAATTGCAAAAATTACCCCTGAGTTTTGGACTAATTACAAAAATAAAAGTCAGATATTTTTGAAATTACAAAAAATCCCTTAATGTGATTATGTATTACACTTTTACCCCATTTATAATCAAAGACATTTCAAACAACCCCTTACGATTGTAAAAATATTACAATTACCCCCTTATATTTAACACAGAATCAAATCTCAAGTTCTTTTTTTTTGTAATTATCAAACATCTCTAATTTTTTTTTTGTAATTAACGCAAACCTTAAGGTTAATGTTGTAATTACCAAACACAAATAGCGGCTACAAAATCTTACTTGATAAAAAAGGAAAAAAAAACCACACTTTTAATAAATTTAGACAAGTTGTAAAAGTCTCTTTGTTTGACTTGGTTGTGATTTTTGTATGAACAGATAGAAGAGAGGAGTTTGAGGAGTAGCATAATGCAATTAAAGTTATTGCAACAACATCATCATCAGCAACAATACATCTTGGCATAACATCCTTCTTAATTATTCTTTTTCAAGTAAATTAAGAGAAATTTCTACCTAGATGATCGAGGGGAGAAGGAGATGAGCACTCTAAGAAAAAGTTATAGCAAAAATCTTTACCCTCTCTGCTTTAAATTGTACTTGTTTATCTCGTAGGATTGTTTAACACAGAAACAATGGTGTGTATGTATTATTATTATTTTCATTCATTACTTTGTATTGATTATAATGGGTGTCTTGATGTAGAGTGACTACGGTTTATGAATCGCCCGCCAGCATGATTCATGAGAATCATATTTCATATTTCACTTTCATATTTTAGAAGAAAATGTTAAGTCCTTGTTTGGTTTTAAAAGCACGCACTATGCAAAATTTAGAAATTATGTTTGTTTACCCGATTTTCACCATGAATTTGCACATCTATAATTTTTAAAATTTCAAAAACCAATACGAAAACAGTAATTTAATTAAAATATGTGTGTTCCGCATTATTGACCACATTAACGAAATATTGTATGGAAGGGTTTTTATTACAAAAGTATGGTAAGGTTGGGGATGTTTAATTTTTTAAGCTTAGTCGTTGATGCTATCAACGACTAAAGCTTAGTCGTTGATAGCAACAACGACCAAGCACTAATTTTTTTTTAAAATTTTTATTCCAGTCGTTATCTCTAATAACGACTGGGAAATTTTTTTTTTTTTTAAAAAATAGCATAGTCGTTAATCGAACTAACGACTAGAGAATCAGGATTTTCATCCGCATTCTCTAGTCGTTAATCACATTAAAGATTACAACTATAATTAAAAAAAAATCGTTATTATTATATGTTAACAATAATCGTGAATGAAAAACACATCAATATTTTATGTCGAGACAATTCACATTAATATAAAGGTAAAATCTAAATATCGAGACAATAGACAATAATATGATGATACAATATGTCTTGATACAATATTTGTCTTGGCATAATAAAAATCCTAATACCTATGCCCCCTAGTGCCACATCTAGGATGTTGTATCTGACGTCTACTTCTACGTCTAGTTGCATCTACCTGGGCATTCGCTTGAACAGACTGTGTATCATCATCATCATCATCATCATCATGTGTGTGGTAATCGGGCGCCGCTAACCCTAAGGTAAATGCAACAAAGCGACGATGAAATTCGGGCGCCCAACTCGATTGATCAAAACCGAGAAATGATGGGACGACATGCCAAGATTCGGATCGTAGAAGTGATGTATATGATGTCCATGATGGTCCAGTAACCGGAGGCGTGAAAAAATATGAGTCTGTCTGTGAATACTGAGGAACATAATAATCTCTACCATACCCATGAGATGGACCAGCCATATCTGAAAATAAGATCAAAATATCATGACACCTGAAATATATATCTATAAATATACGTGAATTAGTATTAATATTCATACCATGATGCATCTGAGGTGTGGATCTCGAAGGACCAGCCATGTGTACATCGGGGGTGCAAATGTGGTGGGCATGTACTTCGAGTGGTCGTCGTAGTATCTTTCAAAGCAGGACATCCTGGTCCAAAAAGATGTGATGCACTATTTTGAGACGAGCGAATATGTTTCTCCATTTCATCACTGATATCCATAACAACTCTCCGCAGATGTGTCCATGACTCTGAATCGTCATTTGCACCAAGCCTCAATCGTCTCATCCAGCTTACTCAATCGTCATATATATAAATAATCTCACAATGGCATCGTGAAGTGTAATATCTCGATGGCCGTATCCGTCTCCATTTCAAGATGTGATGGAGTAATGCGTAGTCGTGTAATGCGACGATACCACTCCATGTATCCGTCCCTCCGTACTACTACCACCATTAACCGTAGCCCTGGATTCTTGAAGTAGCTCTGTTCTGCCAATAAGTTACATAACCATCATGGAAATTCGACCATGCCACTCCACTTCTCCCCCTACGAGTTATGTTGTGTAACATCTCATGTGAATGTGAGACCTCCTCTGGTATACCCTGTCGTATACCAAACTGACGGGTCACTCGATTGGGATGGTGTATCTCCACTGTGGCATATATAATAAGTGGGCACTGGCTCATCCAATTAGCTGTGAGACATCTTTCACCAAGATTAGATATATCGGGCGAGTTTAGGTCATATGGTTCCCAAGTCCACTGCCAAAAAAAAGAATTTACATTAATATTAATTTAAACACTTATTGTAGAAATAATTTGAACACTTACTTGTGCCTCTGTTAACAGATTGAACATGTTTTTTATCTTTGAAAACCATACCTCTTTTCAACACACCTTTATCTGCGTCATAGTACAATGCCGGATAAGGAACGTCGAATGAATCAATATTAAATTCCTCGAAAGATGAATTAAAAAAAGGTATGTCTCTATATGGTGCACAGACGGAATCCACGACATGTTGCGATTTATTGCCACCTCCAATAGGTTGTGAGTCAGGTGTAGGAGTATCATCATCTTCATCTTCATCATCACCCGTGTCATTTTCATCGTCTGTACCATTTTCGCTCGGTTCAGAAGGTGGAATTTCATGATCCCGGTGATCATCGAGGTTAGATTCAGGCAAACATCTATCAACATTGGGCTGATTGGATTCAGAAGGTCGTGTGTTCAAATTATTAACAACAACATTATTAGTTCTTTGAATCGTAATAGGAGCTTCAAGTGTGTTGTCCCCCATAAGGTAAGATGCGTATTGATGATATTCATTTTCTAAAGGGATATCAGACACGACATTACAATGCACTTCTTCCCTCTCGACAAAAATATCTACAGTTCTATTTCCGGCCTCCGGATCAAAGAAAAACCACAAGTCTCTGTTCGTATTAATTGCAATGACTCGTGACATGTTGTTATCACAGTATTTACCGGATAGTTTTAACAAATAACGATTTCTATCCAAACCCAGAATATCATGTAGTATAGATATCAAATTGTCCAAATTTGTCGTTCGAGAAATTCTCGTGGCTCCAATAGCAGGTCGACTATATCCTACTTGATAGACATTTTCAATTAATATTTGGCCTCCGTAATGAACAATTACTCCAATTATATCTGAATTTGACATATCTTCTTCACAAACACAAATATAGCCCTAAATTAGCAAAATATACTATATCAATTACAATATAAGAAATATGCAAAATTTAACAAAATTTACATGAACATAATTATAACAAACATGCCAAAATTACATGAACAAATATAAAATAGCATACAACTAACATTTAATAATTTCATGGAAAAATTTAAAATTTCATATTATTAGGAAAAATACAAAATTGGTTTTTATAAAAAATTATACGAAAAATTTACCTTTAAAAAATACTGTCGGGACACCGCTGCCGGAATGCCCCCGCAGAGGCCGCTGCCAGGAGGTGTTTGAGATTTAAAAAAAAAATTAAAAACAAGAGAGGGAGGGAGCCGAGAGGGGAAGAGCAAGAATGGGGGAGGTGTTTGTAACTTGTGGCATCTTTGGTTTTATAACCGTAAATTCAAGCCAAATTTTTTTTAAAAATATGGCCTCGCAGTCTTTATCGCCAAGAACGACGCTTTTAAAAAAAGTTGCTCCGTGTCAGCCGGGATTTGACCACCCTACTGACCATTTTTGAAATTGAGGGGATTCTCCGGTCGTTGTTATCATCAACGACCGAAGTTTTTTTTTAAAAAATTTATTCTCCAAATCGTCAGAATAACGATCGAACGGGTTTTTTTAAAAACAAAATTGAATTAGTCGTTGTTTGCGTTAACGACTACGCTTTAGTCGTTGATTCCAACAACGACTAACCTTACAAAATTAAACATCCCCAAATCCACCATATTTTGGTAACAAAAACCCTTACCTACAATATTCAGTTAAAATTCCCGCATTATTCTTATCATTAATTACACATCACCTCTTAGATTTAAATACTTAAATGTTACTGACTCTAGAAAAAGTCTACCTCTCCTCCCAACTCTCCTCCCAAGTACCACCCCAATTTTAGATAATATATATATATATATATATATAGGGATTAGATCAAATGAGACCAGATAATTAGAGTGAGACAGTGTGGACTAATCATTGGCACAAATCTGTAATTTTAGATGGTTGAGATTTACCCAATTTAATAACCCTTTTAATTTATTTTAAATCTATAAAGGTTAGATTGGTCATTTTAGTTTGTAATTGTATTTTTTTTTCAAAAAGATTACATGTTATTTTTCAAATTCTCGAAAAACACACAAAGATGTAAAATCCACACTAACAGCTTAACAACAAAAACACATAACTTAAATCTCGACCGTCAATTAATTTTCAAATGAGGATCAACCTCAATCCTAGCCACCCCTTCCTCCGCCGCCTTAGCCACCTCCACCTCTCCCACCACCACCACTCCCATCACCGTCCCCTCCGCCTCCGCCGCCATGTAATTTGATCCTTCTCGTCTATCGCGGCTCCGCCACCATCTCCGCCTCAAATTCCTTCTCGCGGCCCTTTCCACGTGTACTTCCCGCCGTGCCTCTTCTTTTCGATCGTGCTTCACCGAAGGCCATCGGCCGGGTGGCGGTCCACCTCTCCCAACGCCCTTTGTCGACGAAGTTTTTTCTCGACGATATCACCGCTTTCGACGACGTCGTGAGTCTTCAATTCCACCTTTTCTAGGTGTTTTTTTCCCTTCGTTTGCTCCGCACTCCGATCGGATTGTGACTTTTCGCTTTTGTTATCGACATCGCTTTATTTTCTTGAATTGTTGTAGAGCATCGTGAGATGCTTGATCAATGATGTCGAGCATGTAATTGTAACCGTCTTTTACTTCCCTCCTCAAATTCACAACTCAAACTCTATAGAACTCTGCTATCCATCAATCCGATCTCGTGTAAATGGCACCTCCTCCCTCCGCCGCCGGGGTGTGGCAGAGATGGGGAAGTCAAGGACGGAAATTTAGCCGCGACGCGATTGAGGCCGTCGATGGAGGGGTTTTTAATAAAGAGCAGGATTGGGGAGTTGAAGAAGATGATGCCGACGTGGAGAAACAGAGGTCTACGAGGATAGCTTAGGATTAATGTACACTTAGATGTTTTTCGATGTATGTTTAGATGTGTTTTTTCTTTGTATAAGTAGTTAATTTTTGATGTATGTATTTATATTGTTGTATACATATGTTTTTTGTTGTATACTTATATGGTTTTTGTGATACTTATATTTGTTTTGTTGTATACTTATATTTTTGTTTGATAATTGTAATATGCAAGAAAATTATGTTAAACATACAAAGAAAATAGTGTTAAGTATACATCAAATATATGCTAAATATACAACACTAATGAACGTGATTTTTCTCTCTATATAATTGATTTACTTAATCCACGTTCCCATATATTTTTGTTTGATCATTTTAATATGCAAAGAAAATTATGTTAAACATACAAAGAAAATAGTGTTAAGTGTACATCAAATATATGCTAAATATACAACACAATAATGAGCGTGATTTTTTTTTCTCTCTCTATAATTGATTTACTTAATCCACGGTCCTCACATGTTAATGAGCGTGATTCTCTCTCTATATAATTGATTCTTTGATTTACGGTCCCCACATATTTTTGTTTGATCATTTTAATATGCAAGTAAAATTATGTTAAACATACAAAGAAAATAGTGTTAAGTTTACATCAAATATATGCTAAATATACAACACAATAATGAGCGTGATTTTTTTTTCTCTCTCTCTATAATTGATTTACTTAATCCACGGCCCTCACATGTTAATGAGCGTGATTCTCTCTCTCTATATAATTGATTCCTGATTCACGGTCCCCACATATTTTTGTTTGATTATTTTAATATGCAATAAAATTATGCTAAACATACAAAGAAAAAATAGTGTTAAATATACAACAAATATATGATAAGTGTACAAAGATATCGCATGGCAGAAGCACATGCGTGATTTTTCTCTCTAGCGATTTTTCTCTCCCCACGTGATTTTTCTCTCCTAATAATCGATTCCATATTTAGATGGTCCCCCACATGGGTAATTTGACTACTATACCCTTATTTTGATTTAATTAAATATTTAATGTAATTATAACTCCTATTTATCTTAATCATTGATATAACTAAAGGAGGGTTGAGATGAGTCCACATTGTCTCACTATAATATGTGGTCTCATTTTAACCTAAATATATATATATATATATATATATATATATATATATATATATTATATGTTACCAGGTAATTAAAAGAAATTAAAATCTTTACTAATATATATAGTCAATTGAATTGAACATGATTTATAAATCAATATATTTTATTTTAAACGAAGAAAAAGTAAAAATAATATACGAACCAATGATGTGTACCATTCTTATTCAAAAACTATCATCATCCTCAATCGAAGTTCCCTTGTCCTTAATATGAAAATCCCAATCCAAATCTCTGATTACCTATAACATTTCATGTGGTGTTCTAATATACATGTAACATTCATCCATCCAGTGAATTGAAAGAAAGAGTAAAATACTGCTGAAAATATGATATATCGAATGTGAAAATCCTTGTTGGCTGTTGCGCCCTACATCTATGTATGTCATGTATCCAAAACTAAGTAAAGTGACCAATAAATTGAAATTGGTGTTGTAAGTGGTATGGATGCAATTTTGTTTAAAAAAAGAAAAAAACCTAAAAAATGTGCTAATACGAAAAAAAAAAAAAAAGAAAAAAATTCAAAGCATCGCTAGCAAAAGATGAGACCAAATCGGAAAAGTAATCAAAAGGATCAGCACTATCCCAAGCAGAATAGCAATACACGTCCACTTCCTTGACCTTCTGATACTCACGCGCCTCCTGCAGCTGCTCCGTCCCCCGCCGCACGAACGAGCTCGCGTGCGCCACGTGGCTCTCGATATCGTTCAGCTGCTGTCCCTGCGCCTCCACCAACGCCGCCATGTCGAGGAATATCTGGTGCAGCTCCACCAGATTCTTCTCAATCTCCTTCACCGCGTCGTGCCTCTCCTGAATCTCCGAAAGCGCGTCAAGTATCTGCCCCTCCCCTGCTCCTGGATCGCCTTCTGCAGAAACGTCTCGCTCTCACCGCTCGATATCATGTTCTCGATCATCTCGTCGTCGGCTTTTTCTCCCGTCACCGTGAAATACCTCCGCCCCACGGTCTCCTTGTACTCCTCGTTCATCCGGGCCCGCAGCCCCTGGAAATCGTCCATCATGTCCTTTAGCTTCTTTCCGAGCCCGCTCACGACGGACGTTCGGGTCCGGTCTGCGGAGGAGCCCGGCCCGCAGCCCGGGACGTGGCGGTGTGTGGCGTTGATTTGTCGAGGGCCTCCAGCTTGTTCTTGATGATTTTGACGCGTTTGAGGACCTGGGATACGTCGGAGTCCATTCGGGCCCGGAGCTCTTTCATGGTTTTGGCGTTGTGTACGATTTTGCACTCCTCGTTGGATTCTTGGAGGCGTTTGTAGAGCTTCTCGACGTCGGCCATGTCCTTTTGACGCTCTCCACGTCCTCGAAGAATTTGTCGAGGTTGACGCCCGGTTCTAGCGGCGGCAGCCCCGCCGCCAGCTTCGAGGTCATCCGTGGGGCCTTGGGACTTTATGTCCTGGTATCTCTTGAAAGAGTGTGAGAAGAGGTCGTTCATTTTTATTTTATTTTATTTTATTGCCGATATGAAAATGGGGTTTTCCGGCGGCGGTGGACGGTGGCGGGAATGAAAAGGGGTGTGTTTAAGGCTTGACTCAACAGCTCTTCTTGCTCTTCCGGGTGGTGGCGGAAGTTGCATGGTATGTTTTTGGAGGAGAAGAAAAGGTGAGAAAAGCCTTGTCTTCATGAAGAAATAATTAAAGGTGGATTTCATTTGTTTTAGTAAAATTTGTGGGGGACTAATATTAGAGGTATTTAGACACTAATAATTAATGGTCAGCCAAAACAACGCATGTGGATGTTCTGTATTATAGGAGAAAATTGTGCTTGGCTTTTTTTTTTTTTTTTTTTTTATTGCAATTATTCACATTAGTTAATTTTGGGAAATGAAGTAAATGTTGATGTCTTTGAAAGACAATGGAATCTTTGATCCAAAAAAGCTATGCAGATATGAATTTAAATATTACATTAAGTATATACATATATAGCTATGAAAGTATATCAGTTTTTCTATATTGTAAACAATTAATTATAATTTGAAGTCTGATTCAGTAACTGTTGGAAAATATGTTGGTGTATATCAAATGGTTACAGAAATTTGAGTAGAGTATCGGTACTAAATCGAAATGTCGATGCAAGAGTTGGACTCTTTCTCTTTAAGACAGATTGTCCCGCTCATGGTGTTACAGACGGAATATGGCAATCGTCACTCAAGATAAAATGACAACATTCTTGTGATTGTTGCACTACAAATCGCAAGAACGACGATTGAAATTCAAGATGCTAGGATGCGTAAATGAGTTCGGGATCGCTATTTATATAGCTTCATGTGCCTCTTTAGATCGGGTGCAACCCCATGTTCGGATCGACCATGATGACCGCCGATCGCGCCCTGTGATCAACAGCTACGATCTGATGGTCCAGATTGCATCCAACTGAAGGTACATGCGCCTTGGCATACACCTCTACACACTGGACAGTTGTGTCTAGTCATTGCACACACTGTCAACAGACGATCCAATCGGGCGTCATCTGCGTGCCACGTGTCACCACCGGACGACTACCGCCAAATCATCACACCACCGAGCCGCCCGCCACGCCATCGAAGCCACTGGACCGAACCCTAGTTCGATTTTTCAAAACTTTAAGGCTCCTCGTGAGGATACGGCGCAAAGTGTGCATCTAAAGCGCCCAACGCTGCGATGTGCTTCGGCTCGGACAATGCATAATTTGATCTAACCAAAGGCTAGTCAAAATTGACTTGGTCTACCCGAAGGAGCTCCACATGATTACTCCTTATCAGTGGTGAAACTCTATATAAACTAGTCAAACATTTAATATGTTTACTATGTGGAATATGGTTTTCCATATTCTCATCCTTTCATATCCCATATATAAAAGACATTTATGTGACTAACTTTATGCATTAATTTTCATTCACCCAAAATTGGTTTTGAGATCAAATGCTAAATTCATCTACCCGGTGTAGATTACGATTATATCATTTATTTTCCAAATCTAATAAATGATCTCACTTAAATAGTTGGTCAAATCGGGTCAAAACCGAATTTATTACAAACCAATTTCAACAGTAACTATTAGATTTTTTTTTAAAATTATTAATGAAAATCTTACATTACGTGCAATCTCCTATTAGAAAAGATTATATTATATTCTAACGTAATGTTTGCTAATTTGATTTTATTTTGATGATAAAATATTCAATTAATGGGAGTTTATTCAATGAATTTCAAAATTAAAGTCACATATTAAATGTCCAAAACTTAAGCTAATAGTTAGTTTTTTACAAAAAGGGTATCACTTTTTATTATTATTATATTATTATATAATTAATAAATATTTACATACTCTTTTATTGAGAGGATTTTTTACATACTTTTGAATATTAAACATTCAGTTAATTAGAGGTTGACTTTTGAATTTCATTCCTAATTATTATTATGTGAAAAATTAAAATAAAATATATTTTCACTTTAAAAATATGTTTTTTTTCCCAAGTGGGTTTGTTAAGTGTGTTGCTCAAAGCCCATTCATCTCCCCCATCCTCCACCTAATATTATCTGGGTCTGGGTAATATCTATATAAGCAAAATTGATTAAAATCTCCAAAATTGAAATTTCCCAATATTTGCCTATGCGCGTGATATTTTTAGGCCAATTTTGAGATTTTGGACTCAATTCGAATCATTTTATTAGTTATAGGATTAAATTAATTTTTCTAATCGAAGGGAATATTTTTTATATCCTTTTACTATAGGCTCAATTTGAATATATTGCTCAAATGGATTGGGTTGTAAGCCCGATTTGCATTAGGCCGAACATTTCAGCACTTAGTGTCTAGTATACGACGTCGTGGGGGCCTTTTAACCTTTTTCTCCCCAATTCCAGGTCTCCCAACACCATTCTCACTCGTTTAACCTTCAATCTCCAGAACACGACGTAGTGACAAGCAATGGCTACTTCATTGACCGCCATGACGGCTCGCAGAGCAGCATATCTCGCTCGGCTCACACCTTCTAGCTCATCGGCGGCTCGAGCGTCTTCTCTAATTTCCCGCCGCGGTCTCGCCGGCGCTGCCGGTATGATTTGAACCCGACATTTCCGATGATTCATTCATCTACTACAATTGTGTGACCGCGGATTATTCGATATGTGTGCTTTCCCGTTTTGTTTTTCTTCAGTGGTTATTAAGATTTTATCTTTTAAATTATCGTTGAATATTGGGTTTCTAATTTTCAGATCACCATGGGCCACCAAAGATTAATGTCTGGCAAGATCCAATGAGTCCATCCAAGTGGAAGGAAGAGCACGTGAGTTAATTTATATATACAAAATTCATATTTCAGTTTTTGGTGCGTATGTTGAAAACGTTTTAGGTTTCCTTTTTTTGATAGTTTGTTAACCTTATCTGTATTTAGGGATTGTGATTTATTCTTTTGTTAATGTTAATGGTTTGCTTGAATGAACGCCTATTTGGAGATTTAGAGTGATGGGTTCGATCAGTTTGACTGAAATAAAGATCTATTGCTTGAAGAAAGGCAGTTGAATTAGCGAATTTAAAGTCTTGCTTGCAACATTGCAAAGTAGATAGTAATTAGGCTAGGAGCACTCTGATACTATGGTGAGTTGGGCTTGTCGAATTGAATTTGATCAAAAAATCAATAAAATTTATACTCTTGTGAAGGTATTCTGGCTCAGTTTTTAGTCTCCAAGTACTTGATATTAGATAACATCTGAATAGTGGAACATCAAGTAGCATAGAAACAACAAAGCACATTCATAAGCAAATCATGAAATGTACTCGAGGAATGAAAATTTTGAGCGGAGAATGAATGAGATCTTCCTGACTAACCAATTTACAAACACTAAAACTAAAGCTACATCTGGCATTAGATTAAAGCATGAAACTTAGTTATTATTAGTCTGACTTATAAGTTACACTCAGAGAAAATTCTACATTCCTAAACAGTAAATCATGAGAATAAAATTCCTATGCATTTAGAATTGAACACAGTTGATCAAATCATGAATCAATAAATGTTGCATGTGAGCTCAGCATTCTTGTAATCTGAAGCTGATAGTTCAGTTTTCAAATATATGAGCCAACCATTTAAATTAGATGAGGTAAAACTTTCTTTTTATTTACTTATTATTTTTTTTGGGCGGGGTGGGGGGTTATATCTTTCTGATAGGCCGAACTGTAGTAACTAAAAGTAAATGCGGTAAAGTCTGAAGACTAGTCCATGATCTTGAAAACTCTCTCGGCAAAGGACCTGCGTGGGCATGCTGCCCAACCCTCCTATGTCCATCTAATTGATTTAAAAAATGTGGTTGAGCAAGATGAAAGAGATTTGAAATAACTCAGCATATGGTTTTTTGTGGGGATGAAAAACAATAGTTAAGAACAAATTGTGTAATATATTGGCCAGTAGGGCAATATCTCTAAGTCTTTTAACAGAAGGGACTCGCAGAATCAAAGAGGCATATGGTGTAATTAATGGGAAAGGGGACTTTGTCTACCATATACGTCATAACAAAGCTGTTGATGATCCTTAATGGCATCATAAGTGATACAAGTTTGATTTGTAATTTGTTTAAGTTTATTGGGTCTTTAATTGAGTGGAGAATAGGCTTACTTTCTCTATCGCTCCAATAATTATAGATTTTTTCAATTGTTTTTTTTAGATTTTTTTGAATCATTAATTAAGGGGAGAATGAGTAATTGTATTGATTTTCCTGTTTCTCTCCTTTATTGAAGTTTATTTCCTGTTGGTATTTCTGTTGTTATGCTTAATTTAAAGCCTGTATCATAGTTTAAAGTTTGTTGTTTTTCCCTAGGGGAAACAATTTCAAAGATCATGATTACTCAATTGCATGAATGTAAAGTCTTGTGCTCATATGTTTTATAGAATCTTGTTTGCTCATACAACAGTTGGCTTGTAAGAGAATTTAGCTTTTATACTTGTGACCTTGAATTTTATTAAGAATAATACAAAAGCTTTACATTATTCTAGTTTATCTGATCAGTATTCACTGTACATCTGTTTTTCATTTAAAGCCATCCTCATGATGATAAAACCTTTTTAATTGACTGCTAAAAAATGTTGCAGTTTATTTATATTTGTGTATCTTTGCCTTTATAGTTTGTGATTGTCTCTTTATCTGGATGGGGTTTGCTTATCTTTGGAGGATACAAGTTATTCTCAGGAGGTAAAAAGGACAACGGAGAGGTACTCATTTCATCCTCTGAAAATAATAAGTTCTTCCAGCATGTAGTGTGAAATTCGGTTTGATTATGTAAAATGTTTATATGTCTATCACCTCATAAGATAGATGGATTCCCTGTTTTTCTTTGAGCCTCTGATTGATAGTTTTTTTTTTTCCAATTTTTTTGTCTTCTGTCAATGCATATAATGGATTGAGCAAAATAATTTCCTTATTCTGCAATGGTGATAAATATTTAATATTTCCTCATATATGTATGTTTATACCTATCAAATTATGCAGTCACTAGCTTATGTGCATCTTTATCGACACCATTTTTGCATTGGGCATGTCCCCCAATATATAGCTGTTTAAAGAATAAACAATCTGCTCAAAGGCCATGTTTTGTATTGATACTTTATCCATTAATTGATTATTAAATTAAGAATAAACAGATTTATCTGACCTTTTTTTAATTTGGTATACCTTGTTTTTCCATTATGGTTGTGTTTGAATGTAACTGTTGAGTGATTATTTGGCCACAGCGAGTGTTTAATTTCAGGATTTAGTAGACGAGCTGCTAAAAATTAGCTGATGATCTTGCATCTGTTGTTCTTGTTGCCATTTTACCTTCCCAGAACTCACCATCAGCCCCTCATGAAAGCAAAAACCACAAGTCCTCTCCCGTAGAGAGACAGGCGGTAGCCGGTAGGGGGCGAAGGGGATGCTTTTATCACCAATTATGACACACACACACACACAGACACGGAGTTGAAACTATTGACAGCACTAAGCCATTGCGCGTAAAAAGTATCTGTCGTATGTTAACTTCAAAGATCTCACAGTAATGTTACCACTTTGCGATGCACCATAAATGTGTAAATATGACAATGATCACCAATTTATTTGTGTATGACATGCATAATTTCTTGCGTTAGATCATCCTCGAAGTAATCTGTTGCAGTCTTGTATTAGTTCCACTGATGTTGATATCTTAACCTCTGCAGAAATTAGTGGAAGCAGCACAGTAGGCTGAGACTCAAGGACCTCAAGTAGTTTCTTCTAATAATATGTGCTTCAACTCAATTGTTTCTGTGGAGGAAGTTCATCTACACATGATTTCAGTTTATTATTCATCATTTTGAATATTCAGGTGGCATCCACATGTTATGTTACCTTATACTGAGGAAGAATGAGGCTTTTTCTCTTTTATGGAGTTTCTCTGTTTGGCTTACACCTTCCAGTTTGTTTTGCACATTTTTTTTTTATAATAATGAAAAACCATATGCCTTTTGCGAGCTGTCAATGTTAATCTTTTCTTTGTTTCACTGTGATGGATAAGGTCATATAACTCATATGCATATGGAAGTATGTTATATAGACAGACAGGGATGCCAATGCAGTCCACCGCATTGAGTGAGCATAAGAGAGTCATGCATGTGTTGGGCTGAAATTTGCATGCTGTAGATTGAAGTTTGAACACAACCAATTTATTATTTTCACTGTATTTTTTATTTCATTTTTGTAGGGAGAGTTATTATTTTGTATTAAAAGAAATCCATCATTCATTATTAAAAGTGTCAAAACATTTAATTGAATACAATTATTTGATTTCATCAAACTTCACGCATCAAAGAAAAAGTTAATACATAATACCAATATATTAAAGAGAGAGATGAATATTTTCATAACCTATCTTCTTGAACACAATTATTAGTATCTGCAGAGAATATAATAGCAACTCACATGCATTTGATTTAGATTGGATGATTTTATCCATTTTTGGGTAAAATATATAACAAAACTAACTTATTTTGACATATTTAAACTCCGAACCGAAAAATAAAATTCAAGCAATTATGTAAGTATAGAAGATAATGAACTTAAAATTAGGTGGAGCACTATATATTAAAACCAACATAATATTCATTAGTGAACTCAAGATTGAATCTAAATTTTTATACATTAATTGTTTAAGCTCGTAATCACTAGAAAGTTAACTAGGTTTCTCACTCATAAGTTAGATTAGGGCCTAAAAGTGAAATTAGTTAAACTCTGGTGTAGGCATAAAGATTAACGATAAACTACAAAAATTATCTGTGAAGTTTAATTTAATTACCAAAAAAAAATGATTTTTCTTTCATAATTACCAAAAAAACAAATATTTCATTCTTGCTTGCTTTTGTTTTATAAATATTCCTCGAGTTGCAATTTGTAAAATAGAAATATTTTTTTTGTTTGTTTTGTAATTTTCAAAAGTTTGACTAAAAGTAAAATATTTTTTAATACTTTATCAGAAATTAAAATCAATTTATCCAAATGGGACACTGAAACTATTGCCCTCCTTCCATCCGTTCTCCCTTGCTGATATTCTCAAGACTTTAAGGCGTTAATTATGGTAAGTGGCTGTTGAAATTTATTTAGAAGAAGATGGAACTTGTAGGTTCTTTTTCTCATTTACAGTCTCGAGCACTCTTGCTATGGAACTGCTGCCAAAGATTCTTTTTTTATTTCATCATTTTAATCTATTTTTCTACATTAATTTCTTATTCTTCTCGACTAAAACTCAATGGTTGTCCAATGGCGCACCATTATGAGCAATTCTTAGGAGAATATCCTATTCAGAGGCTGTATTTTCTATGGCAATCAGGATGTTGTGAGAACTGACCCTTTTTTTTTACCCCTTTTTTCTTCTTCATTTCTTATTTCAATTTTTGGGTCCTCAGAAAATTAAATTCAATAGAAGCACAGCCACACACTTTTTAACGGCGTCATTTCATTTTTGCATTTATCCCGTTTTCTGCAGCTTGTGAAGGATTAGGAAAAAAAAATGCTGAAGCAAATGCTAGGTTGCTGCAAGGTGTATATATCTGAAAGCAGAAACAGGGTTGCCCTGGAAGCCATTGAAAGGGCAGCAAAGCTGTTTCCAGAGGCCCCCATTATCAACAAATTTGAGGATGTGATTTACAACAGAGTTGGATACACACTGGTCTCAGAAATAGGCCCAAACCCAACTTCATGTTCATTGAGGGCTGCTGTTTTTGAAATGGTGAAAGCTGCTTTTCAGGCCATTGATCTTGGAATGCACTGTGGGTCCCATCCCAGGCTTGGTGTTGTGGACCACATTTGTTTTCATCCTTTGGCTGGCATTTCTTTGGACCATGTTGCTGGAACTGCTAAATCTTTGGCTGCTGATGTTGGTTCAGGGCTTCAAGGTTTGTTCTCTTGATAAGAAGGATTCAAAGTTTCTTGCATCATTCAGAAAAATATGCAAGATTTCTATTCTTGGATTTTGTTTACAATCTTGAGGACCATGGTAGTCCATAATTCTTGATTTTCAGTAGGATGTGTTGGGCCTGTCTGGAATTTGCCTTTTCCTTTAGTGGTTTATAATTTTGTTTAGTCTGCATTTTATTGTGCTGGGAGAAGTCGGTAGAGAACTCATTTCGGCTTATAATTTTATTCAATTTTCCAGAGAAATTCCTAATCTTTGTGACTTCATAATATATGTCCAAATTAATGGCACACTTATTGAATCATTGGTAGACAGAAGGCATCATCTAATTTGTGGTTCTACTTGTCAGTTATAGGTAATTACAAATTGTCCATGTATATATCAAAAGATAATGATACTTCTGTTATGCTTGAGAATAGGAGGTAAATTATTTCTAAGTTTGAGCTTGAAAGAGAGCAGCTTGAGAGAAAAGGAGTCAAATTAGTTGGAAGGTGACTGAATTTTAGAATGCTATATTAGTCAATGTATGAAGTATTTGTTGAGAGTTAATAAAGTCTGCGATTCATGAATTATTAAGTTTGAATTTTTCCCTAATTAAGTTCAATTCATAGGGGGTAATGTATTGAAAATAATGTTACTAAAGTTAAGTGAAATGACTGTAAGGTTGTGTAGTTGACAAATTCCTACGGAATTGAAAAGGATACTTAAAGAGTGCTTCGAAGTCTGTGATAAAGACTTAATACCGAGCTGTCAATAAGTGACATTAAAGTGAATGAAGTTGAAAAGAGAAGCTTGAGTAGCTTGCATTAAAGTTGGAAGAGATAGCATATGATGTAGCACCTGCTGAAATTAAAAAGTTGAGAACATTCAGATGATTTGGCTTCAATAGAGGTGCTCGATTCACCTGTTTGAAGAAGTGATAAACCGGTTGTTAGTGGTAAATTTGGTGTAAAAAAACATACCATGAGGTAATTAGGAAGGACTTTAACTTCTGTACTTTGGGGATATTGCTTGCCAGTAGATTTTAAAAAATCTAGTAAAGTTGAAAAAGCGAACCATTTTTGTCTACATTTTCATTTCCTCAATATGTCTTATCTATTTTCATTGGTATTATTACCTGAAACATTTATCAAAAGGCATTGGGAAACACAACCTTAAATGCCATCTTCTATTTCTCATCCAACCTTCAGCTTTGTTAATTATCTTACACATAGCCTGCAGTGGCTACCTTCTTATACGGAGCAGCACACCATGACGGAAGGTCCCTTGACTCGATCAGAAGGGAGCTCGGCTACTTCAAGCCAAACGCAGCCGGAAATCAGTGGATAGGTGGGCCCCAGTCAGAAACATTACAACTGAACCCCGACGCAGGCCCTCCTCGTGCTGTTCAGAAAAAAGGCGTTGTTGTGGTTGGAGCCACCCAGTGGGTGGATAATTACAACGTTCCAATATTCACAAACGATATGGATGCAGTTCGGAAAATCGCAAAAAGGGTTAGCGGCCGAGGAGGCGGACTCCCATCGGTGCAATCTATGGCTCTTGCTCACGGTAAAAGTATAATCGAGGTGGCTTGCAATTTGTTAGACACAAGTAAAGTTGGTGGTGATGAAATTCAACGAGAAGTTGAACGGCTTGCTAGGGAAGAAGGTATGGATGTTGGAGAGGGATATTATACCGATCATTCGCAGGGGAAACTTATCGAGAGTTACTTAAAGCTGGTTGATCATTCTGCCGACTAATGTTAAAAGGTGAGATCTTTGTCGAGTAAGCTCTCTGAGATGTATTCTTTTTTATCTCAAGAAGGTGATTCATTGAACTTTTGATTCTATTCCATGCACACATCATAATTGTTTTTGGCAAATCTAATATCGAACTCGTGTTACTTTTTGTTTGATGCTCATGTTGTGAACTACTATAGAGTTCACGAGGTTATGAAGCTTTTCGTTGCACGTAAGATAATTTCACATGGACTTCGATTTGTTGTAGAATATCTGTAAGCAATAATGTTTGTAGAAGTGCTGAATAAACAGGAACATTTCTTAATCCAATCAAGGATTACCAATGTGAATACCCAGATAGATATAGATTCAGAATAATATGCTACATGGATAGGGAGTTTCAATGATAAAAGGAAAAAAAAAAAGAGTATTTTAGAACCATTGAAGATTATGCTTTATAGCACATGATATATATACATGAACAAATCTTATAAATAAATGGAGTTTAGGATTTAAAGCTGTGGATTACATAGTGACCGAATTGCTATCAAATGCTTATTATGCAGACATTGGTTTCAGCCGCATTACTACATTATGAGGACAAAGCAAATATATCATATCAGTTTTGTTCAACTTGTTTAATTTAGTTTCTTTTGGAAAAACTTAAAAAATATTTTGAAAGTGTGAATGCAATTGATCCGTGTCTTTCAAATGTGAGGATAATTGCAAGTATGCCATACGAACTGTAGGTAAGATCAATTCTTATGTATTTAATTACTAAAGGTTATAGTGTATATAGACTCATGTGGGTACATTTTAACCCAATATTTAAATCAAGTTTCTCAAACTTTTAACCGCGCATATAATGGATCAAACCCAATCCCAAATTCCAAAAGAGGCTTTATGCTATGGATGTTAAGCCGGATTTAGGGGTGACCATGGTCCCGGAACTGACATTTATCCAAAAGAGGGATCAAAGTTCACATGAATCTCTTATTTTTGTTTACCCTCATTACCTTTTTGGAGTGGTTTTGATCAATCACTCCGATTTTAACCTTGAAACCGACAGTTCCATGATTTTCGACACCTAGGAATCGTAACCGACCTACACAGTTTCGGTTCCGATTTTAGAACCAGATGCTAGTCAACGGTTCATTTGAACATGGTTCCGATTGTGATTTGAAGCCCGATTCCGATTCCAATTAGCCACCCCTACCTAGACGTGTATAAAAAATAATGCTACATTAATCAACAAGATAATACATCATGGGACCAAATTAATCTTGCATAAATGAACAAGGGACATATCAGTTGGGAACATTATCCAAAAGAATATTATAACTAAAACTATATAAACTACAAAGTGCATGACAATGATGCAGGTGGCATGTGCTTATCTTATCCAGCTATCTAACACGAGTACATGGAACATTATCCTCAAAAGGTTTTTAACGACTCACACAAAATGGTCAACTTCATATTTGCATAATTAGAATAATAAGTTGGTTACTTGCTGATGTTACATTATTCTTACTAATTATATACCTCCAAATTTAATTAAAAAAATTGCACAAATACTTTTCTTGATGAAGATCACATATTTCCATGTTCCCACAGTTAGTAGTTGACAATAGCTCTCATATGATGGTCCTTTTCATTACTTTGTACGAATGTGATTGTTATCTTTGTTCATAATCGACTTTAAATTTTGAAACACATATGAGAGGCCATTTGAGATATGAAAATTTTGGGTTGCTATACTGAGATGAGAAGATCAGCTCATGATATTTTTGTTTATAATATAATCCTCAAACCAAATAAAAAAATAAAAATAGGTGGAATCTCAATACCTTCAATTAATTTTTTTAGGACTGGTCGGGTTGAAGGATAAAGCAAAATAGATAATTGAATCATTTTGAAATACTAGTAAGAAACACGTACTTCGCACGTGATCCATATGAATTTATTAAAATTTAAATAATTTTATTGATGAACATTTTAAAGTGTTGTACTAATAAATATGTACTAATTAAATAATTAGATTATTAAAATTAAAATACTTCAAAGTATTTTAATATACATTTTGTTTTTTTTGTAATTATAAATCTACATGAATGATTAAGTAAATCTTTTAAAAAGCTCAATACAACAAAATAACTACATTGATTTTAGAACTGTTTTTAAATTAGAAGCATTATGCACGATTATTCGGTAATTCATGAGCTAAAAATTGATATAATATTACATTGATTAAAAATTTAATGAGTTGGGAAGAATGGAAGGGATGGTATAAATCTAAAAAACACTGGAATACTCGACTTCGTATCACCATCCTTACGAAGAGTGAGTGATATCACTTTAACTACAAAGTCGTATAAAAAACTTAAAATTTATTAAATTACTTCTTTACCAAAATCAAGAATAACCTCATGACTTTTTTCGTAATTCTTATTTCTCAAAAAACATATAAAATAAAAGTTAATTAATATATCCTGGTATGATCGTGTGCTTACTTCTTTCATTATCTCTAACTTCTTCAATTAAAGAAACGTAACTTCAAAACAGATATAAACGTACAAAATATGTTCCAAAAAGAATAAGACTTTTCATAAAGAATCCTAATTCTAATGCCAAAGTGAATATTTATATCATAACACTTAAACTTAAAGTTATATCAATCCATTTATTTTTAAGTATCGTATTTACAATTATAAACCTTAAACAAATATAGATGACAACTAATCAATTTTTGCCATTAAAAATTATGTTTTTAAACGAAAACAGTGATAACTTAAATCTAAATTTTGAAAATCTATCCAATTGATACAAAATATATTCAATTAATAAATAATTAAACCAAAAATAGTTAAAAACAAAAGTTATTGATTTCCACATTAAGCCAAACTTCAACAATTTAATATAATACTTATTAAGTTTTATATTTGAAAATTACTATGCCTTTTAAAAGAATAGCTAACTCAATTAGTTTTAGAAATATATATTATACTATTATAGATGATACTTGTAGTGGAATTTGACTCTTTCTATTTATTATAAAATATATAGTTGTAGATTTTCTAAAATATATAATTATACAAACTATAATTAGTCGTAATATGCTAAAATTAATTTATATTTATTTTATTGTTGTAATATATAATTACCATGCCTTTTCAAAAAAAAAATAATGCCTTTATGGGAAAACAAATATATATTTTTGATCATATAAGAAAATGTACTTGCTATATATTTTAAGGTGCAAAAAATCCATAAATTATCCTCTTGCCCCTCCTTAGGCCCGTAGAATTCACAGTACTTAGCACGAAACGTGGTCATTTCGCTCCAGTTAAATATTATTTTTGGTTTAACACTGTTAATTTGATACATAAATAGTACTATGGATATTATATTGGTACCTAAATAATATGTAATTTAATAAATACCAAAGTTTGACACATGTATCAAACCCTTTCATATTAAAAATTTCTTTCATTTATTTATTTTATTAAAATTTTATATATATTTATTTAAAAACTTTTTATTTCTAATTTTTGTCACGTGTTTTTTATAAACTTCATTTCGTAAAAGTTTAAGATATTTTATACTTGGATTTTGTAATAATTATTGTGTTTGTGCTTGAACCTTTATTACTTTTTAAATGTGTGCTTTTTATGAAATCAATTTATTTTATCGAAATTGCCATATTATATATATATATATATTATGAATGTTTTTAAAATTTTCTTCAACAATTTCTAGCAATGATACGTATATCATTTTTAGTTCTTTATTTTTAATCTTTGAACCTTTTATATGTTTTATTTGGTTAAGCATGAAACTATCTTTTAATAAGTTAAGTATTAAAGATTTGAACAATATCCCACAATATAAGTAGTAAATAAATGTTTTTAATGGAATAAAAGTGACTAAAATTATAATAAAATTTGAATAAATAAATAATTTTGACATTGACTATGAAATAATATATTAGACATCTAATCGAAACCTCCAACAATTCACGCTTTTAATATAAGTATAGATAAATATATAAAAACAAAGTATAAGAATAGTATAAATATTTATATATTGATAAAGAAAATTGTTAAATATATTTATTTGGTTCGTGAATCTATCATAAGTATCATCACTGATTTTTAATTTTATAATCTTTTAGGAGGGTAATTTTTAACTCGCAATCTAGTATCACTGAAAAACTCAAATTAATATGTATCGAATGACTTCTAAAAAATTTCTTCAAATTTTGTAAATAGGAAATATATATCAATTTTAAGTTCCATCACACTTAATTTTTCTTTTAGTTACTAATTCATATCATTCTTTTTATCATTAAATCAAAAAAATTTCTATTGATAATATAAATTGAAATCATATATATCTTAATAAAGAACAATAACTGTAAAATCAAAGTACATATTATTTTGTATAAGTCATATTGTTATCCATATTTAGAGTCTAAAAGGACATTTGTTTTGTCGTATAAAAGAAAATGTTCCATCCTTCTTCTTCTTGTTCTTTGTTAATTTCTTTTGTATTTTAGTCCATTAATATTTTAGGCGATTAAATATAAAAAGCACAAGAAAACAACTAAAATGAAAAAAGAGATTACTCTTTCTTATACCTCCACATTAAATATTAAAAATTTATCTCGTTAGGGTAGAAAATATTTCTATCATCCAGGTTTAGCTTACTTTTTATTTTTATTTTTATTTTTTGCGCAGGAGATTTTTATATTACTTCTTAATATACATGCTTTAAAAGAATATTTATTTCGCTGCTAAAAATCTGTTTAGTCTTTCTTCATCTTTTCGTTTGTCAAATTTTTTTTCCTATTTTTCAGGCCCTAAAAAAAGAATACACATGAATACATTTCAAATAAAACAAAGATTTCTCTTATTTTATATGCTCTTTGTTATACCTCCACATTAAAAAATACAATTTTATCTCATGATTAATTTAGATATATTTCCATCATCAAGGTTTCGTTTATTTCTTGATTTTTTTTATTTGAGCGTGAGATTGTTATATTATTTTAAATATATATTTTTAAATTTATTATGATAATGATGGGATTGTAGTATTAAAAAACATCCTCAAAATTCTCTCTCTCTCTCTCTCTCTATATATATATATATATATATTTGAGTCTAAATTAAGATATAAAATGTTAAAAGGTACATCCGTTAAAAATTTAGAGATAGATTTTATAGTTCAAGAGTATTTGCATCGCAACCATAAACGAAATTCATGGATCATGTATTTTGCCCTCTTTTTTATTTAATCAAAACTTCTATGATTAGAATATTTTTTTTTCCTTTTTGTTTCAATTGTAATTTCATATTCATTTTCCTCTAAAATTATTATAAATATATTTTAATTATTTAAAAATACAAAAAAATTATAAGTATACAACTTTGCATAATACTCAACTTTAAACCATTAAAATTCTATTATACAAAGTTTTCTATATATGCTTATTACATATAGTTGGAAAGCTTTTGGAATGAAGTTTAATATGAAACTGGTATTATTTTAAAATTCAAGATACATTAAAAGTTACAATTGAAGAAAATATAAGAAAAATTTGGGATATAAAAGGTGAAAGAATTATAGCACGGATATTTACCAAAAGTTTTGCAGAGTAAGGATGTGATTGCAGATGTGGTCACATTCACAATCACATGCAGCGGAATTTTAAAAACAATAAAGAGACACACGAAATAAAATTTGTCTACAAGCCAACAAGCTTGTAAACGGGCCAATATGACAAAATTTTCCACTAGTAAAAACTGATTGATTCCGTATACAAAAATACTCAAATTCAACTAGAGGAAACTCAACGAAAAACTCCTATCTAGAGTATATCTGATCTATGTAATTCAACTCATCCAACAATAGACATGTGTGGACTTCGTTAATCACTAAACAAAAACAATGGATGAAAAACCTAACAAACACAAATCGCAAAGGTCGAATGTGATCACGATGTAGTCACATTCGAGAGCGCATTCAGTGGCAAGCGAGACTCCTTGTGCTTGTATGACTCTTAACTCTCTCAAGACTCTTGTATCTCTGGTATATTTCTTGTGTACATATTATGGACGTCCTCTTCCCTTTATATAGCCGTCCAAACCCTTCAAGAGACCTAATACACAAGGAAAGAAGATATATACAAATATATGACAAGTAAATCACTTATGTTAGGAAACAAGATAACTATCCAAGAATCCTAATATATCAATACCATATCAATATGATTTCTTCCCTTATCTAAAAAAGTCCTAATTCTATCATAAGTCTAGAAAGGCAAAACAAATCAAAAACCAATCTTTATAATTTAGAAATTATTTTTGGGCAATAAAAAAATCGCCCTAACAATCTCCCCCTTTTTTTTCTCTCGACAAAACACATATCAAGCACAAATCAAGCAAACTCCCCTAAGTGTAACAACTCCCCCGAATATCATCGAGTAAAAATATGAAACAAATGCGATCACATTTCAGGTCACATTTATAACTGCAGCAAAAATTAACAAACGAGAGTTTATCAAGTTATCAACAAACAAAACAAGTAAACCTAGCAGAAGAGTAGTCTTAGTACATCCCAAATCAAATATTATAAAGTTCATCAGAGACACATTCGTGTCCAATTGTCCTTCAAAATCAAATCAAGGCCTTCGCCGCTTCATTCTCGCCGAGTCGGTGGTGCAAAGAACACCGGCTTGGTCTCCGCAACCTGTTCGTAAATGTGAGCATCGATTCAGTGGAGTCTCGGTCTCCATAACTCCCCGTAGTGATCTTGCTTGGTCAGCGGCATTCTCCGCCCTTTTAGCCGTAAATGAGCCAATGATTTGTTGCAACCGAGATCGGAGAGCAATGAAGTGAGCAATTTGTTGCTCAAAAAGCCACCTGGACTCGTAAAAAGCAATTTGAAACAGTACTGAGATGAAATGTTAGAGAAAATGGGAGCAGGAATGTGGCCGATCCGGAACCACATCCGGCCACATCTCGGACGGACTCGGGGCGGGGTAGGAACATCCGGAGAAGCAAAGCAGAGGTCGGAGTCGTAGGAGCAGCGGAACATCTCCAGATAGATGAGAGGCAAATCAACAATGCGATTTTGAGGGCCGAGCAAAGTGGTCCGGACACATGAAAGACCCCAGCGGGTTGAAAAATGATCATCCTTCTTGGGCTCAAAACCTTGCGATACCAGGATTTTATAGATCAAGCCGGGAAATGGCAGGACCAAGTTTTAGATTCACCGGTAGCACGAACGTGACCTCCTCGAAAGCCGATTTCCCAAAATTGAACGGCAGTCCTTTCCCAATTTGATATAGAACTCGAGCATGTGTTCGTAACTATGGAATTATTCTTCGAAGGAGACCAATTTGCACAACATATTTTGTGCAAAAACCCATGAAGGACGTAAGGCGGGAGGAGACAAGTTTTGGGATGAGCCGACCAATCTTGCATACGCCCACCGCTAAATCGAGCCATTTCATTGTAATCGAGTGTACCTCACATTCTCAAAATCGGGCATGTTAAAGAACTGGTTAATGATCGAGGGATCGAACTCGTATATCTTATTGCGAACAAATACTTTCCCAAACTTATGAGATCGATTTAACATCAATGTGGGTAGACATATTAGCATAAAACTCACATACCACGTAATCAATATAAGGCAAAGTGCGGTGTCAATCGTGGTTAACAAATTGCATTCTTCAAAAAATCGATTCAAGTTATACTTCTCAAAGTGCTCATAATCTCGATTTTTCTCATCAATAAATGAACGGGAAAGGATAACATGAAACCTGGAAGCGACAAAGAAACTATGTAAAATTGCTCAAGTGAGCTTTTGCAATATCAAACTCGAGAATCGATGTGTCGCTTCGGATGACATCACATCTTCTCAACATCCGCAGCAGCTGACCTTCTCGTAGTTCTTCAAAGAATTATTTCATCACCCACTTCTTCTACCATGACATCAAGATCAATCTCAGGGTCTGGTTCTTTAGAGCCATCAAAATCTTCATCACTTGAGTCATCGAATTCAGAACTTGACTCACCGCAATGGTGTTGGGCCCAGATGTGGTCACATCCTTGGCCACATCTTTGCCCTTTTTCGACCCTCTCAACCATTTGTGCCAAAGGCACATCATCATGACTATATTTGGACTCAGGTTGCACTCATTCTCTGGGCTGAACAACAAACTGGTTCACATTGTCCTCTGAATCACTAAAAGGGACAAAAGGAATAGGCAAATCATCTCCCCCTGTCTTCGAAGTACCCTCAACTACAGTCTTTTGCTTCTTTGGAGAAATATCAGGGGTAGAGTCGGAATCTTCGAAGTCCTCTGGCGAGTAACCACGAAGCCTTTTTGAATGGCGCACATTAGGATTTCCCAAAGGTCCATGAATCGTGCGAATGACCTCAAAATCCGGAGGATTGTCGACATGAATTTCATTATTTTTCTCACCGGAAGAACAAAGGCAAGGGCCTCGTCTTGAAATGGAATAGGGATGTAGCCGTTGGAGTCGAACTTGGAGGGGATGAGTGCTCGGGGAGAGAATAATCCAAACCTGGATCTTTGGTTGGAGCAGTGGGAAATGCAGTCCAAGATGCAGGGACATCTTCAGCCAAGGAGGCGGGGGCATCGGAATAGAAGTGGGTGCGGTGGTTTTGCACGAGATGGAGGAGTGGTGATATTCGCGGCGACCTCGGTAGGAGTGGGGAAGGAGTCGTGACGGCCGCAAGTGGTAACAAACCCTCTTCAACCGCAGAAGGGGTCGAGAGTTTGGGCGGATTTGAGATGCGTGTCGGATGGGGTTCCATCTCTCGACAATCCGGCAAGATTGCTTCCATGGATTTCTCGGACTTGGGGCTTTCAAATTGTGCGAGGAAGAGGATGATTTGTGGGGCCGCCAAACAGGTTCTTGATGGAGGAAACAAACCTTGCCATGGTAAAGAAGAGAAGCTTTGAACCTGAAAAAATTTCAACCACAAAAAAAAGCTTCGAAAGACGTGAGAGAGAGTGAGATGATATGCACTTGATTGCCTGCAAAATAGGGATTCAAATAGAGTCAAAAACAGCACATTAATCAAGAAACAATAGGAAAAGTTTTAATTAGGAAATAATTCCTCATGGTAAAAATCGAAAAATAAGGAAAGAATCGGGATCCCAATTAATCTCAAACTCGGTTCATAAAGTGTCCACATTATGTCAACTTGTGATAAAATCAAAAATAAGATTTACCCTGATCCTCCAAATCGGTTCAACCCACAAAATATATCCATCAAGATTTTCAAGATTTGGGAAGAGAAAAATATCACCCTCAAATTATATATGGAAACCAAATCTCAGCAAAAAATCCAAAATCACCAGGACATGCAAAACCTAATATGCCTAATGCAGCAAAAAAAATAAACACACACACGAGGTGAAAAGTGCTGCAGCAATGGATGTAGGTTCAAATGTCGTCCCATTTTGAGTCACACATGTACTAGCTGATTCAATGAATCGCAATCCGAAATCCCAGCTTATCAAAATTTTCGAGTTTTCTTCAATTTTTCCGAGTCTCATGAGGGAGTTAACCAAACAGGGAGCTTTCACTCAAATGCCAAAGGTAGCTCTTTTTCACATGATCATGCCCTCCTTTTTGTAAACAGCAGGATGCTTGAAGAAATTGGTCACAAGGAATAGCTGCACACAATGGGTTGGTAGCTTTTTCCTGGAAGGCCTCCAAGCATGATCAAGACTTTATTTACAACTCAGCTACTGAGAACAATATCATCATCAATGTTTTTTTGTATTGGAGAGATCGACTCACACCAGTTTTCCAAGGGAGACAATATATGTGACTAGTTCGAACCATCAATCCACTTTTTGCAGATATGCATGAAAGCGTACAATGCAGGGATGCCTAAAAAAATAAAAAAGAAATAGAGGAGAGGAGAAGAGATGCAGACTTGGATGTCACAACGGATGTGATGTGCAATGCTGTGACATCTCGTGTAACATTTCAGAGAACACACAAACCGAGAGACTTTCTTAGATTGGAGAATCTCTCAAAATCCAAAGCCTTGGTGAAGATGTCAAAAGTCGATTTTCAAGAAAGCAATATACTCAATTCGAATTATATTTTTCTCAACTAAATCTCGAATAAAGTGATGTCTAATATCTATGTGTTTAGTACGAGAGTGTTGGACAGGATTTTTGGAAATATCAATCGCACTCATATTATCACAATAGACAATTAGTGTTTCACTTTGCAAACCATAGTCCTCAATCATTTGGTTCATCCATAAAAGTTGTGTGCAACAACTCCCAACTGCTACATATTGATTCAAAGAATCGAAAGAGATACACAATTTTGCTTTTTGCTATACCATGAGACCAAATTATTTCCCAAATAAAAACATCCACCAGTTGTACTTTTTCGATCAACATCATCTCCAGCCCAATCAGAATCACTAAATCCCACAAGATTAGTGTTAGTGTCTTTAGTGTACCAAATTCCCAAATCAGTTGTGCCCCCTACATATCGAATAATACGTTTTAAGGCCTTTAAATGAGTAACTTTGGGATCAGATTGATAACGAGCACAAAGACAAATACTAAACATAATATCAGGACGATTGGCAGTCAAGTACAAAAAACTTCCTATCATGCTTCTATACAAGGTGTGGTCAACGCTCTCAGCCACATCTTCTTTACTCAACTTTTGACTCGACCCATGGGAGTCTTCAAGTGAGAGGCATTTTCAAGCTCGAATTTTTTCATAAGATTCTTAAGATACTTGCTTTGTGAGGTAAAAATTCCTTCCTTTAATTGTTTTATTTGCAAACCCGGGAAGTAACTTAACTCACCTACCATACTCATTTCAAAAGTGGAGGACATGCAAGCAATTAATTCCTTTAACAATTTATCAGAGGAGGAACCAAAAATAATGTCATCGACATAGATTTGAGCAATCATGATGTCGTGCTTTTTCCTTTGAATGAACGAGGTTTTATCAACTTCACCATGTTAAACCCAATTTGAAGAAGATACTCGGTTAGCCTACCGTACCAAGCTCTAAGGGCTTGTTTGAGACCATAAAGAGCTTTTTAAGCTTATACACGTGGTTAGGCTTAAAAGGGTCCTCAAAGCCTTTAGACTGTTCAACAAAAGCTTCTTCTTCTAGAAAACCGTTTAAGAAGGCACTTTTGACATCCATTTGGTGAAGAGTTAAACCCAAGTAACATGCAATAGCAAACAACAAGTGTATGGACTCAATACGGGCTACAGGAGCGAAGGTTTCATCGAAATCCACCCCCTCAACCTGTGTGTACCCTTGAGCAACTAATCGAGCTTTGTTGCGAACAATTTTGCCAGATTCATCCGTTTTATTTTTAAAAATCCATTTTGTCCCAATCACATTAACATCCTCTGGCCTAGGGACTAAAAACCACACATCATTTTTGACAAATTGATCTAGTTCCTCTTGCATAGCATGTATCCAAAATTCATCTTTAAGCGATTCAACAACATTTTTAGGTTCAACATTGGACACAAAACAACATGTTCTCACATTGGTACAATCAGTAGACAAGCAAACCATTCTTACCATATCACGATAATTCACTCTACCTTTCCCTCTTGTCTTAATACCATCAGTAGTGTTACCAATGATCTGAGATGTATGGTGATTTTTCTGAATCCTTGTAGGTATGTCACTGCCACGATCCACGATTGGATTATTAGTTTCTTCAACAGATTCAAAGTCGAGTCGAGTCGACTGCGCAGCAGGCACGGATGTGGGCTCAGATGCCGTCACATTTGGTTCTGCATTTAAGACAACTGTGGATGGGACTTTAGTCGCATTCTCTGTCATATTTATGCCTACATCCTTTGTTGGGGCAGTCTCAACAGACTCAAGCAGATCCACAACATCATCTTTTTCACTCTTACCTGCAATATCTAAGAGATCATCGAAGACAATATTTACAGATTCCATGATCGTCTTAGTACGAAGATTATAAACTCGATAGGCATGACTATTCGAAGTGTAGCCTAGAAAAAGACACTTGTCACTTTTGGAATCGAATTTACCAAGATTATCACGATCATTCAGGACATAGCACACACACCCAAAAACATGAAAATATTTGAGGTTAGGTTTCTTTCAGATAAGTATTTCATACGGGGTCATAGAACATCCAGGCCGCAAATATACACGATTAGCTATATGGCAAGCAAAAGATTGAGCTTGACCAAAAACCTTTTAGAAAGTTTTTTTGAACTAAGCATAACACGGGCTATCTCTTGCAATGTACGATTTTTCCTTTCTGCCACTCCATTTTGTTGTGGAGTTTTAGGTGCGGAAAATTCATGAGAAATCCCCTTTCTATCACAGAAGGACGAGAAGGAAGAATTCTCAAATTCTTTACCATGGTCCGATCTAATTCGCAAAGCTTGATTAAATTATACAAGTTACAAACCTTTTTATGCCAGCTTCTAAAGAAATCAAAAGTTTTAGATTTTTCACGTAAAAAATAAATCCACGTATAACGAGAAAAATCATCAACAATCACATAAGAGTACTTCCTACCACCCACACTCTCAACCTCAATAGGACCCATGAGATCCATATGAACTAACTCCAGACATCTAGTGGTATGGAAATGTGATGTCATTTGATGCGACACTCTCTTTTGTTTACCCCTTCGACAACTTTCACACACACTTACACTTTTCGTAGATAGTTTAGGCAAACCAATAACAGCTTCAAATTTTACAAGTTCCATTAGCTTTTTATGACTAACATGACCTAATTTTTGATGTCACAAATCAGTGTCATTAGTGTGTGCCCTATTACAGAGTTGCTCATTACAATACTGATAGTAGTTGTCAGACGACCTCAAGCCAGTAAGGATACACTTGTCAGTTTCATCAAACACTTCACAAGAATTTTTGTTGAACTTTACGTAAAGATCATCATCACATAGTTGACTTATGCTGATGAGATTAGCATTAAGACCAACTACATGAAGCATATTTTGAAGCTTGGGTAGTCCTTCAACGTTCAGCGTCCCTTTCCCAATAATCTTCCCTTTGGCTCCACCTCCGTAGGTAACATTGCCACCATTGTAGACTTCATAGTCAGATAAATACTCCAAGGTACCTGTCATATGTCGTGAGCATCCACTATCGAAGTACCAAGATCCTGCAACGTTAGATCTCAAGGAAGTATAGATAACATGACATTTAACATCAGATTTTTTGACCCAGACAGATTTTGAAAGATGATTACGAGGATGTCGTAACATCTGCGATGACATCTGACGTCCAGACCTTAAATCCGATTTCAGTTTATAACAAAATGGTTTTATGTGTCCAGGAGCCTGACAATAATGACAGATAAAGTGTCGTTTCCGTGGTTTAGACTTCTGGGAAAAAATCTTTTGATTGTTGGAGGAATCTGAGGATTCTCCTTGTTCTTTTGCTTTTACAAAAACTGGAGTTTTATAACCAAGGCCAGTCTTATCATCACTACCCATGGAAAAAATATCATCCAGTTTTGCTTTCCCAGAATTAAACTTTTTCATGCTTTCAAGAGACTCTTCAAGTTTAGATTTTACCTTTTCGAACTCAAGTTCTTTCTTTGTAAGAGAGGCCTCCAACCTGGTAACCACTTCTCTTTGATCATCATTCTCCTTCATGAGTCGATCATTCTCCTTTTTCAGCATCTCGTTCACTTTAATCCTTTTTCAAAGATCTCGTTCACTTTAATCCTTTTCAGCCAATCCTTGTAAAGATTTGCGTATGTGTCCTCCAGACTTTCATCATCAGATTCATCATCCTGTTCAACATCATCAGGAACAGAGGTAGAATTGAAACAAAAAAGGTTAGAGACAGATAAGAGATCATGTTCATCAGATGTGACCTCAGATGTGATCAGTGAAGGTGTGATCACATCTCGGGCCACACTGGGCGACACCACGAAGGATTTATTTGGAGAGACTTTCGATCTTTCACCAAAGTGGTCAGAACCTTGGTTTCTTCCTGTTCATTCTTCTCACTGTCAGATTCGTTATCACTCAAGGTCACAGTCAGGCTCATTCCCTTTTTCATAAGAGTATTAGCACATTGGGCAGCATAGTGACCATACCCAGTACATGCCCTACACCTAATGGAGTCAAGAGTTTTATTGTCAGATTTGTTCGATTTATCACCAGAAAAACGTTCTTGACTTTTATCAAAGGTGTGCTTTTGAGGAAACTTGCTTGACTCAGACTTAAAAGGCTTGGTGAAATTTTGAGACTTTTTCTGACTTTTGAGCTTAAGAATCTTATCAAATTTTTTCGAGTACATGGCCATAGAATCATCTCCTAGATCATATTTTTCGATCTCATTGGTAAGGTCAGTAAAATCATTTGTAACTTGGGACTCAAGTTGAAAAGGAGACTCAATTTGAAAAGCAACTTTGTGACCCAAACTCTCCATCTGTTGAGCCATGTTCATCTCATAGGTTTGAAGAATGCCAGCAAGTCTTTCGAGACTTAAAGTGGACACATCATGGGCTTCTTCTATGAATGAAACTTTGATATTATACCTAATGGGAAGAGATCTCAACATTTTGCTCAAAACTTCTATGATTAGAATATTTTTTTTCCTTTTTGTTTCAATTGTAATTTCATATTCATTTTTCTCTAAAATTATTATAAATATATTTTAATTATTTAAAAATACAAAAAAATTATAAGTATACAACTTTGCATAATACTCAACTTTAAACCATTAAAATTCTATTATACAAAGTTTTCTATATATGCTTATTACATATAGTTGGAAAGCTTTTGGAATGAAGTTTAATATGAAACTGGTATTATTTTAAAATTCAAGATACATTAAAAGTTACAATTGAAGAAAACATAAGAAAAATTTGGGATATAAAAGGTGAAAGAATTATAGCACATATATTTACCAAAAGTTTTTATAGTAAGGATGTGATTGCGGATGTGGTCACATTCACAATCACATGCAGTGGAATTTTGAAAACAATAAAGAGACACACGAAATAAAAATTGTCTACAAGCCAACAAGCTTGTAGACGTGCCAATATGACAAAACTTCCCACTAGTAAAAACTGATTGATTCCGTATACAAAAATACTCAAATCCAACTAGAGGAAACTCAACGAAAAACTCCTATCTAGAGTATATTTGATCTATGTAATTCAACTCATCCAACAATAGACATGTGTGGACTTCGTTAATCACTAAACAAAAAACAATGGATGAAAAACCTAACAAACACAACTGCAAGGCTGAATGTGATCACAGATGTAGTCACATTCGAGAGCGCATTCAGGGCAGCGAGACTCCTTGTGCTTGTATGACTCTTAACTCTCTCAAGACTCTTGTATCTCAGGTATATTTCTTGTGTATATATTATGGACGTCCTCTTCCCTTTATATAGCCGTCCAAACCCTTCAAGAGACCTAATACACAAGGAAAGAAGATATATACAAATATATGACAAGTAAATCACTTATGTTAGGAAATAAGATAACTATCCAAGAATCCTAATATATCAATACCATATCAATATGATTTCTTCCCTTATCTAAAAAGTCCTAATTATATCATAAGTCTAGAAAGGCAAAACAAATCAAAAAACCAATCTTTATAATTTAGGAAATTATTTTTGGGCAATAAAAAAATCGCCCTAACAAAAGGTCACTTGTCTTGTAACTAAACAAAACTAGTAATAAAATACCAAATTACTTCATTACCCCTAAAATTAACTATGTTAAATGGATACTTTTGTCCAATCAAAAGTTTCAAGAAACTTTTCAACCTATTCACACGTTTATAGTAGTATATATATAGATATAGATATAGATAGATATAGATATAGGTATAGATAGATAGATAGATATAGATATAGATATAGATAGAATAGATAATGATAAATTAACTCATAATCTCTAAGGTTTCATTTGGATTGATGGATATGAAGTTAAGGATTTCATAACCATATAACAAATCTATCGAGCTTGTTTGAGTGATATGGATTTCAAATCCTTGAACTAGTCTTACTCTGAGCTATTTTTTGAGTTATTTTGGTGCCGGATTTTAAATCTATCTTAAAAGGAGTCATTTAAAATCATTTTTCCAAATCCAAATTCTTCGGTCCAATCCCAATGCAACCTAATGTAATCTAATGTGCCAGATTTCAATTAAATGTGAAAGTACATTTCTGGCCCATGTGTGTACCACCTTTTATTTGTTTTAATTTGTCATTTTATGCATACATGCAATTTAGTTATTTTAAAAAAAATTAGAGTAAATTTAACCCAACAAAAAAGGATTGTAGGGGAAGGATGAAATTTGAACCTTAACCTCACCTCTAATAAGAGAGACCAAGTATCATCTCATATTGAGTTAGATATTTAACAAAATTATCATATCTAATCATTTATGCAAATGACAAATTGTTATCCTAATAAAAGAAAAACTAAAAATTGCAATTTTAAAATTCAAAAATTTTCTTTGTTATAATTATATAATCCATGAATGCGATCTACTCTATCCTAATTCTATATATCTTATTAATTAATGGGCCATCAAACTAAACGAGACCCTATCAAATCACGCCCTAAGGCTCTCTCCTAGGGAAAGCCTTGAGAGCACTTGTCTTGGGCTCTCCCAAGATTCGCTTTCCCATTCCTCCTTTGCACGCTTTGTCCCCATGCTTTGTCTACCTTCCACTCTTTTTTCCTCTTCGGTCATGGCTTTCACCCCAAAGATCTCTAGGGACCGATCGGAATCGAGAATGTCCGCCCACACCTCAAATCCGACTCTTTTCGTCTTTTTCTTTTTTCAGTTTCGACTTTGTTTTCTTTTAACTTGTGTTTTGGTTTTTCTCTTTTCTTTGTGTTTTTATCTTCCTTGCAGTCTCAAATCGGTATTTCGGCCTCGCGAGAATCATAGTGTCATTTCTTAAGGGCTCTTCTAAGTGCTTGTTGCATTTTCACTTCTATGGCCGACAACCTCTCCTCCCTTTATGCTCGACTCTCTCTTTGAAAAAGAAGCTTCGCCGCTATCTCAGAGAGGGTGTCATCTCGACCCTTCCCACTCCTCCCTACAGTTGGTCGGGAAACTCTTGGCCCCCGTTTTATCGGACTAGATCATTTACTCCCTCTTTAAAAACTTTGGAATCCGCAGAGGTGTTTTCACGTGCAAATCCCTTCATGAGAATGTATTCATGTTCGGTTTCAAAACATGGCCGACAAAAACGAGTCTCCTTGGGGTCTCCGTGGCTATTCGATAGACATATCCTCCTTCTCCATGACGCCACCGATGGTCTCATTTCATCGAACCGCACTTTACTACATGCCCTTTTTGGGTGCAACTTCATGGACTTCCACTTGGTCTCTTCACAAAAAGTTTCGCGGTCCGGCAGCAGGCAATTACATTGGAAAATTCATAGAAGTTCACCGATACCACATACTCGGTTGTTGGTAAATTCCTTCGCATCCGCGTCGAGCTTGATATCGAAAAACCCTTTGCCGAGTTATTCAACTAGATGAGAAATTTGAGAATAGTCTCGTGGGCCTCGAAATATGAAAGAATTCGATTTTTGCTATCATTGTGGCAAATTAGGCCACATTGTCAAAGATTGTGATGACTTCGTCCTTCAAGATAATCCCTTGGAAAAATCTTTTCAATTTGGCGAATGGCTCCGAGCGGACCACACATTAATCCTTTCGACTTCTCGAACCCCAACTCCACCCTCTTCGTCCCCTCATACCTCCAACCCTATCCCTCCACCCCCAACCTCAACAGCTCATAATCCCCACTTAACCACACATATCCCTCCCGTGACAAAATCACATACTTACAGGTTTATTCCCCACCCTCCGTCGCTTTCAACCACCAAATTTACTACCAAGCTTACCACCAACCATGTTACCACTCATATGCCAAATCATCCCACTACAAATCTCAACATCCTCCAAGTCGTCACCCCTCCTACATCAAGCTATTATTATTCACCCATCTTCCAAAAGCACCCAATCCATACTTCCCCCTCTCTCCACTACAAATCTCCTCGAGCTTCACTCTCCAAAAAAAACATCCAGTCTCATCCTCAACTCCCAACTCCTTGTCACCTCCTATCCCCCTACTACCAAACCCGGTTCCCATATCCAAAACTCATTCGTGCTCATTTATCCCAATAATCAATCATGACCCTACTCGTTCACTCCCTCCCATAAATAAATCTTCCCCTCAACTACCTCCCACCGTTTCTTGTACCCCCCGATGCATATGGACACACCCCCGAAAACTCGCTAGAAAATTCCTAAAGGCTAAAAAACGTACTTCATTAACCTCCATATCCGACATCGTTCCCCATTCCTTTCGCTAAAAGAAAGCTCCACCTCATTACCCGTGATAACCCGGATATCCAACCAATCCCAGTCGAAATTTTACTGAAGAAAGCTAGAAATGATTCGCATGATATTGAAGGTCCTTCGACGAGTATGGACATTTCTACCATCGATTCTCGCCAACGGCGGAGGTTGGGCCTGCGGGCTCACCCTCCGATCATCATGAATCTCTCGTTGAGGCGTCGAGGCTTGGGAACCTCGACAGTTCAAGAGTTGCGATATTATTCGCGGAAAGTCCCCGAATTTGGTCTTTCTCTGTGAAACTAAATTCAATGATCGTGAATTTAACAAGCTTAAAAACTATTTGGGTTTTTTGGTATCTCATGGCTTCCTCGGTCGCCCAACGCCTTGCTATCTTGTGGCTTCGATCTTTGGATGTCTCTCTCGAGGGGATTTAATGATCGCATTATTGATGTGAATATCACCTACACTTCCACAAAATTTCGTCTCACAGGTGTTTATGGCCAACTTGTGGTTTCTCAACGCCGGGCTTTCCGGGATTTTTTCAAAAGCCTTGCTTCCCCGTCTTCCGAACTTCGATATGTCGGGAGATTTCAATGAAGTTCTTCACACCCACGAATTCTCCGGTAGTCACCCCCGAGCACCTTGGCAAGTTTCTCTTTTTCGAGATGCTATTGATTCATGCGACCTATCCGATATGGGTTTTAGCGGCCCAAAATTCACATGGAGTCGTCTCTCAACTTTTCCCACACTAAACGAGCCCGCCTTGATCGCTACCTATGTAACCCTTCATTCCGTTCCATTTTCCCTTGGCATAAAATCACCAACATTCCTTCCTTCTACTTGGACCACCTATTCATCCATGCTCACTTACAAACCCAATCCCATTACCAAAGGCTCTCAAGAAAAAAACCCCTTCGTTTTGAATCGTATTGGGGCACGTTCGACGGAATGCGAGCATATTATCCGTGAATATTGGGACACCACAACGGCCCCTATTGAAGAAAAGCTTAAATCATGTCTTCGGGGCTAATTATTTGGAACAAGTCCTCTTTTGGCAACCTCGACAGATCGAATTGAGGAAATCAAAAGCAAATCCTTATCCTGGAAAAGGGTGTCATCATCGATTCACGCATTGCGACTTTGACGAACTTACATGCTCGGCTTGATATACTCCTCGAATTCAATGACCTCAAATGGAAGAACGAGCTAAGCAACATTGGTACAAAAATGGAGACCGGAACACTTCATTTTTTCATGCCCATGCTTCCACTCGAGCGATCAATCACATCTCTTCCTTAAAAAATAGTAACGGCATTTCAGTTACTAAATCGAGGATATTGAAAATCTCATCATCGACTACTTCAACAATTTATTTTCATCTTCCACTCCAGCCCCATGTGATATACAACAAGCACTTAGTCAACTCCGCCTCGTATCTCTCAAGAAATGGCTAATGATCTCACGCGCCTTATACCGATGTCGAGGTCATCAAGGCGATAAAACATATGCACCCTTTCAAGTCTCCGCCCCGACGGGATGAGCCCAATATTTTTTCAAAAATATTGGTCCGTGGTTGGCAATCAAGAAGTCACAAAATCAGTTTTATCCTTCCTCAACTCAAACATCGCCCCGACGATCCGGAATAGCACACATATTGTTCCGATCCCAAAGGTAAAAAAATCTCGATTTGGTTGCTCAATTCCGTCCTATTAGTTTATGTAACGTTCTTTATCGCATCACATCGAAAGTCATTTCAAATCGCTGCGTCTATTTTATCAAACATTATTGCGTAAAACTCGCTCTTCTTTTCCTCCCAAATCGCCTTATAATCGACAACATTCTTCTTGCATATGAATCGCACCAACTCCATGAAATGTCGAACTGAGGAGGTGATATTGGTTTTATGTCGCTTAAATTGGATATGAGTAAGGCTTTCGATCGCATTGAGTGGTCTTTTGTCTTACAAGCCCTTAAATCTCTTGAAAGCCCTGTTGCATTCATTGATCTTATTCGTGCTTGCATAACTTCGTCATCTTTCTCTTTTCTTCTCAATGGCTCTCAATTTGGATCGGTCTTACCTCGTGGGCATTCGCCGCCAGCGATCCGCTCTCACCATATATTTTTATCATTTGCGCAGAAATTTTCTCATCTATTTTGCAGACCTTCTAGCAGCCGGAAAAATCCAAGGCGTCCAAATTAACAGGCATGCACCAAGAATCTCACACATTTTCTTCGCAGATGATACCCTCCTATTTGGAAATGCCACTTTTGAAGAAGCTCAATACTTAAAATTTGCGATTGATCTTTTTGAGCGTGCTTGGGTCAACGTATCAACTTCGACAAATCAAGCATTCTTTTTAGCCCGAACACCGACCCTACTACAGTTCAACGAATTCTGATTTGCTCGGCATTCCTCGAGTTTCATCCCATGGAAAATATCTTGGTCTACCTTCCGTTATAGGCAAAAATAAACGAGAGGTCTTCTCGTCCATCCAAGATCGCGTGTGGCAATGAATCCAAGGTTGGAAAGAGAAGTACTCTCTCTGCCGGGCGCAAGTTCTTATCAAATCGGTGATTCATCAATTCCGACTTATGCTATGTCTTGTTTTCGACTCGACAATATCCTCAAAAAAATCCAATCTATGACGGCGCATTATTTTCGAGTGGGTCCGCAGACGGTAAAAATTGCATTGGCTATCCCGGAAAAACTCTCGCAAAACAAAAATTCAGGGGGCTTGGTTTTCGTCACCTTCGAGCATTTAATCTTGCGCTTTTAGCTAAGCAAGCTTGGCGCTTCTTTTGTCAACCGCACTCTCTTGCTCGCTTCTTCGCGCAAAATATTTTCCTAGGGGTACTTTCATTGATGCTCAACTTGGTAATCGGCCTTCTTGGAGTTGGAGGAGTCTTATCGAAAGCCGTTCAATTATTTCCCTGGGGGCTCGTCGACTTATCCGTTCGGGCTCTACCACCCGTATTTGGCTCGATCCGTGGCTCCCCAGAAGCAATGATTTTTTCGTTCATTCTATGCCAGGTACTCAAGACATCCTAGCCACAGTCAACTCTCTTTTTAATGCCTCAAACTCTTGTTGGAATGAGGCCCTGGTTCGTTCCACTTTTAGCCTGGAGGAATCGTCTATTATTCTTTCGATCCCGGTTGGAGACACCGAAGCTGGGGATTTGTGGTGTTGGCAACATACACGAAATGGAAAATTCACGGTTAAATCAGCCTACCATATTGCTTGTTCTAGCGTAGCTGTATGCCCGACCAACGCTGCTGATGTTTCGACCAGCTCATCTGTCAACCCGATTTGGCGTAAACTTTGGAAATTCAATATTCCCCCTCGTTTTAAGCTATTTGCTTGGCGCTGCTGTTCTGGAGCCATTGCAACCTCGGATAATCTTGCTCGTCGGAATATTCTGGTCTCAGAGATTTGCTCCTTTTGCTCCACTGATTTCTGTGATGCAAACCACTCTTTCTTCTTCTGTCAACTTGCTCGTGAGGTATGGAAATGTTTGGGTTTGACAGATATTATTTTTCATTTCAAGCACTTGTCTTCTCACTTTGGTATCAAGATATGATCGAACAATCTCCATCGGAAGTGGGAAATATCATTATCGCCACAAATATACTTTGGTTCCATCGGAATAAACGTAAATTGAGAATGCTCATTCCGACCCTATTTCAATTGTGACAACAACACATTCCATCTTACGAGAGTTTTCAAAACTGACATCTCGCCTCAGTTGAACGCCCCCATTCTCCCGACCCATCCGAACATCCGTGCTCCTTGTATTTGCTTTGATGGAGCCATCTCGCCTTCCACCTCTACAAAGAGCATAGTGGTTGTTTTATTTGATTCTCATGGTCAGTTTTTGAAGGAGTCTCAAAGAAATTTAGGTACACGCCCGAAGTGGTTGAATTTCTTGCGCTTAAAGAAGCTCTCATTCTCAAGCGTCATCTCACAATGTCAAGTTTTGAATATTTTTGGAGACGCCTTGAAGTTATCGACTATTTATGATGAGAATTGTTGTCCACTTCATGTTTTGCTATTCTTCAAGATATCTTACGCCTCCGCTCATCATCGAAAATTAGTGGCCCTTTTTGGTTTCGCCGTTGTTTTAATTTTGTCGCTCACTCTTTAGCTAAAGTTGCGAAAACTATGTCCATCGATGTATTTGTCCGGGATTCTCCTCCGTAACCCTTATCTCAATCGGGCCGGACGATTTTCAAGACATTTAATGAAATTTTCCTTTCAAAAAAAAAAAAAAAAAAAAAACTAAATGAGACCCTAATGTAATAAAGGTGTGATCATCTATTCCAAAATAGTGTATCATCTCTTATTCCATGATACTAATAATTTCATTATTTTAGAACAGAAGATCACATCTCTCAATATAAACTAAAAACAAAACGTCTCGATCAACATGTGTTGCATGTGAACCTCTTTTCAATATGTAAATGAAAGTGACACGTTAGAGATTGTTTAAGGCCATTTGGCTAAACATGTATTGCATAAATGCTGAGTCAAGAATACGTACACACCTACCTGAAGGCCTCATAAAAATATCAATGAGATTTTGGCTTTTAGTATTCTTTGATCAGTCTTCATAATAAGAACAACTTCCAGAGAAACAAGAGCAATTTGAAGAAAAGAATCAGAGAAAATGGATTCCATCCTAAGTTACAATAATGTAAGAAACTAATCTCTCATTTTCTCTCTGTTTTGCATGTCATTGATTTCTCTGTTTTGTCTATTCCAACTCGTTTTGATTTGATGCCACATTTCTTAGAGGGAGTTGGAAGTGTGAATGTTTTATATTTTTGTATTCTTCTTGTCAGAAACAGTAGTTAAAACTAATAGTTAAGTCAGAAATACTACAATATTGATTTTATTGAAGGATGATTTTTGAAAATCGTAAATGGAAATTTATTTTAGAACAACCTTAAAAGAAAAAAAAATTGATTACTTTGGAACAGTTTATAAAAAGAAGAAAGATTTAGAAAATTGCATGTCTAATTATTTTCATTTCTAATTTAAACCTGGGGTTGCATTTCCCGAAAGAAAATGCCTTTTTTTTGCCAAATTTCTTGTAAGCCAAATCGAATGGCATTTTGAAGAGTTGTTCAGTTTTCCTCTATGGCCTATGGGAAATTGGGAATTTTCTGATGTACTTAGAATTGTTAGTTTTTGGATTTATTTGTTGTTTGTTTGAAGGTCAACAGATGGATCAATGATACTTTATCCCTAACCTTTTAAGCTTCATTTGGATGGAAGGATTTGAGCAATGTATTTTAAATTCATAATAAGAAATCCACTGAGGTTGTTTGGATGGAGTCATTCTATAATGGATTTCAAATCTTTGTAAGCTATTTTTGGAGTCATATTTGGAGAATTTCAAGTCCTTCCTATTTGGAGTCATTTGAAATCATTCCCTAAATCACCTCCCAAAATCCAACCCATCCAAATGCAACCTTAAGTCATTTAGAAACTAGCAAATCATGCTTGAATTTCTATTCAACTTCTTCAACCATGAGTCTTTGCAGGTTCAACTTGAATTAGAATTGAATTCATACAAAATTACTTAAAATAATACTTTACTATTCATCTATGTGTTATATTAATTCTTAGCAGACCAAGAAAATGTACTTAAAAAAAACTGACCAAGAAAATCCAAACGCCATATTTGAATTACAGATATGAATGGGACTTTATTGAACTTTTTGTTCAAATTTTATCTGAAGCACTGAGTTTATTTAAGATTTTTTTCTTTTATTTTAGAGAAACTATTATTTTTAGGGATAATTACAAAAACCACCCTAAACTTTGGGTTAATTACAAAAACCCTTAAATGCTTGAAAATTACAAAAAAACCTTGAGGTTTGATTCAGTGAGGCAATTGCAATATTTTTACAAATGTACAGAACCATACCTCACGGATTTTTGTAATTTTCCAAAGCCTGTGTTTTTTTTGTAATTACCTAAACTTCAGGGTAGTTTTGTAATTGTCCCTTATATTTATCATCAGCAGATTCAGAAAAAGCTCGAACAAATACCCGGTTTTGACATAAGTTCAGGTTGAGTGCGTGTCCAAGAAAAACTCGACTCGCTAAACTTGAGTGACTACCCTAACCTTTTACGGATTATATCATTTTCATTTTCCGTTTACGTAGAACTTAGTCCGTAACAAGCCATCACTAAAATGAACTAATGAAATCTCCCACCGTTTTCTCCTGTTTGCACAAGGACAAGAAGAAAACAATGAAGCAATCAATGCTACTCTGCTGTAAGGTATACATTTCTGAATCAAGAAACAAAGAAGCCCTCGATTCGATCGAGCGAGCCGCTAGGCGCGACCCAGAAACCGTCATAGTGAACAAGTTCAAGGACCATGATTATAACAGAGTTGGATACAACCTCGTATCATACGTTGCTCACGATAGCACAGGGTGTCCAGTTTACACCCCCTTGCAGCAAAGTGTTGTAGCCATGGCTGAAGTTGCTTATGAAGCCATAAATCTCGAGTCCCACTGTGGGGCCCATCCTCGGCTTGGTGTCATCGACGACATTGTTTGCCATCCACTGGCTCGGGCTTCGCTGGATGAAGCAGCTTGGCTTGCAAAGACAATTGCCTCAGATGTTGGGAACCGATTCCAGGGTGTGTGGACAACCTTTGATCAATAGCCAACTTAACGAATTTAGCCTAGTTACAAAAAAATTCAGTTACCTTTCAAAATCACAAGTAGCCCCTTTAGGTATTAAACTATTACAAATACCCCATTGAGGTTAGTATTTATTGGATAAATTGCAATATTAGTCCACTACAGGGGATTGACAATAATACTCCTACAAATATCACCATTTGTAAAATGGTCCTATAAGTTTTAAAAAAACTCTGGATTTCAATCCTTTGGTCGCCAAAAGTTGGAAAATTTACTGGAAAACTCATTATATCCACATTTTCGGGCAAACACTCTGATGTGGAAACCAATTTCAGTTATGCGGCATACTACAAGTGAGTTGACATGTTGATTGTAATAAAAACCTAAGAAAAAGAAAACTCACTCGGAGATTTTCCACATCAATGAAATTGGTTACCATGTCAACGGGTTTGGCCAGAAATATGGACACGTAGATTTTTCCGGCAAATTTTCCAATTTTCCAGCGACCAAATGATTGAAATCAAGAGCTTTTTGAAAGTTACCGGATTTTTTTGCAAATTTTAGTTTCTGTTGGACTATGAATGCCAATCATCTTTAGTTTCAGGACTAAAATTGCTATTTATCCATATTCATTTAGCAAATACCCCCTCCTCAGAGGTGTAATATGTGAAATATAAACAAATCTCAAGTCGGTACTTCTAATTTTGAAAGATAACTGTGTTTATATATATATATATATATATATATATAATTAGACTGAACCTTAACGGTATTGTTTTTTTGTAATTAACCCTACTTATCATGATTCCCTTTTTTTTTTTTTTTTTTTTTTTTTAAATCATGATTCATGAACCATTAATCATTAGACGATTTCCTGTCATAGCAGTGCCGGTATATCTATATGCTGCAGCACACCCAACCGGGAAGGCCTTGAGACGATCAGGCGCGAATCCTCGGCTACTACCGCCTAACTTTATGGGGAACAAGTGGGCCGGTTGGGCATAACCAGAAACACTTCCGAAAAGCCCAACGAAGGTCCGGAAATAGCCTCTCGGACAAGAGGGGTCGTGATGATTGGTGCTCGTCCGTGGATCGCCACTTACAATGTGCCCATCTTGTCCGTCAATGTCTCAGCCGCAAGGCGGATTGCTCTGATGGTGAGTGCACGCGGTGGAGGCCTGCCAACCGTGCAGACCCTGGGATTGGTGCACGGTGAGGACACAACTGAGATAGCTTGTATGTTATTGGAACCGAACCAAATTGGGGCAGACAGAGTCCAGAAACAGGTCGAAATGCTGGCAGCACAAGAAGGGCTGGATGTGGAAAAGGGCTATTTTACCGATCTTTCTCCAGAAATGATCGTCGAACGATACATGAAACTGATATCTACTGACTCTTCTTGAATTTATGTTGTCCAAATATCTTGTGGCAATATGATGAGGTACTACTAGCCACCCTGATCAGTATGTATTCCCCCTAAGTCCAGTGTGTGTATGTGTGTAAATAATTACTGGAGTTGGAGTTAATTTGCACATTTGTGAGTGTATGAAGCTAATTCGTAGTTTCAGAAGTTGCATTTGGCGATGAACGTAAGTGATTTGACTGCATCCAAAGGACTTGGCTCACTCGTGAAAGGGTAAAGGTAAAAATTAATAAAAAATAATTAATATTAATGGAAAACCTTTTGTGGTAATAGGCCAAATTGGCCGCTTACGGTTTTTTTAAATGAAAAATAGTCATGTTTTTCAAGAGCACATTTTTTAGTCATTTTGACTAAAAACTTACATTCATACTCTTGTATTCTTCGGTGAGATATTTGGCCATTTTTTAAAAAATTGATGCGTTATATTTTTTGGTACCGAGAAATGAGTCTCGAGACAAATGTGTCCGTCCCAGAAATGGAGGAAAAAAAGCAAAGTGGATAATTGAGTTGACAAAATGGCTAAAATATATTTTTGAAATCAAGACTAAAAGACATTTTTGTTATGGAAAAGTGGCAAAATATCGATGGACTCAAAACTTTTATACTTGTAGGTCCCAAGGGGTGTGAGTGTAAGGTTTAGAAGGGGGGTTGAATAAACCTTACCAACTTTTCGATTTAGTCCTTTTAAATATTCGAGTTAATACTTCATTGTGTCCTCGATGGACAACTAAGTTAGTTAATCAGAGTTAGTCACTCAACGCACTAACCGAGCCGTTGATGGAATAACTCATTGTTTTGACTAAAGACTTAACTCGATCGTGATTTATTTTTATTGGAAGACTTAACACCCTTGAATTTGGTTAAGTTTGTTTTAATGCTGTGTGTTTGCACTCGTTTGATTATCAATCGATAACAAGTTTATCTTCGATATAAAAATAAGATGCAGTAAATTAAAGTCTTTAAATGTAAATGACACAATAAGTTTTTATAGAGGTTCAAGATGGGGTAATTCTTCCGCTCCTCTCTTCTCCAACTCCCCGGAGGAATCCACTAAGTATTGATCAATATACGAGTGGTTACATACCCGATACAAGTTTTGATCACACGGTGACTTGATCCTTTGGGACTCACCGAGATGCCTTGGTCACTCACCGCTTCGCTCGACGACTCATCTTCTTCACAGTGGCACCGCTTGCTACTACAACCCACTTGCTCAAGCTTGGATTTGATCACGAAGCCCTCCAATAACTTGAGACTGGTTCGCCTTGAACCATCCTACAATCCTCCGTGGAATGTGGACCCCGATTCTTCAAAAGCTTCCTCTTCAACTCGATTGAAGTTATCTTTCCTTCACAGTGAGTGTTGGATTGATTTCCTTCGTAATGCAGCTTGAGGATTAATCTTGAATGACTTGAGAATGTTTTAGGTTCTTGCTCAAATATTTGCTTGAATGTTCGTGGGTTCAGGTTACCTTCTCTCGCAGTTATTCCTCGCCTTTTATAGTGATCTTTCAAAAATCGCAGTTGAAGAGATAGTTTATTTTTGAAAGTCACTTGTGGTCGTTGGCTTGTACAATCCTTGGAATTTCTATTTCCTCGTATGAATGATTCTTCACTTTTCGTAGTTCGACATGGTGCAGAGCTTCCCATTGGTTTATTCCTTTTGCACGCTTCGAATCGAGCACTTCAAGAAAGGTAATATGAAGGTATTACTTGTTTAAGTAATTCTCTTGATTTTGCGGCAACAGATCTCTTTCTGGGCTTGTCTTTACTTGATCGCATTTTCTTAACATCCTCGGTGACTTCGAGTCACTTTCAATCATTTGATGACTCTTCTCGTCACTTCAACTCGAGACTGGTCATTTGTCTTGAGTTGACTTGATCGATACTTCACTCACCGCAGATCTCACCTGCACCTTCGCCGAGTTCCCGTCTTCTCTTCTTTGCCATACTCACCGCCTTTGCGGTGGAGTTTTCCTTCTAGTCTCCAGTTGTTTTCTTGCATGCTTTAGCATAGCCGATTTAACTCACTCGACCATTTTATCTATTACAATGCGGTTTACAAGAAAAATGGGGTGCCAATATCCTATTCTAAGTTTTACATGCCATTCATCAAAATCTACAAAATAATTTCCCAACAATTTCCCCTTTTGATGATGCCAAAACTTAAAACATTCATACAATTATTTAACAAAGAAAGATACATACAGACATAAATGTAGAACCACGTAATGTATGTTTAGAATCGATCTTTTATTGATCATAACATTCTTGTTCTTTACATATTTACAGAGTGTATCGAGCTTAAGCCAAAAAAAAAAAAAATTGTATCGTAGCTTAAACGGGCTTAGACTAAGTCGTTTCTATATCTACTCACGTATAGAAATTGCATAATTTTATTCAATGTACGTAAGACTTACATAAAGTGTATTTACATAGTAAAATACATGAAGGGGTGGACAACAATACTTCATCTCCTTTCGCTTCCTTCTTTCATCTTCTTCACTCGCTCATCTTCTCGACCTTTTTCTCTTTTTCTCATCTTCATTTCTTCTTCTTCTTTTCATACGCCCTTCCCGGCAGCCTTCATCTCTTCTCGCTTTTTCTTGTCTTTCCTCCCACAAACCTGAGTTTGTCTTTTTATTTTCTTCTTCAATTCTCTTAACATACTCAAAGATTGTTCTTTGCCACTTGCGGGTTGGCTATTTTGTCAAATCCAGCCCCAAGAGATCCCCCTCCTTTCTTGCCTCGGATCTATGTACTCAATGTTTTTGGGCGAGTTCTGTGTCCAAACCTCTTCCTCCACCACCGCTTCTTCCTCCGCTCCTGGGGTGTGTATTGACTGGGCCTTCTTTTTCCAAACGAGTGACTAGCAGAGAGTGACCAGCAGAGCGATCGCCAAATGGGTTTGTCAGCTCACGCCTTCTTCACATAATGTGAGACCTTTTTCCCAAGATAAATCCAGTGCTTGAGCCATGGACATGTTTGCGAAATAACCTTCGGGACGGCGAGCCTTGAATTCATCAACAGATCTTCGCTCGGCCTCCAGCATCCCGAAAATGGCATAGGTGTCTCGTCTATTGAATGCCTCCATGTTGTTTCGTAATATCCATAACTCGGGCATTCATCCTTCCTTCCACTTCCTTCATCCCTCGCTTCAATGTTTTTCTTTTCACCCATTGGTACAAAGCAGAGTGTTGGAGTGGCAGAGTCATCGAGTTTGCCGATAATATCACCGTGACAAGACCTTGTTGGGGGTATTAGCGATCATCAAGGTCACATCTTTCAAACCTTCCCCTCAACAGACTTCCCTTTCTTTCTCTCTTATTACTTCTCACTTTTGTTTTTCCTTCACAATCGCTTCCTCCTTCTCGCCTTCGCACCCTTCTTCGCTTTTTTGGTATTCCTCTTCCCCTTTTGGCATCATCAAAGGATAGAGGAACACTGGGAACAAGCTAGCAAGCAAGAAGTCTAGTCTCACGATAGTTGAGTTCGTCAATCGCTGCGAGTAAGCCGCACGGAACTCGTAGCGGGTGGCGTTGATTCACTGCTACCAACTTCATCTCACCCATGAGAGACCGAATTTTCGATCCATATTCTCTTCCACACGCAGAGCTCGTTCTTATTATGTTCACGCAAAGAACTTTATCTCGTAGTATGAGATTCATGCATTTGTTCAATGTGCTCTTGCAATTTTTGTCTTTGACGATTCTCATTCTCACTTGGACTAACAACTTGTTGAACAATGTCCTCAAATATCGAGCTTGTTCCACACGCATTGTTTGTCTTGCCGTTGCCACCACTCACGGATCTCGACTATTATGCCACGCAAATTAGCAGTAGGTTTGCATCTCTGTTGTCCACCTCATATCCAGTGAGGCCTGGTGCTCTCCATTTTTTCTATTTCAAAGCAAATAAGTGCTTTGAACACCTCCGGATTTCATTTGCCACTGTTTCAACTGACGGCCAAGCAAATCAAAGTCATAGCAGGCCGAACAATGGTGTCGATGGAATAACAGATCGGGTCGTGGGAAGCGCTCATGATCTTTAGTCGATTCTTCGGGAGGTCGTACTTCCAGAGAAGGGAAATGATTCTACGAAAGGATCATCACGGGCAATCGGAATTTGTTCAATGATAATTGGTGTTCGTGAAGTCCTTGTGGAGTCGAACTCGCCGCACTGGGAGCCCGCGCAGTGGACTGTTTCACCGTGGGTCGTTGTGAAGTTAACCAGCACTTTGCCGAGCCTCACTGTCTCAATCGCTTCGCTTGGTCTCACCGGGTTTTTCCAAATGAGTTGATCGGTCCTCGCTTATTTAAACGCATCGACGATGATGAGATTTCCATGGGTGGCTCATCAAAGTTGAAGGATTGGCGAGTAGTCTTGAGGTCGATTTACTCGTGGGTGGAACATCCTGTTTGAGTCTTTGGGATCGCCAGGGGATGACCACCTTCATTGTCCCCTTCCGATCCTGTAAAGGTTACATCAGATTATCCGGGAATCGTGGAAGAGCACTTATCTCCTTTTCTCGATGGATCAATGATAGCGGGAGAGGATGTTCGTGCGGTTTCGCTTTCTACCCCGGAAGTCTCAACCTCCTCTGGCCTTCATTACCTCCCCCGCAGCCTCAATCGCAATAGCCGAGGCTTCGACATCCCTTTCGAGCAGTGTCGCCTTTCTTGGGGTCTTTCGAGGTGGCATCCATCCGAGTCTCAACTCCATGGATTTCACTTTCATCGCCTGCAGTGTTAACTCCCAGTGCGATTCCGCCTCAGGCCTCGATCGCATCGCAGATTATTAGCTAGCGCAGAAGCTTGGCACTTCAATTGAGACGATCACAAATCGCCTCGAGCCTCACAATGACAACTTGTTGTGTATTCTCGCGTGATTGTTCCTTCCGTTGGAAAAACTGATGGTGTATACCGAATGACCACAGTAAAAATCGAAAGAGTAAGTAAAGTAAAAGTCGAAAGAGTTGACTCTTTGTCTTTAAGACGAAATTGCCCGCCACGGTGTTAACAGTAAACGGCAATCGCCTCCAAAGATACAACGACTTACGTCTTGTGATAGCAACACTACAAATCACAAGACACTTCGAACTTTTAGTGTTTTTGAACTCTCAAGACTTTTTATGCCGATGCTATGTGAATTTCGAAATTTTCTCGATGCGTAAATGATTTCGGGGCTGGTTTATATAGAGCTCCCTGGTGCCTTCTTCAGATGGGTGCAACCCCTGGTTCGAATCAGTCTTGACCGCCGATCGCGCCCGTGGTTAATAAACGCGATCCGATGGTCTCGACGATTCCGTCTGAAGCGAACACACTTTGGCATACACTGATATCGGGATGACGCCGTCCGACGCGGTGCCTTGTTAGCTAACAGACGATTCAGTTAGCGCCACGTGTCGCCACTGCACGATTTTGCCAAATCATCGCCACCCGAGCCCCTTCGCCACGTCACCGAGCCATCGGATCAACCCTGGTTCGATTTTCCAAAACTTTAAGTGCTCATCAAAGCTTTCGCGACGATGCAGACGTGATGGCGGCGCAAAGTGCGCTCGAAAGTGCCCAATGCGATTATGTGCGACGTGCGCGGCCGGGCCCGACTCGGCCTGGCTCGGCTCCGGCCGGACGGTGCTCCGCACCGTCCCGGTGCCTTTTGAGCTAGCCAAAGGCTAGTCAAAATTGACTTGGTCCACTAGTGGTGTACCATAAGGAGTTCCACTTGATTACTCCTTATTAGTGGTGAAGCTCTTTATTAACTAGTCAAACATTTAATATGTTTCCTATGGGATATGGCTTTCCATATTCCCACCCTTTTATATTCCATATATAAAAGCATTTTAAGCTGCCAACTTTATGCATTTATTTCTCATTCACCCGATATTAGTTTTGAGAAATTCAAAATGCTAAACTCATCTACCCGCTGGCGTAGATGACGTTTATCTCATTTATTTCATACTTTGAATAAATGACCCCACTTAAATAATTGGTCAAAATCGGGTCAAAACCCAATTTAATAAAACCAATTCCAACAATCCCCCACATGAATGAAAATAAATGCATATGAGAATGCAGACACTAAGAGAGTTCAAACGGAAAACTATTGCATCAGGAGAGGTAGCTTCTGGCTTTGAACCTTCCTTAGTGGAATACTATCGATTTACTAGCCGCACAGTGACGCGATGTCTTGAATCGTTCAATTGCTTATGTAAACCAAAACAACATCATCCACACAATATCTTCCCTCACACCATTTGGTTTCACGGTTGTGTCCATTTTGGCCCTGGACACCATCTTCGATTCAGTGTTTCTTTGAAGCGCCCGCCTTCACACTTATATAAGCGATCTCCTATTAAGAGTATAGAATCATTAAAAGTTTATAACTTAACCTCACCACATTCAAGCAGGTTTCTTCACTTGGACAGAATGAGCCGTAATATGCTCCAAGTGTTTATCTCAATATTCATAACATAGTTGTCCCATTGAACCAAGGTCTTGGGATCTCCAATTCACAAGGTTCGGATTCTAAGTATGAACACTCTCATTTTGTGGATTTTAAGCCCATTCCTTTCGATAAGCAAAAGATACTTGATCTCTATTCAAACCTTTAGTTAATCGGATCCGCAGTTTTCTTTCGATTTCACGTAATCGATTGTAATAACCCTATTTGAGATCAATCGCCTAATCGGTGTTATGTCTTCGACGATATGTCGAGACTTACCGTTGTACATACTATTTTGAGCCCTTCCTATCGCCGATCGACTATCACAATGTATCATGATTGCAAAATGCCACCGCTTAGCCAAGCAAAGAATATCTCTAAAAAGTTGCGGAAGCCATTCTCGCTTCTTCACCAGCTTTATCCAATGCTATAAACTCGATTCCATCGTGGATCGAGCTATACAAGTTTGTTTAGAGGACTTCCATGACACCGCTCCACCACCAAAGGTAAAAACATAACCACTAGTGGACTTGGAGTCTTTTGAGTCGATATCCAATTAGCATCACCGTATCCTTCTAATACAAATTTGGATATCTCGAGTAATGTAATCCATAATTCATGGTGAGTCTTAGATACCTAAGAACCCTTATCAATGCCTTTCAATGGTCATTTCCTGTGATTACTTGTAAATCTACTCGTTTGTTAATCGCATAGCAATATCCCGGACGTGTGCGCTTTGTTACATACATTAGATCGCCAATGATCCGAGAATATTCTAGTTGAGATACGTGCTCACCTTGATTTTTAGCTAAGTGTAAGCTTAAATCAACAGTGTTTTAGCCGGAGGATTTGTCATAAGCATTGAACTTTTCAAGTAATCGTCTCAATATAATGAGATCGTGATAAAACAAGTCCATCGATGTTTTAGAAATCTTAATTCCCTAATAACATCCGCTATACCCATATCTTTCATATCAAAATGTTTGATTAACATTTTCTTAGTATTCATGATTATATCATGATTACTACCCATAATTAACATGTCGCCAACATACGACAAACAATTACATAAGCATTAGGTGTGTCTTTAATGTAAACACATTTATCACACTCGTTAATTTTGAAACCATTTGACAAAGATAGTTTTGTCAAATTTCTCGTGCCATTGTTTTGGAGCTTGCTTAAGGCCATACAATGACTTAACGAGTTTGCACACCTTCTTCTTCTCTGTCCAGAGCAACAAACCCTTCGGGTTGTTCCATGTGGATTTCCTCTTCTAATTCACCATTTAGAAAAGCCGTTTTCACATCCATTTGGCGATCTCAAGGTTATGCAATGCCGCAATAGCAATGAGAACTCTAATAGATGTGATTCTTGTCACTGGTGAATACGTATCAAAGAAATCAATGCCTTCTCTTTGTTTAAATCCCTTAGCTACTAACATGGCCTTGTACTTATCAATAGTTCCATCAGCCTTTATATTTCCTTTTAAGGATCCACTTTCATCCTAAAGGCTTATTTCCTGGTGGGAGATCTACCAACTCCCAAGTATGATTTTGCATAATGGAATCTATCTCACTATTAATAGCTTCTTTCCGCATCGGAGCTTTCCGGATCTGGACAATGCTTCACCAATTGTCCTTAGTTCATTTTCTAACACATAAGTTAGAAAATCTGACCAAAAGACTTAGTTGTTTTAGCCTCTTTATCAAGGTCTTGGTTCTTCATCACTTTGATGATCACCATCGGCAGATCACGTGTTCTTTTGCTGTAACTAGCCTCTTTCCTTTCTTGACAAGGAAACACGTCTTCGAAAATACAAAGATTCCTTGACTCAATAATTGTACCTTCTTGTACATCCGGGAATTGCGATTTGTGCACTAAAAATCGATATGCATTATCAAGTTATTTGCATATCCAATGAAAAATGCAATCGATTGTTTTAGGCCCTATCTTCGACTTGTTTTCGCTTAGGTATTTCTACTTTAGCCAAACACCCCCACACTTTCGTATTTATATGAAGGTTTTCGACCTTTCCATAACTCATGGAGTTTTATCTTTATTTTTGTGTGGTATTTTGTTAAGAATGTGGTTAGCCGAGAGAATTGCTTCCCCACAAATTCTCGAGGTAAACCGTAACAAAGCATTCATCATTTCTTTTAGAGTTCGGTTTTATGCTCAAAGAATACCGTTTGATTGTGGTGAATAAGAGTCGTCGTTTGATGAATAATACCTTAATTTGAGCAAAATTCATCAAAAAGGAGCTCCATATTCTCCACTCTATCACTTCAATTATCTTAATTCGCTTGCTTAGTTGATTTTCAACCTCATTCTTATAGCTTTTAAAAGCTTCTAATGCCTCATCTTTACTTCTTAAAAGATATACATAAAAAAGATTTTGTGCAATCATCGATAAAAGTAATAAAATACTTTTTCCCACCTCTAGTTTGCACAAACTTTAAATCACATATATCATGTGAATTAACTCTAGAGGTTCTGCTTTCTCTTTCCACCGAGTGGAATGGTGTTTTGGCCATTTTTGCCTCAACACGATTTCACACTTGTGATGTGAATCTATTTTAAAGTTAGGTAGTAATTCCAAGTTTACTAATCTTTTCAAAGTGTTAAAATTCACATGTCCTAATCTAACATGCCATAAATTTGAACACTCAAGCAAATAAGAAGAAGCATTAATTTTATTGCTTTCAAAGTTTTTGAGTACATTCATTACATTCATCTTGAATACCCATTATCTAAGTACCCTTCCTATGAATTGCCCATTTTTCATAAGTACAAACTTTTGAGCCTCAAATACTAATCTAAACCCCGCTTGACCAACAACGATCCCGACACTAAGTTCTTCCGAATGTCCGGAACATGAAGGACATCAACGAGGGTCGCCCGCCCGAGGTCATCTTTAGCACCACCTTGCCGAGACCGACAATTTCGTGACGTTGCATGATTCCCCATGTATAGCTTCCTTCCATTGATAGGAGTATACGTTGAGAACATGTCTTTGTTTGAGCATATGTGGCTCAGAAGACTGTGTCCACCCACCATTCTCTCGGTTCTCCACCATGTAAAGACTTGTTGCCTTCATACACTACCGAGAGATCAAGCTCGGACATATCAATTGGTACCGATTTGTCCTCTGGTCACATGCACTGTTCCGATTGTCCTTTTAGGAAGACGACAATCTTTAGCCTTGTGATTCGCTTTCCACAGTTGAAGCAAGTTCCTTTGAACTTTTAGCCTTCCCCTTTTTGATTATTCCCGGTGCTTTTCTTCTTGCTAGCATTGGCTCCACCAAGTTTGCCTTTGCTTCCATAGAGCTTGCCAGACTTAATCTCGGACTTGCGATTGTCTTCAATTCGCAACCGACAATTAAGTCTTCAAGTTCCCATCTCCTTCCGCTTTATGCCTGTAATTTTTAAAATCCTTCCACAGAGGCAGAGCTTCTCGATTATAGCAGCCTACTTGAAAGGATCCACTCACTACCATACCTTCTCGCAATTATATCATGCGTAATTAATCGGATCTCTTGAACCTGGCTGATCACCGCCTTCGTGTCAACCATCTTGAACTCAAGGAATTTGCCGACAACAAATTTCTTTGTGCCAAGATCTTCCGTTTTATACTTCTTCTCTAAAGAGCTCCACAACTCTTTAGCGTCTTTATCGAACAATACACATTGTACAATGTGTTGTCCAAGACGCTGAGAATGTAGTTCCGCACGAAGTCGCTTTGACTCCAAGCATCGAACGCCATCCACTTTCTTTATCGCCTCCTCTTCCCCACAGTTGGGCATCCTCCGTAGGAAACGAGCAAGGTTCGTGAGTCGTAAGATAGAACAACATTTTCTGTTGCCATCTTTTGAAGTCCGAACCCCAAACTTCTCGGGTTTTTCTCCTGGTGGCCGGGTGCCGTCGTGTCTGAATCAAGACGTCAAGCCATTTGATATACACGAAAAATTTCATCTTAAACTATTGGAAAAATCGATGGTGTATACTGAATGACCACGTAAAATCGAAAGCAGAGTAAAGAAAGTCAAGGCAAAGAGTTGACTCTTTGTCTTTAAGATTTAAATTGCCCGCCACGGTGTTAACGGAAAAATCGCAATCGCTCCCAAGATACAACGACTTACATCTTGTGATAGCAACACTACAAATCACAAGACACTTCGAACTTTTAGTGTTTTTGAACTCTCAAGACTTTTTATGCTGATGCTATGTGAATTTCGAAATTTTCTGATGCAAAAAATGATTCTGGGGGCTGGTTTATATAGAGCTCCTGGTGCCTCTTCAGACTGGGTGCAACCCCTGGTTCGGATCAGTCTTGACCGTCAGATCGCGCCCTGTGGTTAACAACCGCGATCCGATGGTCCCGATCGATCTCGTCTGAAGCGAACACACCTTTGGCATACACCTCGATATCGATGACGCTGGCCTCAAATCCGTTTTGTTAGCGAACAGACGATCTGGGCCAGCGCCACGTGTCGCCACTCGACGATTCTCGCTAAATCACCGCCACCCGAAGCCGCTCGCCACGTCACCGAAGCCACGGATCAACCCTGGTTCGATTTTCCAAAACTTTAAGTGCTCCTCAAAGCTCTCGCGACGATGCGTGCGCAGATGGTGCAAAGTGCGCTCGACAAGCCGCCCAATGCGACTATATGCGACGTATGGCGCGAGCTGGGCTCCCGCCCGCTCGCGGCTGCTCTGACGGTGCTCCGACCGTCCCTCTAAGTGTTTTGAGCTAGCCAAAGGCTAGTCAAAATTGACTTCGTCCACTAGGGTGTACCATAAGGAGTTCCACTTGATTACTCCTTATTAGTGGTGAAGATCTTTATTAACTAGTCAAACATTTAATATGTTTTCTATGTGGATATGACTTTCCATATTCCCACCCTTTTATATTCCATATATAAAAGCATTTTAAGTGGCTAACTTTATGCATTTATTTCTCATTCACCCGATATTGGTTTTGAGAAATTCAAAATGCTAAACTCATCTACCCGCGTAGATGACGTTTATCTCATTTATTTCATACTTTGAATAAATGACCCCACTTAAATAATTGGTCAAAATCGGGTCAAAACCCAATTTAATAAAACCAATTCCAACACCTTCTCCACTTCGCCTCCTAAATTCATTGTGGAGTCACCGCAAAGATCCTCCGACTTTGCGTGGAGGGAGTTTCCCTCATTTGCAGCACACCACCGAGTGACTTGAATGGGGTCACTCATCTCGGACTCCCGGCTGCTCCCACCGAGTATTCAGTAGTTGGGGCGGTGGTAAGACACCTTCATTAGGGGTCGCTCGACCGGGGTCCCCACTATCCCGTTTCATCGCCATTTCCTTAACACCTTCCTCCGAATGAGCCGGGGAAGTGGTGGCGCGACAACAAGTGGCAATATGCCGCACCACTCCCATAGGATCTATTTCACCTGTGATTTGGAGGACTCTCCTGGTCCCTCCATCATTCTTTGCTCATGTAGATTCTAGACTCTTGCATTGCTTCGCTGCATTTGCAACTCTTCTAAGCGGGCAAAGAACAGGTCCGGGATCCTCATCACTTTCTCGATAGACGCTGGGTGAGGGTGTGCATGATCTGTGGTGCAGTGAGAGGGCGATCCGGCCTTCTCACGTGCCTCCGTCTCCTCACCGCTTAGCCTGTTTCGCTTTTCTTTTCGAATCTGCGGCAGATATTGATACAATTATCCTCATCAAGGGCTTCGCATCATCGGTCAACCTCAAGGAACCGAAGAGTTCTTCTTTTTCAAAGAATGAACTCGGTCTTTCAAACCGCACTGGATAGGCTCGCCTTTCCATTTTCTCCACTCTCGCAGACGATTTTGGATGTCCGGATACAATGGAGAGGACATGATTACATCGCGTCATCATTCTCTTGCTCGCCCTCGTTTCCAGGGATTAAGCGGTAGCATACTTCGCCGCCGACATCCTCAGTGGCCTTCACATGGTGGAGAAACAACCTTGCCAACAGTGATGTGGTTGTCTCATCCATTCCTTGTTCTCACCTGCTCGTTTACAACCGGGTCTTCGAGTTGCCGCTTCTCTCGTTGATCGGCCTCGCAGACTTGGCCGTTTCATCGATCACGCCTGGAGACTCTACTTCTCCAGCAGATCTCGGGTATCTTCTCGGTGAGTGGCCGACTCAACCGGTTTCTCTTGAAGAGTCCGGGGCGGCGGGGGCGTCTTGCCGTTGTCTTCTTCTCGAGGAGCCGACCGCCGTGTCTTATCGCTTCTCCTTTTCTTGACGACCGGAGAAGGTATTTGAGATTCCTTCTCCCGCGGGCCAGGGCAGGAGACGACGCGGGGCAGTGACTTGTCTGCAGGGCAGGAGCATTTCTTTTTCTTTTCCGTAGGGCAACAGTCTTTTCTTAGTGCAGGGGCCTTCTTCTTTGGTGGAGAGGAGACAGCTTGTATCTTCGTGGTCACCTGATTCCCCTCACTGTGACGCCCTCTGGGCGTATGCTCTTCTTCAGGCGCCGATAGGTTTGATTCAACATCCTCTTGTTTACATGGAACGCCTTTACATGTCGAAGAGGGACTCCTTTTACCTCCACCAGCCGACCAATCATCAGCCGTATCCTAAGGAACCTCCAAATGTTTCATCCTCCTTGAAGGATTTATTCCCAACGCTCCGCGTAGTCTGCTGTCAGAGACAAACTCAAATTTAGCTTCATTTTTCGTTTCTTCAATGATCGCAGCCATTACGATCAACTTTGCTTTTGATAGTCGGGTCAAAGCCGCCAAATTTGATATCTATGCATTTGGCAACGATGTCCAGAATTTGTGGTAGTCCTCCTTCGCCAGCCTCTTATTAGTTGTGTAGACTACTTTCTCAAAGATGGTCGGGCTTGGCTACTTTCTTCCAAGCAAAGAAATCAGTCAACATCGCTTCATTAATTTCCGACACTCCTTCCGCCAGAACAAGCAAAGTGTTCCGCCAAATCCTTCGCAAGAATGATGAACTCCTTTCCATGAACAGAGGACTTGATGCCCTCATCGTGAACTCGGCCTTCACGAGAACCGCGCGACCTTTCCACATAGGTCATTGGAAACTCCAACGTCGAAATGGTTTCAGCCAGACGCGTTTCCAATTTCTCAAGAATCTTCCGCACTAGGGTGTCATCGGACCCTTGTTTCACCATACCATCGAAATCCACAAGAGTCCCGGTGTGGATTTGCTTTCCTAGCTTGACAAAATCATGAGTGGATGCCATTTTCGATTTTACCGAATGAAACTTAGAGAATGATCCGAGGATTGAAAGGGTTTTGAGAGAAAATTTTTGCTTTTGCTTTCGAGAGAGAGATGAACAGCTTTTTGGTAAAGTGAGAGAGAAATGGACGAAATGGTTTAAGTATGGTTTCATGAAAGGACGTGCGGGTGGTTTTTTAAAATGCGATCAAAATCAACGACTTAGATCTTGCACGCCGATTTGCATTTAATGTCTCGTATTTAATGCGGCAAAGATTTATATCCAATCATAAGCTTGGTGTGCTTTTTTTGCCTATACACGTCATAATTATCTTCGACGTCATTCTTAAAAACATTCCCGCTTAGTAAAAACGATGCGTTTTTGTCACTTTGCTCATAAATGACTCGCTTTGTCCCTTAGTGATAGGTGTGAGTTTTGCATGTATTTTGAGGCGTATTTTGGCTATAATGATGGGTAAACATGCACATACTGCGTTAAATGTTACATATTCACTCCTTGTGGAAAAGATATTACACTTTGCTTATTTTGTAGGAATTTCATGATATTTGAAGCAAATTGAATACTTTTAATACGAGGATAGCAAAGTGGAAACACAGAGAATTGAGTGAGTATACGAAAAGTGAAGCCAAAAAGAGTGAAAGTTGAGTGTCTAAGGAAAAGACAGGGGGCACACGGGTTGGGCGTGCCTCGTGCACCACCCGTGCACCCCCGAATAAAGAAACTTTGAGCTCGCATGGCGCACGGGTAGGTCGCGCTCCTACGCACTACCCGCGGCGCTCTTCAGAGAAGGCGGATGAATTCACGGGATGGCGCACGGTAGCCCGCAGGCTCCGACGCACCACCCGCGCGCGCTCTCTGAGACTTGATTATTTCAACAGGGTGGCGACGGTAGCCTGCGGCTCGACGCACCACCCGTGCGTCTGCATAGGCTGAATCCCATAACTGCAGATTATGCCCTAAACTTGAAGGTGGGTATAAAAAGGCTTTTGGGGGGCGCACACAAGGATATTCTCGCATTTGTGGGATCTACAACACAAGACAATGGTCAAATCTTGGAAGAAGATATCAAGGAGACAATCGGGTTGCATCAAGCTTGAAGAACGGAGATATATCGAGAGATTGTCGACGCTCCTAAGTTTTTCTTGCTTTCTTTTAGTTTCAATCTTTCATTTTCATTTGTAATGGCTTTGAACACTTTGTTTATAAGTTGTTTAGAAATCATGTGTAGCTAAACTCAAGAGATTTTCGGTTTTGGAAGTAGATTAACGAAGTCTTGTCGATGTTTTGATCTTAGTTGAAGTTATTATCTTGAAGCCTATTTGAGTATTTTGAGCTTATTCTTTGTTTTATCACTTGATCAATGATTTAACTTGTTTGATATATTGATTCATAATTCGAGAGATGAGTTTCAATATTAGATCTTGAATACTCGACACAAATATTTGCATGAATCGAGAGGTTTGTAAATATTTGTGAGGATATTTGATCTTTTAAACTTTTGGGAGTTGAATGCTTCATGTTGAGTAGAGATGCTAGCATAAGTATTTCAATCTACGTTTTATATGCATCTCGAGAGGGAGGATAAAATAGTTTTGTGATCGTCTTTAGGACAACAAGAGGATTATTAATCGAAACCTTAACTCGGAAATCCATTTCATTATCTTGATACTTCTATCATTTGTATTATATTAATCTTGTGTTTTAGTGATTTAAATTGTCTTAATCTCAATACAACAATCATCCGATTTTGATCGCCTAAATAAAAATAAGATTATCTTGGTTCAATACTTAATAAGATAAATTTATTAGTCTCCGTGGATACGACCTTGCTTACCCTATTCTATAAACTACACCGCACACTTGCGGTGAAGCTAAAAGTGTAGGCGAACAAGTTTTTGGCCGTTGTTTGAGACTAATACAATTTTTGGTGCTAATATTGCGATAGATATAATTAATTTTAATTTAGACAATTTATTTTTTTTTACATTTTGATTCACTTTAATTCTTCATTATTTGACTTGTTTCCTTTAGTTCGGTCCAAGGTGGGTGCATGAACACGCGCTCAAGGTAAGGGGATTTGATACCGCTTATACCTAAGTCGAGGCTTTTGTGAGAAAAATCAGTGCTACCACTAGACGGGGGCCGTAAAGACAACACAATCCAATAATGGGGGATTTGAATGAGTTACCAATATCGCAAACAATGGTGGAAACGAGTTACCGATACCGGTTCAACAAAGAAGCCATTCGTGATTACTTTCGACCACAAACGAATCGTAATTACGGTGGTATTGCCCATATTCCTATCAATGCCAACAACTTCGAGCTCAAATCGCATCGATCAATATGGTGCAAAGAATCAGTTTGGGGGTTCGCGAATCGAATATCCTAACCTCACCTTGCACATTTTATCCAAATATGCAATACGATCAAAATGAACGGAGTCTGATGATGCCATAAGATTGCGCTGCTCCCATTCTCTTTACGGATAAGGCGAGAAATTGGTTGGGTACTTTGACGCAAGGCAAGTGTAAGCACATGGGACGAATCGAGCAAAAGTTCTTGTTTAAATTCTTTCCACCGAGCAAAACTTTGCAGCTCAAAAGCGAGATTACTCAATTCCGACAGTTCGACTCAGAGCCTTTGTACGAGGCTTGGGAAAGGTTTCGGGATTTGTTACGTAGATGTCCACAACATGGGTTTCCAGAGGATCAACAGTTATGTTTCTTCTACAATGGTTTAATGGGACAAACGAGGGCCTTTGTGGATGCCGCAATGAGGAGCATTGTTGGCAAGGTTTCCACAAGACGCCTTGAACCTTCTTGGAAGAAATGGCCATGAACAGCTACAGGGCCATCCTGGAAGATCTAATGTTCAACGAGTAGCCGAAATCTCTGATTCTGCACCCAATTAAAACATTGACGGCACAAGTAGCGGCTTTGACAACTCAATTGAGTGTATTGACGGCGGCCAAGAACAGTGCACGAGCACGGGTAGTGAAGCTCTTCTATATCCGATGGAAGAGGTAAATTATGTGAATAACCGAAATTTCAACAATTTCTCGAATAATTCAAACCCAACGACTACCATCCAGGGTTGAGAAATCATGAAAATTTTTCCTACGCAAATACAAAGAATGTGTTACAACCTCCACGGATTTAATGCTTCAAGTGGAGGCTGAAATGGGAAGGCAAATCATCGTTGGAAGATGCACTCACCTCCTTCATAAATCAATCTAATGCATTCATGAATGATACGAGGAGTCGCCCGCTAAGCAAGACTCGGATGGATAAGATAACAACAAGTGACAAGCTCAATAAAGAACTGAGACTCAAACGGGTCAATTGGCTACAATTGTGGGTGGTCAACATCACAAGCGGTCAATTTCCAAGTAATACGGAAATGAATCCTAATGAACAATGCAAGGCGATTCGCTTACTTGGGTTAAGCTGCACGGAATATGAGGGGCCTAAAGAAAATCTGGGAATCAAACTTTCGATGAAGCATCGAGGCCGGAAGCGGGAGAATCCGTGATGGAGAATGATATTGAAGAAAATAGGAAAGAAGAGAACAAAGAGGCGAACAAACAAGGCCGAGAAGCTAAAATCATCATCTAACTCGAATATATCTAATTTGCCTATCTCTTCCTTTCCTCAAAGATTTCAAAAGAAAAAGCTTGATGATCAATTTGCCAAATTCCTTGATATATTTAAGAAATTGCACATTAACATTTCTTTTGCAGACGCACTAGAAACATGCCAAACTATGCGAAATTTCTTAAGGATGTTATGTCGAAAAAGTGGAGGATGACAAGCTTTGAAACGGTGAATTTGACGGAAGAATGTAGTGCAATTATCCAAAGAAATCTACCACAAAAACCGAAAGATCACTATCCTGTGCTATTGGTGGTAATTTCTTTAATAAAGCGCTATGTGATTTGGGGCAAGTATTAATTTGATGCCTTTGTCCATTTTCGTGAAGCTCGATTAGGCGACGTGAAGCCAACTACGGTGAATTGCAACTTGCGTAATCGATCACTTACGATTCAAGGGGAATTATTGAAGATGTATTGGTAAAAGTTGATAAATTTATATTTCCCGTGGATTTCTTGGTCTTCGATATGGAAGAAGATCGAGACGCTCCACCGATACTTGGACGCCCTTTCCTAGCCACGGGTAAAGCCTTAATAGATGTGCAAAAAGGGAGCTCACATTACGTGTTAATGATGAGCATGTTTTATTTTCTATATATAAGGCAATGAAATTTCATGATTCAGTGGAGAATTGTAATTTTTGGATATAGTTAGTTCATGCATTGAGGATTATGTTGATCATACATTGCTACAGATGATTTGGAATTTGGTCTAACCCACTCGTGCTCAATGTCGAGTGTTGTACTTGATTTTGATAACCAAGATCTATACGACTATGTTTGTGCCTTAGATCATATGCAGGAACTACCTAAGAGCGCAAGAGGCGAGAACGCAAAGCCGTAAATAAGGGAGCCAAACTTGCGTAAACGCACCACCCATAAGGCCCACGCACGGCAACCCGTGCGTGATGCCGAGGGAAGAATTGAAGTCTTCAAGAGCACACGGGCTATGCGCTGGAGCACGTGCAACCCGTGCGTGACTTCAAATAGTAACATCGACTTAACTCAAGCAATTACTCGAACACCTCAAATATGCATTCCTTGGGGCAAATAATGCAAACTCGTAATCATTTCATCTCTTCTCACTCCTACTCAACTTGATAAACTGTTAAGGGTTTTACGAAAAACATAAGTCGGCACTAGATGGTCAATAATCGATTTAAAAGGCATAAGTCCATCCGTTGTGATGCATAAAATTGATGGAAGATGTTTATAAACCATCGATTGCAAAACCAAAGACGACTAAACCCTATCATGCAAGATGTGGTTAGGAAGAAGTTGTTGAAATGGTTGGATGCCGGATCATTTATGCTATATCCGATAGTTCATGGGTAAGTCCAGACAAGTGGTGCCAAAAAAGCGGGGGTAACAATTTGTGACTAATGAGAATGAGGAACAAATTGCTACTAGAATTGTTACCGGGTGGCGAATATGTATTGATTATAGAAAACTTAATGACGCCACTTAAAAGATCATTTTCCTCTTCCCTTTATCGATATGATGTTGGATCGCTTGTGTTACGACTATTATTGCTTTTTAGATGGTTATTCCGGTACAATCAAATCATGATTGCACCTAAGATCAGAAAAAACGACATTTACGTGTCCTTATGGTACATTTGCATTCCGCCGCATGCCATTTGGGTTATGTAATGCACCGACAACTTTCCAACGTTGTATGATGGCTATATTTCATGATTTAATTGAAAAGGTTATGGAGGTATTTATGGATGATTTTCTCGCTGTTCGTAATTCTTTTGATAATTGTCTTCACAATCTTTCCTTAGTCTTACAACGATGATGAGAGACTAACCTGGTACTCAATCGGGAAAATGCCATTTTATGGTACGCGATGGTATTGTGGCTGGTCATCGAAGTCTCTTCCGCAGTTTGGAAGTTGATCGGGCAAAGATTGTAGCAATTGAGAAGTTACCACCTCCTACAAACGAAAGCCTTTCGAGCTTGGGCCATGCCGATTTTCTGTAAGGTTTATCCGTGACTTTTCTAAAATTTCTAAGCCCTCGAGCCAATTGCTAGAAAAAGATGTCGCTTTCATTTTTTCCAATGAATGTTTGCAGCAGCGTCAAACGTTGAAGATAGCATTGGTGACCGCACCTATACTGTCGCCCCGCATTGGAGTCAACCATTTGAGCCGATGTGTGATGCAAGCGACTTTTTGTTGGGGCAATGTTTCTCGGTCAAAAGAGGGAAAAATTATTTAGATCCATCTACTATGCAAGTCGAACGTTGACAATGCAAATGAATTATACCACAACCGAGAAAGAGATGTTGGCGATTGTTTTCGCATTCGATAAATTTCGATCTTACTTGATCGGACGAAAACGACAGTATACCGACCATGCGGTTATCAAATACCTCTTTGACAAGAAGGATGCGAAACCGAGGTTGATTCGATGGATCTTATTATTGCAAAGAGTTTGATGTGGAAATCAAGGACCGGAAAGGATGTGAGAACGTGGTAGCAGACCATTTGTCTCGATTAGAAAATCAAGAGGGAGCAAAAGGAAGTACGGGATTAATAAAAGAGGAGTTTCCCCGATGAACGATTATCTCATGCTTGAGGCAAAGTTTCCGTGGTATGCGGACTTTGTCAACTACTTGGTCACGGAGTTCTACCTTCTGGATCTATCACCGCATTTCAAGAGAAGAAATTCTTACATGATGTAAAGTTATACATGTGGGATGACCTCTACTCTTTAAGAGGTGCCGGACAAAATCATAAGAAGATGCGCACTCAAGAAGAATGGGAGGGAGTCCTACAACAACACTCGTCACCGTCGGCGGACATTTTGGCCCCACTCGCACCGGGCAAATGGCAAGGTATTGCAAAGTGGGCTATATTGGCCCACTTTATTTAATGATCGTTATTTGTTTGTGCAACAATGTGACAGTGCCGAATGGGAAACATTTCAAGGAAACACGAGATGCCAATGACCAATGTAATCAAGTGGAGTTGTTCGATGTGGGGATTGATTTTACGGGCCCATTTCCATCGCCTTCGGGTTATCAATATATTCTACTTGGCTGCGTGGAATATGTATCCCGTTGGTAGAGGCTATTCCTTCCAAAACAAATGATGCTCGTGTTGTAATGCGATTCCTTAAGAAAAACATCTTTACTAGATTCTATGACTCCAAGAGCTTTAATTAGTGACGGAGGGTCGCATTTTGTAAACAAATTGATGAGCAATTTATTGGCAAAATATGGGGTCAAACATAAAGTTGCATTGGCATATCATCCACAAGCCAATGGACAAAGGTAAGTGGCTAACAGGGAGATCAAACAAATCCTTGAAAAGACGGTGAACATCAACCGAAAAGATTGGGCGTTAAAATTGATGACGCTTTGTGGGGCGCATCGACAAAGATATAAGACACCGCTGGGCACATCCCCTATCAACTTGTTTTCGAAATCGTGCCACTTACCGTGGAGTTAGAACACAAGGCATCAGGCGTCAAAAAGCTAAATATGGATTTTCGTAAAGCCGGCGAGGAAAGGTTGCTCCATTTGAATCGATGGAAGAGTTTCGGGGATGAAGCTTACTAAAACTCCCGAATTTATAAGGAAAGAACCAAGAGGTGGCATGATAAGATGATCAAGAAAATAGAGTTTTTACCGGGAGAACCTGCTCCTATACAATTAACGCCTTAAATTTTTCCCGAGAAAACTCAAGTCTAAGTGGTTGGGGCCATTCGTGATAAAGAAAGTATTGAATCCACCCGGATTGTAGAATTGTTGACAAAAGAAGGTGAGACTTTCATGGTAAACGGCCAACGGATTAAGCACTACTTCCACCGAGGAAATCAAGAGAAGGTGACATCCACCACCTTGCGCGATTGCAATTTAACAAAACAAAGGCCAAGCTAAAGACGTTAAATATAGCGCTTGTTGGGAGGCAACCCAACGGTTTTTCGTGGTGACTTTCATTTTTGTGTGTTTAGTTTCAATTTTGTGTGATTTGAGTGATTTGATATGCGTGTTTCTATTAATGAGTGCGATTTGTGTGTTTTTGTTTCATTTTTTGTGTGTTTTTATTCAAAAAAATAAATTTCAATTGTCAGACAGCGCACGGTAACTCAGGCGCTGGCGCACCATCCGTGCGCCCTACAGAGAGTTGAGGATTTCACGGTGGCGACGGTAGCTCGGCTTCGACGCACCACCCGTGCGCCTTGCTGTAGATCGGGCATAAATAAGAGCAGCTTTTAAATCGCTTCTTCTTCTCAAAATCCCCAAATCGCGTTCCCATTCCCCAACTTCCTTGCCTTCCAAATTTCTTGTAATTTCCACCTAAATTCTCCCATTTAATCACTCCCCATCACATTAGAACCACAATTTGCATTGTATTCAAGTTTGATTGAAGAAAATTGAAGATAAAGCACCTAGTGGTTCAAGTTGTTCACTTTGATTCGAAATTCGAAAATTCCGTAAGAGCTTCGTTTTTTCTTGTGAATTTCTTGTCAATTATGTAATGGGAATCATAATTGGTGCTAGCTTTGATATTTTTGCTATGTTTTGAATGAAATATTCTTTAAGGCAATTTATCAAACACTTTGTGGGCATGTGTAATCGAGGACATTTTGATGATATATTGATGAATAAGGCATGACCAATGATTGTTTGAGCTAATACCTTTCTAGAATGGCCATAATTTTACTTGCTTGGGGTAGTTGATCGATCAAAGTGAAAGTAGGAAGTGAATTTGCATCACCTAATATGTTAGTGTTAATCACCTACTTTGTTATTGCCATTGATGATACCGATGCTAATGGAATGTATTTCGGTACAAATCCTTCATGGCGAGCGAAGAAATCCCCTGTGGTGGAAGGAGACGTGCACGCGGGCGCACAAACCAGCACGCTGCACCGCCTGCAGGTAGACCAAAACCTCCGCGGCATATGGGGTTGAATTGACAAACGCAGATGATCTTGAGCGATGGAATCGCTTGATTGGTTGCCAAATAGCTCCATCACGCTATGCCGACGATGATCGTACTCCAAACTTTGGGGATACATGAGGACGTTTGGCGTCTCTTTGCAAAGGTCGGATGGACCAATTTCACGAGCCGAAGGTGGCCGACCTTTAAACGATACACATTGGAGTTTTTGAGTACCGTAGAAGTACTCAAACAAGGCGGACTTTTGAACCATATATGATACACTTTCGTGGGGAACGTCAGTGAGACAACTATCTATGACCCAATTGAACACCATTTTTGAGGTTCCAACGAACGCCTGCACTACCGATGCCCCATTGTGATTAATATGACTTTTCGAGAATGCTTGTGGAAACACCACAAACGAGGCCTATGTTGTATGCCGCATGCACCGCCAAAGCCTCTCGATCCGAATCCAGCCCTAAGACATACAACGCGTGATTGGATCGCATCCTCCGTGTTCGCCCGAGAAAATATTGGAGGGATGACTACGAAGGAGTTGTATCTACTATGGTGTATGCTCACAAATACCCCCTACAACACGGTCCGTCAATTTCAGCAGAGCAAATGAAAGCTTAGCTAGGCGGGAAGGGGGTACGATTTCTATAGGGGGCCTCATTACCCCTATCGCCTAAGATTTCAAGGTCGATTTCCGAGGCTCGAGCCTATTCCGGCAGCACTGGTTAATTTGGCATCGTTGCACCACATGAAGTTCATAGCAAACGAAGACAACACATTGGTACTTCTACGTAAGAAAGGTGTTGCATTTCCGCCGCCTAACCCGCCATACACCACAAGCCGATACATTGGGGACACCACCAACTTTCCTAATGAACTCGACGCACATAACCGAATTACAGAGGCTATAGATGCAAGGAAGAGGCGCAGAGTTGAAGGTTTCGTGATGAAGAGGATATGGTGGCGGATGAGGATGAGATACGTGGAAGAGAAATGGGGTGGAACCTCATCACCCCCAAATCGATATGATATACCCGAGTCCTCACACGGAGGCGATTACCCCCGATGTTCTCAAAGTGGGATCGTCCCGCATTTCATAGTGGGAGGACCCCAACGCGCATCGATTTTCAAGACATGTTATATGCGTTTGGGGAGGACTTACGCGGCAAAGAGAGGAGTTGAGGCAACAGGGGGAGAATTTGAGGCAACATCGGCCGATTTTTCTCGTCAACGAGCGCTATGATCGGGCGTCCGGAGGAGACGTGGCAAGTGCTCCAACAGCTTATAAATGTGGCATATTTCCCAAGGCCACTTCCCACCGCCGCCACCGCAGTTGATTCGTATATCCCCACTTTTCGTTATTGAAATTTTATTTTTTCCTTAGACACTATAATTTCATTCAAGTTTGAGGAGAGATAGTATTTTAATATATGAAAAGTGTGGATACAAAAAAAAATATAATCATGCATTTTGTGTTTTCATATAGTTGCATTAGAGCATTCTAGGTAGCATTGCATCGTGAGCACGTTTATGGCTTTAGCACGTCTATTGCTTTCAGTAGTGGTTAGAGTGAGTTGACCGGGCATGTGCAACTTGTTGTTTGTGTGTTGATTGAAAATTCATATTGTTGGGATTGATGTTGGTTATGAGTTGATTGAGCTTGAATAGATAACATTGAGCATGTTGATATAGAAAACTTGGTTTGATGCTTTGAATTACATAATTGCAAGCCTCGTGAGCTTTTGAGCCTTTTATCGTCGTATCTTGTGCAGTCTTGTTGTGATTTGAGTGTATCATTCATGTTGTTAAAATTCTAGAACTTGCTTTGGGTATCTCCGTCAAGGCCACATGTTGTATGCGAATTGTGAATGTCATAAAAGGCCATCTTTGTTAGCCTTTCAGCCTTTTGCTTTCCTACAAATGATGAAATTCCTTGTTAGCCAAGTTGAGCCTATTGCCTATTTTTTTGATAACCTCAAGATTTAAGCTTTGAACTTGATAGATCCATCACCCTAAACTCGAGTGTATAACGAGAGTAAAGGGAATAAATGGAGTTGAAGGAGTAGGATAAATGGGCATACTTGGTTAAATGGAACAAAAAGAGGAAGGAAAGGAGTTGAAAAAGAAGTGTTGAAAATGCGCAAATGAAAAAATTGAAAAGTCGATAAACTGGGGGCGAAGGATTGTGATTTGAGGCGATTCTCAAAAGAAAGAAAGGAAATGGAGATAAATAAAGTTGATAAAAATGAGGGATGATTGGAGTAGCATATGGGATTGTAATGTAAATGATTGATATGCTCATCGGTCTATATACCGAAGTTTGAGTCACTTTATCCAAAATTTTCTACCCAAACCAAAGAGCCTTCATTACAACCAAATGAGAAAGTCCTTTTTGATTCACAAATTGCATACACTCTAGTGGCGGAGATATGAGACGAATTGCAAGCCTATGGTAATTTTGCGACATCGAATTGATTTGAGCGTAAACACGTCCTATATCCTCGTGAGATGAGAGTATACACTTAACTTTGAGAGTTGGAATTGAGCATTTCACTTTGTTTTACTTGAGGCGTGTTCTTTGATCGATATTTGAGGCTTGATTGGGTTGTGCTCAACATTCATGACGAACAATATGGATCTTCTTGTGGGTTCTCCGTGTGCGTTGTTATTCTTATCTCCTCGTTGTGCCTTCGTGTTCTAAACATTGTTGATCGGGACGGTCAATAGTTTAAGTTTGGGGGATTTTGATAGGTGTGAGTTTTGCATGTATTTTGAGGCGTATTTGCTATAATGATGGGTAAACATGCACATACTGCGTTAAATGTTACATATTCACTCCTTGTGGAAAAGATATTACACTTTGCTTATTTTGTAGGAATTTCATGATATTTGAAGCAAATTGAATACGAATACGAGGATAGCAAAGTGGAAACACGGAGAATTGAGTGAGTATATGAAAAGTGAAGCCAAAAAGAGCGAAAGTTGAGCGTCTAAGGAAAAGACAGGGGCAAACGGGTTGGGCGTGCCTCTCGTGCACCACCGTGCACCCTTCGAATAAAGAAACTTTGAGCCTCTCGCATGGCGCACGGTAGGTCGCGCTCCTACGCACCACCCGTGCGCTCTGCTGCAGAAGGGATAAATTATCGGGATGGGCGACGGTAGCCCGGCTCCGACGCACCACCCGTGCGCTCTCAGAGACTTGATTATTTCAACAGGTGGCGACGGTAGCAGGTGGCTCCAACGCACCACCCGTGCGTCTGCTACTGAATCCCATAACTGCAAAAGATTATGCCCTAAACTTGAAGGTGGGTATAAAAAGGCTTTTTGGGGCGCACACAAGGATATTGTGGCACTTTTGGGATCTACAACACAAGACAAGTGGTCAACTCTTGGAAGAAGATATCAAGAGATTTTCGGGTTTTGAAGTAGATTAACGAACTCTTGTGGATGTTTTGATCTTAGTTGAAGTTATTATCTTGAAGCCTATTTGAGTATTTTGAGCTTATTCTTGTTTTATCACTTGATCAATGATTTAACTTGTTTGATATATTGATTCATAATTCGAGAGATGAGTTTCAATATTAGATCTTGAATACTCGACACAAATATTTGCATGAATCGAGAGGTTTGTAAATATTTGTGAGGATATTTGATCTTTTTAAACTTTTGGGAGTTGAATGCTTCATGTTGAGTAGAGATGCTAGCATAAGTATTTCAATCTACGTTTTATATGCATCTCGAGAGGAGGATAAAATAGTTTTGTGATCGCCTTATAGGAATATTGATAATAACGTGGCTTGATTAAACCGACAACAAGAAGATTATTAATCGAAAACCTTAACTCGAAATCCATTTCATTATCTTGATACTTCTATCATTTGTATTATCTTAATCTTGTGTTTTAGTGATTTAAATTGTCTTAATCTCAATACAACAATCATCCAATTTCGATCGCCTAAATAAAAATAAGACTATCTTGGATCAATACTTAGCGCATAAATTTATTAGTCTCCGTGGATACGACCTTTGCTTACCCTATTCTATAAACTACACCGTACACTTGGCGGTGAAGCTAAAAGTGTAGGCGAACACTTAGCCGATTTAACTCCTCTCCTCGTATGTAAATATTCACCGTCTGCCTAACTCGGTACAACGTTTTTCCGATACGGTTGATTCACTTAATTGATTTAAGAGTTCAGCTCTTTTTCCTATTTTCGTGTTTCATTTCTTTTCTTTGAGTCTTCCGAGTGTCAACTCACCAATTAACCCTAACTCATGCCGAGTTCTTCAAATCTTGACTCACATAATGGTTTTGTGAATATGTCACCTAACCGATTATCGTTGAAATATATTCCAAGGTGATGTCCTTCTTTTCAACATGATCTCTTATGAAGTGATATCTCGACATCGATATGCTTTGTTCTTGAGTGCAACACAGGATTTTGAGTGATTGCAATAGACTTGTGGTTATCACACATGATTGGAATTTCTTTTCTTCAACTTCATAGTCTCTCACCATTGCCTCATCCAAAGGACTTGGGCATAAATTGCCCATGCCTATGTATTCGCTTCACCAGAGGTGGCTATTGAATTTTGCTTTTTTGCTAAACCAGAAATTAGCCTATTTCCAAGCATTTGACATGTGCGTGAGGTGCTTTTTCCGTCAACTCTACATCCAAAGATAGTCTCGAGTCCAATAACCAATTAGCTTGAATCCGCCTTCCTTGGATACCATAAGCCAACTTCGCTTCCTTTCAAATATCTCAAGATCTCTTGGCCGCAAATCATGTGGTTTCTTTTTGGAGATTGAAATCTTGCACATACACCTACAAAGAAATGTGATGTCCGCCCGCTTGTTGTGAGATAAAGCAATGATCCAATAAGTGCTCAGTATCTTGTTTGATCTATAGGCTTGCCATATCGCATCCATATCCAATTTGATCGATGTATTCATTGGTATTTTCACGTAAGACTTCTCTTCCATACCAAATTTCTTCATTAAATCTCTCGTGTATTTTGTCCGACTTATGAAGGTTCCATCCTTCATTGTTTCACTTGGAGTCCAAGGAAGAATGTCGCCTCTCCCATCATGCTCATTTCGAATTTGCTTTGCATCGATTTGAAAATTTATCACACATGACTTTTTGTTTGTGGATCCAAAGATGATATCATCCACATATATTTGAACAACAAAAGATACTCTTCCTATCCCGAATTCAAGAGTGTTCTGTCCACTTTGCCTTTTTGTGAATCCGTTTCACCAAGAATTGTGACAATGTATCATACCATGCTCTAGGTGCCCTGTTTCAACCCATATAGAGCTTTCTTGAGTTTGTATACTTTGTCTCCAAGAGTCTTCTGCTCAAATCCTCGGAGGTTGTTCAACATACACTTCTTCTTCCAATAAACCATTAAGAAATGCACTCTTTACATCCATTTGATACACAATAAAGTTCTTGTGAGTCGCATAGGCAAGAAACATCCTTATGGCTTCCAATCTTGCCACATGGGCAAATGTTTCATCAAAATCTATCCCTTCTTCTCGCAATATCCTTTCGCTATCAATCTTGCTTTGTTTTTACCACGTAACCTTCCTCATTCATCTTGTTTTCGAATACCCATTTAGTGTCAATAACATTTTGATGGGTTGGTCTTTGAACCAATTCCCACACTTTATTTCTTTCAAACCGATTAAGCTCTTCTTGCATGGCTTGAATCCAATGTGTGTCATCCAATGCTTGTGACACATCTTTTAGGCTCTATTTGTGAGATGAAGCATATGAACATTGCTTCTTGTTGAGTTTTGGATCTCGTTTTTGACACCTTCTCTAACATCTCCAATGACTAGTTCTCGTGGATGGTCTCTCCCATCTTACATCAAAGTTGGAGTAAAGTTAATCAATGATCTGTCTTTGGTACTGTGTTGCTTTGATCAGCTCTCTCATCATCACTTAGCCGCAGATTTTCCAACTGCTTTTGAGACTCACTATCTCATCTTCATCCGGGTTTATAATTCAGCTTTAGCTTCAAAGATAGGGACTCTTCTCGCATGGTTGGTTGATTCAAATTTTATCACCTTACTCTTCAATGTCTTCTCCATTTATATTCGCTCATCAAACACCACATGAATGGATTCCTCTCGTAACCATAGTCCTCTTGTTGAGTACTCAGAGGCTTTGCTTTGGTGAGTATCCCAAGAAGATACCTTCATCGACTTTAGCATCAAAAGCCTTTAAATTATCTTTGCCATTGTTATGGATGAAGCATTTGCATCCAAATATTTTAAAATGTGCAACATTTGGCTTTCCTGGCCCAAATCTCATAGGGAAGTCTTTGTCACCGTCTGCTTATCATGCATCTATTTTGAGTAAAGCATGTTGTGTTTATCGCTTGACCCCAAAATCTTTTAGGTAGCCCGCTTCAGCCTAACATGGTCCTTGCCGCTTCTTTGAGAGTTCTATTCCTTCTTTCTCGCAACTCCATTCGTTGTGGAGTCCTTGCAGATAATTCATGACCAATACCATTTTCAATATAAAGATCGAGTGATTATATTATTGACAAACTCGATTCCTCACGATCTTATTTTGATAATGGATTGACTTTTCTCATTTTGAATCCTCTTCATCAATTGTGGTAGTTTCAGAGAGTTTCTTTCTTCTTACACATGAATATTGTCCATGTATATCTTGAGTAGTCATCTACTACCACCAAGGTGTATTTCTTTCCACTTATGCTAGTTTGGTTCAATCGACCAAATAAATCCATATGTAGCGGTGCAATATTCTTGTTGAAGATGGACATGTCTTTTTTCTTTGAATGATGATTTAATTTGCTTTCCCATCGGCATGCATCACATACACTTTCTTCTTGTATAATCGAGTTTGGAAGTCCTTCTACAAGATCGCTTCCGCAAGCTTGTTAATTGTTTTGAAATTCAAGTGACTCGGCTTTTTGTGCCACAACCAACTTGATTCAGTTGTTCTTTGCTAGTAGACAAGTGCTTGGTGTTGCGGTTGACCAATCTACACATACATGTTCTTTTGTCCGCATCCTTGCAACACAACTTCATTGGATTGATGTGTCCTTGATTTGGCATATACCCATGTTGAATCCAACATTGTAGCCTTTGTCACGCGAGTTGGCTAATACTTAGCAGATTGAATTTGAGTCTTTCAACATATGCAACATCCGTGATTTCTAATCCATTTTTCTTGATGGATCCAACGCCTTTATTTCTCCCCGAGCTTCATTTCCTCCAAATATGACTTTTACACCTCGACTTCCTTGAATTTTGATAGATTTTTCTTGTTTCTGTCATGTGCCTGGAAGACCACTATCCATGTACCAGGTTCCTTCGCACTTGCCTTGAACTCCGCAATCAAGGAAATTAAGTTTTAGGTACCCATACTTGCCTGGGTCCCGAGGGGTTAGTATTGTAAGATGATCCAACCAACCTATAGCCAAATGATTTGACTACAAGGGGTTGCCATCTATCGTGCCATAATCATAATTAATTTTGGCAAATTGCTTGGGGTTCTAGGTTCATACAACTGTCTCTTTTGTCTCGTATGTCGTGCAGGTGTTTTAGCAATTGCCTTATTTGGGTAGTCAGTGACATTTTCGAGTGTAGTGCCTAGTGCATATGTGTGTTGATGAAAACTCTTATACCTTTGGAATGGCCTTTTCGAATTCTGTGCCTTTGCCACTTAGACATAGGTCTTTGCCGAAAGTTCACATTATCCCAATCACTTGGCTTGGGTACTTTCTACCATTCCCATCATATGTGTTTCTTTTATAGAACTTGGGGTTTTTGGTAGCTCGTTTCTTCTTTACGAGTATTTCTGTTTGGAGTTTCTTTGAGGAACTCGGCCGATTTCTTCTCGCTTGTCCCTCAAAGACACTCAATCCGGTTGTTTTCCTTTTCCTTTATAGTCAAGGCCAGTTTGCTTGTGATTGTGCTTTGAATAAATGTGTGCACCATTTGGAGTTTGGATTTTAGAGATACTTCATTGCTTGAAGATCCTTTTTCCAAAATCACTTTTGAGCTTGACATAGCACAAAGGAATTAAATCCTAAGCCTGCCTTATCTCCACATTCTCTTTGGCTCATAATAAGATCATCCAATGATTTAGATGTCTTAGTGAATGAGGAAATCACATTTTTGAGATCATTCTCCTCTTTTCTATAGCATTATCTCGCTTATTAGCCTAACATTTTCAGCCTTTAGACTTTCATTCTCATCAACCTATTTGACTTAGGTACTCGGCTCCTTAGTCACCGTGAGTTTTGGCATTGAGCAGTGTTTTCCTCATTTAGTAAAGTGTGTGAGGATTTAATGTGTTCAAAATCTTTCATCATTTCGCCTAATGAATCATAAAGATCGGTGGGTGATGAAGTGTGTGTGTCACATCACTATCACTAGAGTCCGAGAGTGATGAATTAGAGTGTACCTCATCTTCTTGGTCGTTGATCTTGTTCCTTGGCCATTAAATAGATCTTCTTCTTCTTCGTGAGTCACTTGAGTAGTCGCCTTCACTACTCTCAATCATGTTGTGTCTTTGACTTGGTCGTCTCAATAGCCGATCTCGCAGACCAACATTGCCTTTTTCTTTTCTTGTATTCTTTCTCTCAAGACCTTTCTTTCTTCTTCATTCCTCGTATTTGTTGACGGCAGGATATGGGCAATCAATGGCATAGTGACTGGTTGTTTGCGGTCCAAAGATAGATTTTCAACCTTTTGATCACTCTTTCCATTCTTGGATTGTCGGCCCCTTTGATATTCAACTTTTTGATGCTCGGCTCTCTTGGTTGGCCTATCTTCCTCTTGACTTGGAGTGAGCCGAGTGTCTTCCGAGGATTCGCCCTTGCCTCTCTTGTAGTTCTTATTGAAGAACTTGTTAAACCTTTTAACCATCGTATTTATTTCTCTTGGTCAATGACTTTTGACCTCAACTTCTTTTGCCATCCTTAACAACAGAGAGTACCGCTTGGGCACAAATTGCCTCCTCCTGGTCTTTTCTTCTCACTCAAATTTGTAGGCTTTGAGATCCGAGAATAGTTCATGGTTGGATGTCTTGGATAGGTCCATGGAATGTCTCGGTGCCATGACCTTCATTTCCCATTCACGGGGACTTCTTAGAATCTTCATACACATTTCTTCTCGTGGTATATTCTTTTCCAAGTGCAGATAGCTCGTTGGTAATTTCGTGGAACCGAGCATCCGGTGATTCAAGGTCTCTCCCGCAAGCATTTTAAAATTCTCAAATTTCAGATAGCAACCGATATTTTATTTTCCTTGATTTGTTTCGAGCCTTCACAAATCAATGTTAACTTGTCCTGCATTTCTTTACCGTTTTGCATGATTTGACTTTATTGAACATGGCTTTGTCCAATGTTTTGTAAAGAATGTCCTTGGCCACATTGTCCAAGTTATATCTTTTTATGTCATCATTTGTCCATTCAAATTCTTGGTTTTTCAACCATATCGGTCCGGGAGCAACATCCTCTTCACCTTCACCGCAGCCTCTCCTTATTGTGTTCACCTTCAAAATTTGCATGGCCCATCCTCTATCACTATCCACATCTCATCGTAATGCCGATAGATGAGCTCGATACGAATTTTCCAATCATCAAATTCTTCAATTGTGAACATAGGGATGCGTGTCAAATTTGCTTCCATGATAATAACTTTTCTTTGGTAAAAAGAGTTTTGAAAGATCAAGTACTAAAATGCACTTTTTTTTTAAATTGGAGATCTAGTTCAAGAACTGCCATGCGGAAGGTTCAATGAACCAACCGCCTCGATACCATTTGTAGGTCCCGAGGGTGTGAGTGTAAGGTTTAGAAGGGGGTTGAATAAACCTTACCAACTTTTCGATTTAGTCCTTTTAAATATTCGAGTTAATACTTCACAGCTTGTGTCCTGATGGATGCTAAGTTAGTTAATCAAAGAGTTAGTCACTCAACGCACTGACCGAGTGTTGATGGAATAACTCATTGTTTTGACTAAAGACTTAACTCGACTGTGATTTGTTTTTGTATGTCCCAAGGGGTGTAAGTGTAAGGTTTAGAAGGGGGTTGAATAAACCTTACCAAATTTTCGATTTAGTCCTTTTAAATATTCAGAGTTGATACTACAGCAATTGTGTCCTAAGTGGGACACTAATTTAGTTGATCAAGAGAGTTAGTCTTCAACAGACTCAATCGATGTTGATGGAATAACTCATTGTTGGGTCTAAATTAACTCAATGTGGTTTGTTTTTTGGAAGACTTAACACCCTTAAGTTTGGTTAAGCAAGGATTTAGTGCTTGGTTTAGTACTTAGAAATTATCAAGTGGATAGCAAATTTATCGCCAGATTTAAACAATTAAGATGCAGGAATTAAAGTCTTTGAAATGTAAATGACACAATGAAATTTTTATAGAGGTTCAAGATGGGGTAATTCTTCTACTCCTCTCTTCTCCAACTCCCGGAGGAATCCACTAGGTATTGATCAAGATACAAAGTGGTATCAGCCCGGATACAAGTCTTGATCACACGGTGACTTGATCCTTTGGCACTCGGCCTGAGACGCCTTGATCACTCGGTGGCTTCTCGTGACGACTCGCCTTTCTTCACAGGGCACCGCTTTGCTACTATACAGCCCACTTGCTCAAGCACTTTGGATTTGATCACGAAGCCCTCCAAAAGCTCAAGACTTGGTTCGACTTGAACCTTCCTACAATCCTTCGTGGAATGTAGACCCCTTTGATTTTTTCAAGATTTTCCTCTTCAACCGATTGAAGTTATCTTTCCTTCACAGTGAGTGTTGGATTGATGTTCTTCGTAGTGTAGCTTGAGGATTGAGAATATTTCAGATTTTCTAATAATTGGTTGAACGTTTTTGGTTCTCGTCCGCTTTTTGTCTCCCTTCTCAAATAAACTCCTCGCCTTTTATAGTGATCTTTCAAAAATTTGCCCGTTGAAGAGATAGCTTATTTTTGAAAGTCACTTGCGTCGTTGGCTTGTCTTGTTGTTGCAAGTCCCTTGAATTGCCATTTCTCTCGTATGAATTGTTATTCACCTTTTCGAGTTCGACACGGTGTAGTGTTTCCCATCGTTGGTTTGTTCCTTTTGCACGCGCGGGATCGAGCACTTCGAGAAAGGTGGTATGGAGATATTACTTGTTTAGGTAATTCTCTTGATTTTCGGCAACGGATCTTTTTCGCTTATCTCGACTTGACCGCATTTCTTTGCTTTCCCAGGTGACTTAGAGTCGCCTTCCAATCATTGGATGACTCTTCCGCCACTTCAACTTGAGACTTGGCTTTTCTTGAGCCGACTTGATCGATGCTCCACTCACCGCATCTCACCGGGTAGAGTTCCCGCTACTTTCTTTGCCATACTCATTGCCTCGCAATGAGTCTTCCTTCTAATCTCCAGCTTGTCTTTTGCATGTTAGGGCGTAGGCCGATTTAACTCACCTTGGCCATCCCTATTTATTACAATGCATTTTACAACAAAAGATGGGGTGCCAACATCCTATTCTAAGTTTTACATGGCATTCATCAAAATCTAAACAATAAATTTCCTAAGAATTTCCCCTTTTTGATAATGCCAAAACTTAAATCATTCAAAAATGCAAAATAGCAAAGATACATACAGATAGTGTATTCACATGAATGTATGCGTAGAATCAATCTTTTTATTGATCATAACATTCTTGTTCTTTTACACAATCAAGTTTACAAGGTGTATCGAGCAAACATTTGTCTACGTAAAATAAAGAATTTATAGCTTTATTGCGTAAAACTTACATAGTATGTATTTACATCATAAAATACATGAAGGGTGAACAACAACACTTCATCTCCTTCATTGTCTCTTCTTCTTTCATCTTGTTCAAGATCTTCTCGCTTCTTTTCTTCTCTTTTTCTCGTCGCTCACCGCTTCTTCTTTTCTTTTCATATGCCTTCCTCGGCAGCCTTCATCTCTTCTTAATCTTTCTTGTCTTTCCTCCCATACCGAGTTTGTCTCTTGTTTTTCTTCTATTCTTTTTCGCATACTCAAGATTACTTTTAGCCACTTGCAAATTTGCTATTTGGTCAAGACCAGCCAAAGTAGATCCCTCCTTTCTTGCCTGGATCTACGATTCAATGTTTTTGGGGCAGGCCAGGTCCGAAACCTCTTCCTCCACCACACGCTTCTTCCTCTACCTCTTGGCGTGTATTGATCGGAGGTCTTCTTCTTTTTCACTGAGTGACCAAAGATAGTGATCGCCGGTAGTCTGTTGCTCGTCGCCTTCTTCACATAACGTGAGACCCTTTTTTTCCAAAGATAAGTCCAAGCTTGAGCCATAGACATATTTGCAAAGTATCCTTAAGATGCGAGCGTTTTAAATTCATCAACTGATCGGTTCGTCCCGACATCCGAAATGGCATAAGTGTTCTCGCTCATTGGAATGCCTCCATGTTGTTTCAAGATGTTCATAACCGGGCATCCATTCTTCCTTCCACTTCCTCCATCCCCGCTTCAATTGTCTTTTCTTTTCAACCATAGATATAGCAGAGTGTTGGAGTGGCAGAAGAGTCACAGGGAGTTTGTGCCGATAATGTCACCGTGACAAGACCTTGTTGGGGGTTTGTGCAATCTTCAAGGTCACATCTTTCGATCCTTCCCCTCAACAGATTTTCCTTTCTTTTGTTTCGCTTCCTCACCGTTTTTCCTTCGCACTTGATCCCCTTTTTCGGCTTCAGATCTCTTCAGGCTTTAAGCGTATTCCTCTTCCCTTTTTGGCATCATCAAAAAGAGAGGAACGCCCGAAACATCTCGCAAGCGTGAAGTCGAGCCGCCGATAGTCGAAGTTTCGTCTCGTCATGGCGGAGTATGCAAAGACGAAATTCGGATCGAGTAGCGTTGACTCACTGAAATTAGCTTCATCTCAGCCATGAGAAGGCTGAATTTTCTATTCATGTTTTCTTCCAAACGTCGAGATCACTCTTATTTTGCTCACGCAGCTAGCCTTTATCTCAAGAATGTGAGCTTCATGCATGTGCTCAATGTGTTCTCTCAACTTCGTTTTTGCATCAAGCATTCTCGCCTCTCCATACCAGCAGCCTTGTTGAACAATGTCCTCAAGTATCTAACTTGTTCCACACGCATTGTTTGCCGTGCATTGCCACCATTCCCGATCCTCGATCGTTATGCCCTCAAGTCGCGCAGCAGGATTGGCATCTCTCGTTGTCCGGCCGCATGTCCATAGAGGCCTCGATGCCTCTCCATCCGCTCAATCTCAAGAAATAATGCCTTGAACACTTTCGAACTTCACCGATTCTTCCGCGGTGATGGCCATGCAACGTCAAAGTCATAATCACCGAACGATGGTACTGATTTAAATGACAGGAGCTGGTCGGAAGCGTGCGAGCTCGTTTCTGACGACTCTTCATGGAGGTCGGGTACTCTAAGGAGAAAGGAAAATGATTCTACAAAGGAATCATCACGGCCAACGGATTTGTTCAATGATGAGAGGCGCGCGAAGTTCCTTTTTGAGTCGAACCGCCGCAGCTTGGGAACCCGCGCAGCTGAACTGCTTCACTGGGTCTTTTGTGAAGTGGACCCAGCTTGCCGAGCCTCGCTTGTCTCACGCCTTCGTTGGTCTCATTTGGTTTCTCCATTGAGTGGATCGGTCCTCGGCCTTATCGGAGCGTCATCGGATCGATGATGAGATTTCCATTGGTGGCTCATCATCAAAATTAAAGGTTTGACGAGTAGTCTTGGGATCGACTTGCTCGTGCTTGGAACATCCGCAATGAAGTCTTTTGAGTCGTCACACGGATGACTCGCCTTTTCTTCGTCGCTTTTCCGATCCCGTAAAGGTTACATCAGATTATCCTGGGAATCATGAAGTGCGCTTTATCTCCTTTTTCGGATGGGTCAATGATAGCAGGAGGGATGTTCTCTACTTCAGCCTTCTTTACCCCGAAATCTCAACCTCCCGTGGGCCTTCATTACCTCCCGCAGCCTCGACCGCAATGAGGCTCGACCTCCCTTTCGACAAAGGTCACTGCCTTAGGGTCTTTCGTGGTGGCATCCATTGAGTCTCAACCCCATGGATTGCACTTTCATCGCCCTGCAGTGTTAACTCCCGTGGTCGTTCCTTTTCGTGCCTCGATCGCATCGCTAGCCGTCATATTAGCCTTCGTGAGTTGTTGGCACCTCACCAAACAGCTTGATCTCAATCGCCTCGAGCTTCGTTGATGACAACTTTATTCGCTTAGTGTTTGTACTTCCTCCACTTCGCCTCCCGGATTCGCGTTGTTGAGTCATCGCAAAGATTCTCCGACCTTGCCGCAGGTGGAGGGAGTTTCCCTCACCGGGCGCACCACCGAGTGACTTGGAATGGGGTCACTCGTCTCCGGACTCCATTACTTTCTATTGAGTGTTCATGTCAGTTGGGCAGTGGTAAGACACCTTCAATAGGGGTTGGCTCGATCGGGTCCCCACTATCCCGCCATCGCTAATTCCCTTATCGCTTTCTTCCGAGTGAGTCGGGAAGTGGTGGCAAAGAATAACGGTGGCGATTTGTCGAACCACTCCCATTGGATCAATTTCACCGTGTTCGAGGACTCTCGGTCCCTCCATCAATCTTCTCGATTCGGATGCTTGAGCATTTGCAACTCTTCGGATCCTCATCCATCTCATCATCATAAAAGACATCAAGGAGAGGATGTGTGTTCTGCGGGTGCCGAGAGATAGGCAGATGATGGCCTTCTCACGTGCCTCGCCTTCCTCTCGCTGTCTTTTTCCTTCTCCTTGTCCTTGAAGATCTGGCAGGATATCTCGTGCAGCTTGTCTTCATCCATCTTTGGATCACAGTGGTTAGGCAAGGAAGTTTAACAGCTTCTCTTCTTCTTCTATAAACTCGGGCCGTTGGAACTGTTCCTCGATTTACTCAATTTCCATTTCCTCCACTCACGCAGACGATTTTGATGTCCGGGTAAGGTGGAGATAGATCATCACATCACATCACCACTCTCTATCGCCTTTTCTTGTGTCTCACCGTGCGGACTACAACTACTTTTTCAAAGGTTGCTTCTGTTGATCGCTCTTCAGCACTTAGTTGTTTCATCAATTACATCCGTGACTCGATCGCTTCAAAGAGTTTTCGTATTTGTTCCACTGAGTGGTCGACTAGCCGGGTTTTTCAAGCTCGGAGCGCTTTGATGATTCTTCTTCGTCTTCTAGTTTGTACCAGAGGGATTTCTCGGTTCGTAGAGTCGCTTTTTCTTCGAGTCTTGGGCGGCGGGGGGCCTAAGTGTTTTTTTCCGAGGAGCCGCCTTGGCTTATCGTTCTCCTCTTTTTGACGATCGGAGAAGGTATTTGAAAGTCCTTCTCGACCGCCGCCGGCCGGGGTGAGACACGGCCGCAGCAGGGGGGTGACTCCGCAGGGGCAGGAGAGAGTTTGACTTTCTTTGTCGCAGAGCAGCATTTTTCTTTAGTACCGCAGGGCGCTTTTTCTTTTGGTGGAGAGGAAACAACAGATCTTCAGTGGTCACCGATTCCCCTCACTCGTGTCGCCTCTTCTTGGCGTAGCTCTCTTCTCAGGCGCTGAGAGGTTTGATCTCAACATCCTCTTGTTAACATGGAACGCCTTTCCATGCTCCAAGAGGGACACCTTTCACCTCCATCATCCGCCAATCACTGTGCCATATCCTAGGGATCCTCCAAATGTGCCATCTTCCTCAAGGTTTTGTTCCCTACATTCTCGCATAGTCTCATGTCAGAGACAAACTCAAACCCATTTATTTTCCTTTCTTCAATGATCGCCGCCATCACAATCAACTTTGCTTTTGACATTGGTCAAAGCCGCCAAATTTGATGTCAATGCATTTGGCAACTATGTCCAACAACCTTGTGATAATCCTCCTTCAAACAGCCTCTTGTTTGCCGTGGTAAACTATTTTATCAAAGATAGTCGGGCTTGGCTATTTCCTTCCAAGCAAAGAACATCCAGGTTTACATCGCCTTCGCTAATTTCGATGCTCCTTCCGTTGGTAGTGAGCAATGTTCACCAAATCCTCGCGAGATGGTGAGTCTTTTTCCGTGAACAGATGACTTTATCCCTTCATCGTGAATCTCAAAGATTCACGAGAATCGCGGCGACTCCTCCACATAAGTCATCGGATATTCCAAAGATAAAAAACGATTTCAGCCCGTGACGCTTTCCAATTTCTCAACGATTTTCTTCACTAGGTGTCATCGGACCCTGTTTCACCATGCCGCCGAAATCCACAAAGAGACCGGTGTGGATTTGCTTTCCTAACTTGACAAAATCATAGGTTGGTGCCATTTTTCAGATTTTATCAAGAAAACTTAGAGATTGATTTGAATATTGGTAGGGTTTTGAGAAGATTTTTGCTTTTGCTTCGAGAGAGAGAGAAATGAACAGTTTTGGTAGTGTGTGAGAGAAACGGACGAAAATGGTTTAAGTATGGTTTATGAAAGGACGCGGTGGTGGTTTTTGAAATGTGATCGAAATCAACGGTTTAGATTTTGCACGCCTATTTAGCATTTAATGTCTCGTATTTAATGCGGCAAAGATTTATATCCAATCATAAGCTTGTGTGTGCGGCTTTATGTTCTGTACACATCATCATTATGCCGACGTCATTCTTAAAAACATTCCCGCTTAGTAAAAACGATCGCGTTTTTGTCACTTTGCTCATAAGTGACTCGAACTTATCCCTTAGCCGATTTAACTCTTCTTCTCACGCTTCTTTCTTAGTGACTCAATTAAATAATTGACTTGGTATAGTTGTCTTTCCAATACTGGTGATTTACTTAAATTGATTTGTGAGTTCGGCTCTTTTTCCTTTTAGTGTTCCATTTCTTTTCTTTGATTCTTCCGAGTGTCACCACCAATTAACCCTAACTCATGTTTGAGTTCTTCAAATCTTGACTCACATAATGGTTTTGTGAAGATGTCACCAATTGTTTATCGCTTGAGATATATTCCAAGATGATGTCCTTCTTTTCAACATGATCTCTTATGAAGTGATATCCGACATCGATATGCTTTGTTCTTTGAGTGCAACACAGATTTTGAGTGATTGCAATTGCACTTGTGTTATCACACATGATTGGAATTTCTTTTTCTTCAACTTCATAGTCTCTCACCATTGCCTCATCCATAGACTTGGCACAACTTGTTTGCCCGCCTATGTATTCTCGCTTCATTGTAGAGAGGTGGCTATTGAATTTTGCTTCTTGCTAAACCAGAAATCACTGTTTCCTAAAGATTTGACATGTGCCTCGAGGTGCTTTTTTCACATTAACTCGCATCCAAAGATAGTCATAGTCCAATAGCCAATTAGCTTGAATCCACCTTCCTTTCGATACCATAAGCCAACTTTCGCTTCCTTTCAAGTATCTCAATATTCTCTTAGCCGTTGTCATATGGCTCTCTTTTGGAGCAGATTGAAATCTTGCACATACACCTACAAAGAAAGGTGATGTCCGCCTACTTGCCGTAAGATAGAGCAATGATCCAATAAGTGCTCAGATCTTGTTTGATCTACTGTGCTTGCCATCCGCATCCATGTCCATTTTGATCGATGTATTCATTGGTATTTTCACGTAAGACTTCTCCTCCATACCAAATTTCTTCATTAAGTCTCCGTGTATTTTGTTTGACTTATGAAGGTTCCATCCTTTAGTTGTTTCACTTGGAGTCCAAGGAAGAATGTTAGCTCTCCCATCATGCTCATTTCAAATTTACTTTGCATGAGGTTTGAAAATTTTTCACACAAACTCTTTTGTTTGTGGATCCAAAGATGATGTCATCCACATATATTTGAACAAGCAAAGATACTCTTTTTGTCTTGAATTTCAAAAGTGTTCTATCTACTTTTCCTTTTGTGAATCCATTTTTTTAGAAATTGTGACAAAGTATCATACCATGCTCGGGTGCCTGTTTCAATCCATACAAGGCTTTCTTGAGTTTGTATACCTTATCTCCAAGAGTCTTCCGCTCAAATCCTCGGAGGTTGTTCAACATACACTTCTTCTTCCAATAAACCATTTAGAATGCACTTTTTACATCCATCGATATACAATGAAATTCTTGTGAGTCGATAGGCAAAAACATCCTTATAGCTTCCAATCTTGCTACAGGAGCAAATGTTTCATCAAAATCTATTCCTTCTTCTTGGCAACATCCTTTGGCTACTACTTGCCTTGTTTCTTACCACGTAACCTTCCTCGCTCATCTTGTTTCGAACACCCATTTAGTACCAATAACATTTTGATGTGTGGGTCTTTGAACTAATTCTCATACTTTATTTCTTTCAAACCGATTGACTTCTTCTTGCATAGCTTGAATCCAATGTGTGTCGCTCCAATGCTTGTAACACATCTCTTTGGGCTCTATTTGCGAGATAAAGCATGTGAACATGGCTTCTTGTTGAGTTCGATCTTGTTTTGACACCTTCTCTTATATCTCCAATGACAAGTTTCGTGGATGGTCCCCAGCCCATCTTACATCAGGTTGGAGTAAGTTAGCCGATTGATCGTCTTGCGGTGTGTTCTTGTGTTCACTCTCTCGTAATCACTTAGTTGCAAATTTTCCACTGTTTTTTGAGATTCAACTATCTCATCTTCTTCTCGAGTTTATAATTCCGCCTTCACTTCAAAGATAGGGACTCTTCAGATGGTTGGATGATTCAAATTTTGTCACCGACTCTTCAATGTCTACTCCATTTACATTTGGCTCATCGAATACCACATGGATGGATTCTTTCGCAACCATAGTCCTTTTGTTGAGTATCAGAGGCTTTGCTTTCACCGAGTATCCCAAGAAGATACCTTCATCGCCTTTAGCATCGAAAGCCTTTAGATTGTCTTTGCCATTGTTGTGGATGAAGCATTTACATCCAAATATTCTCAAATATGCAACATTTGGTTTTCTTCCACCCAAATCTCATAGGAGTCTTTGTCACCGCCCTGCTTATCATACATCTGTTTTGAGTGTAGCAAGTCGTGTTGATTGCTTCACCCAAAATCTTTTGGTAACCCCGTCAGCCTAACATGGTCCTTGCCGCTTCTTTGAGAGTTCTGCTCCTTCTTTCTCGCAACTCCTCCATTCTCATTGTGGAGTCCTTGCTGGCGATAGTTCATGACCAATACCATTTTCAATACAATCGAAGTTATTATTTCATTGACAAACTCAGTTCCTCCGTCGATCTTATTTTGATAATGGTTTCGCTCTTCTCGTTTTGAATCCTTTTCATCGATTGTGGTAGTTTCTCAGAGTTTTTTTCTTCTTACACATGAATATTGTCCATGTATATCTTGAGTAGTCATCTACTACCACCAAGGTGTATTTCTTTCCACTTATGTCGGGCCGGTTCCATGGGCCAAATAGATCCATATGTAGCAGATGCAATATTCTTGTTGAAGATGAACATGTCTTTTTCTTTGAATGAAGATTTGATTTGTTTTCCTTTTGACATGCATCACATATACTTCCTTCAGATATCGAGTCCTGGAAGTCCTTCCACAAGACTACTTCGCAAGCTTGTTAATCGTTTTGAAATTCAGGTGACTCGACTTTTTGTGCCACAACCAACTTGATTCAAACCAGGTTTTGCTAATAGACAGACAGTGTCTGTGTGTAGCGGTTGACCAATCTACTACATACATGTTCTTTTGTCTCCGCAACCTTGCAACACAACTTCATTCGATTCAAGATCTCCTTGATTTGGCATACACCCATGTTGAATCCAACATTATAACCCTTGTCACAGAGTTGACTTATGCTTAGCAAGTTGAAGTTGAGTCCTTCGACATATGCAACATCCGTGATTTCTAATCCGTTCCTCTCTTGACGGATCCAATGCCTCTTATTTCACCCGAGCTTCATTTCCTCCAAATATGACTTTTGCTTTCCTTTAACTTCCTCAATTTTGACAGATTTTTCTTATTTCTGTCATGTCATATGTCCGGGAACAACCACTATCCATGTACCAGGTTCCTTGGCACTCATTCCTTGAACCCGCAATCAAGGAAATTAAGTTTTAGGTACCCATACTTGTCCGGGTCCCGAGGGGTTAGAATTGTGAGATGATCCAACCAACTTATAGCCAAATGATTTGGCTCTCTAAGGGGGTTGCCATCTATCAGTGCCATAATCATAATTAATCCTCGCAAATTGCTTGGGATTCTGGTTCATATACAAATTGCTCTCTTTTGTCTCAGATGCCCGTGTATAAGTTTTAGCAATCGCCTTTTGGGTAATTGTGGTGTCTCCGAGTGTAGTGCCTAGGTGCATATGTGTGCCGATAAAAGCTCTTATACTTTTGGAATGGCCTTTCCGAGTTCTGTGCCTTTGCCATTTGGGCTTATATTCCATAAGTCTATGCCGATGGTTCACATTATTCCAATCACTGGCTTGGATATTTTCTACCATTCCCATCATATGTAGTTCTTTTATAGATTTTCTGGGGTTTTTGGTAGCTCGCTTCTTCTTTACAGAGTATTTTCTGTTGGAGTTTGCCGAGGAACTCGGCCGAATCTCTTTTCTCACTGCCCTTTCAGCCGCACTCAACTCAACCGGTCGTTTTTCCTTTTCCTTTATAGCCAAGGCCGCTTTGCTTGTAATTGTGCTTTGGAGTGAATGTGTGTGCAACATTAAGAGTTTTGGATTTTTTAGACTCTTCATTGCTTGAAGATCCTTTTTCCAAAGTTACTCTTGAAGTTTGACATATCATCACGATGAGTTAAATCCTAAGCCCTGTCTTGTCTCCACATTCTCTTTGACTCATAATAAGATCATCTAATGATTTAGATGCCTTAGTGAATGAGGCAATAACATTTTTGAGGTCATTCTCCTCTTCTCTATGGCAAAGAATTTTCGCTATTAACTTAGCATTTTCAAATTTTTAAACTTTCATTCTCATCACCTATTTGACTTAGAGTACTCCTCCTTAGTCACTTTGAGTTTGGCTCTTGAGTAGTCGTTTTCCTCATTTAATAGTGTGTGTGAGGATTTAATGTGTTCAAAATCTTTCATCATTTTGCCTAATGAATCATAAAGATCAGTGGGTGATGAAGTGTGTGTGTCACGATCACTATCACTAGAGTCCGAATTTGATGAGTTAGTGTGTACCTCATCTTCTTGGTCGAGTTGATCTTGTTTCGCCATCAAGCGATCGGGCTTCTTCTTCGTAGTCACTTGAATAGTCAGCTTCATCGCTTCAATCGAACTATGTCTCTCTTCGACTTGGTCAATTTTTAGATCTCGCAGCCATCATTTTTTTCTTTTTTTTTTCTCAAGACCTTTCTTTCTTCTTCATTTCTCGTATTTGTTAACTACAGGATATGAGCGATCAATGGCATAATGACTGGTTGTCTACGGTTCAAAGATAGATATTCACCTTTTGATCACCTCTTTCCATTCTTGGATTGTCACCTTTGATATTGACTTTTTGATGATTGTTCTCTTGGTTGGCCTATCTTCCTTGATTTGGAGGAGCCGAGTGTCTTCCGGAAGATTCACCCTTTCTCTCTTGTAGTTCTTATTGAAGAACTTGTTGAACCTTTTAACCATCGGGCTATTTCTTCCGATCAATGACTTCTTTTGACCTCGGCTCTCTTCCCATCTTTAACAATTAGAGCAGTTGTTTTGGGGTACAATTGCCTCTTCCTGGTCTTTTTCTTCTCATTTCAAACTCGTAGGCTTTGAGGTCCGAGAATAGTTCATGGTTGGATGTCTTTGATAGGTCCATGGAATGTCTTAGTGCCATGACCTTAATTTCCCATTCATTTGGAAGACTTTTTAGAATTTTCATACACATTTCTTTCGTATATTCCTTTCCAAGTGCGGATAACTCGTTGGTGATTTTCGTGAATCGAGCATCCAGTTGATCCAGGTTTTCTCCCGAGATCATTTTGAAGTTCTCAAACTTTTTGTACCACTAATAATTTGTTTTCTTTGATTTGCTCCGAGCCTTCACAAATCAATGTTAGCTTGTCCTGCATTTCTTTAGCCTTGTTTTACATGATTTGACTTTATTGAACATTGCTTTGTCCAAGGTTTTGTAAAGGATGTCCTTGGCTACATTGTCCAGGTTGTATCTTTTTTTCGTCATCATTTGTCCATTCAGCTTCTTGGTTTTTCAACCATGATCGGGTCCGGGAGCAACATCCTCTTCTCCTTCACCGCAGCCTCTTTCTTACAAATGTGTTCACCTTTAAGATTTGAAGTGGCCCATCCTCTATCACTATCCACATCTCATCATGTAATGTCGATAGATGAGCCGCATACGAATTTTCCAATCATCAAATTCTTCAATAGTGAACATAGGGATGCGTGTCAAATTTGCTTCCATGATAATAACTTTTAATGATAAAAAGAGTTTTGAAAGTTTAAGTACTAAAGAAGACTTTGAAAAGTTTGGAGATCTAGTTCAAAAGTGCGGAAGGCTCAATTAACCAACCGCTCCGATACCACTTGTAGGTCCCAGGGGGTGTAAGTGTAAGGTTTAGAAGGGGTTGAATAAACCTTACCAAATTTTCGATTTAGTCCTTTTAAATATTCGAGTTGATCTTATACTGTTTGTGTCTGTGTGGACCAATTTAGTTGATCAAGAGAGTTAGTCTCTCAACGAGACTCAATCGAGCCGTTGATGGAATAACTCGTTGTTGGGTCTAAATTAACTCAATGTGGTTTGTTTTTTGGAAGACTTAACACCCTTAAGTTTGGTTAAGGATTTAGTGCTTGGTTTAGTACTTAGAAATTATCAAGTGGATAGCAAATTTATCATCAGATTTAAACAATTAAGATGCAGAATTAAAGTCTTTGAAATGTAAATGACACAATGAAATTTTTATAGAGGTTCAAGATGGGGTAATTCTTCTACTCCTCTCTTCTCCAACTCCCGGAGGAATCCACTAGGTATTGATCAAGATACAAAGTGGTAATATTCAGGATCCGACATGTCTTGATCACACACGGTGACTTGATCCTTTGGGACTCGATCTGAGACGCTTGATCACTCGGTGGCTTCTCGACGACTCACCTTCTTCACAGTGCGCTTGCTTTACTACATACCCACCCACTTGCTCAAGCTCTTTGGATTTGATCACGAAGCCCTCCAAAAGCTAAGACTTGGTTCGACTGAACCTTCCTACAATCCTTCGTGGAATGTAGACCCCTTGATTTTTTTAGTATTTTCCTCTTCAACCGATTGAAGTTATCTTTCCTTCACAGTGAGTGTTGGATTGATGTTCTTCGTAGTGTAGGCTTGAGGATTGAGAATATTTGCATTTTCTAATAATTGGTTGAACGTTTTTTGGTTCTCGTCCGTTTCTTGTGTCTCCTCTTCTCAAATAAACTCCTCGGCCTTTTATAGTGATCTTTGAAAAATTTGCCCGTTGAAGAGATAGCTTATTTTTGAAAGTCACTTTGCGATCGTTGGCTTGTCTTGTTGCGATCCTTGAATTGCCATTTCTCGTATGAATTGTTATTCACCTTTTCGAGTTCGACACGGTGTAGTGCTTCCCATTGGTTTGTTCCTTTTGCACGCTTCGGGATCGAGCACTTTGAGAAAGGTGGTATGGAGATATTACTTGTTTAGGTAATTCTCTTGATTTACGGCAACGGATCTTTTTGATTATCTCGACTTGATTGCGTTTCTTTGCTTTCCCAGGTGACTTAGAGTCACTTCCAATCATGGATGACTCTTCGTCACTTCAACTTGAGACTTGGCTTTTTTGAGTTGATTGATCGATGCTCCACTCACCGCATCTCACGCTTGGTAGAGTTCCGTCTACTCTTCTTTGCCATACTCAATGTCTCGCAATGTGAGTCTTCCTTCTAATCTCCGAGTTGTTTTCTTGCATGTTAGGGCATAGCCGACTTAACTCGCCTTGGCCATCCCTATTTATTACAATGCATTTTACAACAAAAGATGGGGTGCCAACATCCTATTCTAAGTTTTACATGGCATTCATCAAAATCTAAACAATAAATTTCCTAACAGTTTTTTCAAATGGAAGACTTAACACCCTTGAATTTGGTTAAGTTTGTTTTAATCTTTAGGTGTTTGCACTCGATTGATTATCAATTGGATAGCAAGTTTATCGTGAGATGTAAAAATAAGATGCGAGAAATTAAAGTCTTGAAATGTAAATGACACAATAAGTTTTTATAGAGGTTCAAAGATGGGGTAATTCTTCTACTCTTCTCTTCTCCAACTCCCGGAGGAATCCACTAATTATTGATCAATATACGAGTGGTTAACGGTACCAGGATACAAGTCTTGATCACACGGTGACTTGATCCTTTGGGACTCGATCTGGAGATGCCTTGGTCACTCACCGGCTTCTCGACGACTCGAAACTTCTTCTTCAGGCAGTTTGTCTTTACTACTACCCACTTGCTCAAGCTTCTTGGATTTGATCACGAAGCCCTCCAATAACTTGAGACTGGTTCGACTTGAACCTTCCTACAATCCTCCGTGGAATGTGGACCCTTGATTCTTCAAAAGCTTCCTCTTCAACCGATTGAAGTTATCTTTCCTTCACGGTGAGTGTTGGATTGATTTCCTTCGTAATGTAGCTTGAGGATTAATCTTGAATGACTTGAGAATATTTTAGGTTACTGATTCAAATATTTGCTTGAATGTTCGTGGTTCAAAGTTACCTTCTCTCGAGTTATTCTCGGCCTTTTATAGTGATCTTTCAAAAATCGCCGTTGAAGAGATATGTTTATTTTTGAAAGTCACTTGTGGTCGTTGGCTTGTCTTGTTGCGATCCTTGGAATTTCCATTTCCTCGTATGAATGATTCTTGACTTTTCGAGTTATTCCTTTTTTGCACGCCTCGAATCGAGCACTTCAAGAAAGGTAGTATGGAGGTATTACTTGTTTAAGTAATTCTCTTGATTTAGGCAATGAGATCTCTTTCGATTGTCTTAACTTGACCGCATTTTCTTAACATCCCCAGGTGACTTGAGTCACTTCCAATCATTTGATGACTCTTTCACGTCACTTCAACCTTTAGACTTGGTTGTCTTGAGTTGACTTGATCGATACTTCACTCACCGCATCTCGTTGCACCTTGATCGAGTTCCGTCTTCTCTTTTTGCCATACTCACCGCTTGCACTTAAATGAGTTTTCTTCTAGTCTCAGGTTGTCTTCTTGCATGCTTAGTCATAGCTGACTTAACTCGGCTTTCAAATTTACTATCTATTACAATGCGGTTTACAAGAAAAATGGGTTGCCAACATCCTATTCTAAGTTTTACATGGCATTCATCAAAATCTACAAAATAATTGCCCAACAATACCAAATTATAATATAATTGTGCATAATATGCAAATCTAAATGACTAAAATTCTATCATCATGAGTAACTTTTGAAATCTATTTAGTAATGAACCTAACTTTATTTATTAATTCAAAGTATTTAAAACATTATAGCAAATTTTAGTTTCAATCGCTTTTTTAGTAATTTGTGTTGTAATCGAAAGGAAAAATTTTTCTTTGATACCCTCGGGGATGAAGAAGAATTTTGGATATAAAGGACATTTGATGTTGCATTAAATGAAATTATATTACTAAATGTAATTAAAGCATGTACTATAATATTACAAATTAAACAAGTACATGTTTTTCTACAAGAAAATGAAGCAATATGTTATTTCGCTCATCAAACAAGTTTTCTTATTGAACTTGAATACATTAAGGGAACATAATTTCTAATGTTGCATTATTGCTATAAATTTTGTAGCTGCAAAGGCCCAAACTGATAAGATCTTTCAAATTTATTTATTCATATAAAAATATGTAGAGTACAAAAGGTGCAATTGTAAAAATTAAAACTATATATGTGCTTTGTCAAGCATAACCATGTCGCAGAGTGGAGTTCATTTACTTTTCCTAATCCATGAAAATGCGACTTATTACGTAAAAACAGAAAATAAAGTGCGGTAGAAGCAAAACAGGGGTACCATTATCATATAAAAAAGACAAAGAAATACATTTTTGGCAAGTTGATGCATCAATGAAATAGTAGTCAACAAAATATAGTTTTGACAAGAACAATATGAATTTTCTCTCTCTAGAAACCGCTTTTCTTCCTGGATGCATCCACGGCGCTAAGTTTCCTTGAGATTTTCATCTCGCACCTCCCGCCATTCTTCTTCCTCTCTATTGCTTACTACACCGGCTGAGCGCGGGTATTTCTATGGATTTGCGGGAATTATCCACTTAATTCGGTTTGGATCAAGCTCAACTCAATTATGGAGGAATTCCCGCCATTAATGAAACCTTTAATTCAATCCAAATCGCACCAACATCTCCTCGCACCACTCTTTTGTCCACCACGGATCACAATTCCGCAACCTAAAACACAATCGAAATCATTTACGGATGTGGTTACTCAAGCTTCAAATCAAGCACAATACATTCTCTTTTGATTGCTCACCCGTCGGAATTGGCACTATAATTCATGACGAAGATAAGGAAATCGAGCTTCCTGCGAGGCGGAGTCTAATACCTTGGCCAGGGAAATGGGAATTGTCACTTGTTGGTAAATTTTCTCAAGGCCTCAACGATATGAAGTCTCTTAAAGAGTTCATTTGATAATTTGAAACTAAATGGATCTATTCATATTCGCATGTTAAATTTACGGCATGTTCTTTTTAAATTTAGCCATGAATCGACTTTGCTAAAATGTGGTGAAACTCTGTGTGGAACATCAAAGGATTACCTATGAGAATGTTCAAATGGAGTCCTAATTTCTCTGTTAAAAAAGAGTCATCTATTATCCGGTGTGGATTAAACTTCCAGGTTTGCCTGTGCATTTGTTTGATAAAGTTGCTTTGTTTAGTATAGCTAGGCTTATTGGTCACCTATACAGATGGATAGAGCCATCGCTTCCTTAACCAAATTATCTTTAGCTCGTATTTGTATGGGGTTGGATGTGTCCGGTCCTCTAAAATAGTGCATTCTTATTAAAATCGGTTCAAATCGAGAGAACAGAAAGTTGTTTATGAAAATGTTCCCAAATTTTGTCAAGGTTGCTTCCATCTTTGGACATGACATTAGTCAATGTTACACCATTGGAAATGCTCATAGACATCTTAAGAAGGTTGTTGAACAACCTCAAATTCCTTCCCCTAATAAAGTCAATCACGTATTCGATTCCCAATCTCATGTCCTCCCGATCTAGTGCGGGGACAATAGAGATAATCCTAATATTCATGTGTCTGCGACATCAAAATGTTGTCACCATACTCAAGTTCTCGGCTGAGGGTTCCATGTCTCGAGGAGTTAAGCGATACTCAATCCACCGAGAATGGATTCAGAGACCAGGAAAACAACCTCTAGTTGTGATCTTGGTCCCCATACTCGATCTGTTAACCAGTTCAATTTCCTACGGGAACCTCATTCCACTTCTCCTCATATGTCTCAACGGGGAAGACATGGAGGAGGCTCAAGAACCCCAAGAGATCAACCATACCCTCCAAGAAACCCTTCCCTTACCACAATGAGGGATCGGTGAGGAAATTAAATCACGTAAACCGGTAGCTCTACACATAAGTGCTACCTCTGTCTCTCCTATTGGTTCTAAATCTGTCAATACCAGGCCTAACGGTGCCACAAAGAACCAAAAACAAAGTTAAAAAATGAGTTTACAAGTCCTCATTTGGAATGTGAGGGGCATTGAGAATAAGCCCTCTATGAATCATGTTAAATTCCTCTCAGAAAGAGCATAAAATCTTTGTGCTTGCTTTACTTGAACCAATGACCCCTCCACATTTCCCTTTTTTCTCGTAAGAAGCTTGGCTTCAATCAAGGTAAAGTCAACATTTCCAATAAAATTTAGGTTTTTTGGCACTCTCTCTTTCCGGCCTCATTCTTAAGGGTCAAGCAAAAGCTGGATGGTGGAATAGGCATGTCTTTGGAGATATCTTTCAAACCTTAGTAAAGCCGAGAATAAGGTCTTCACCACCGAGAGAGTTTATGACTCTTGCTTCTTCTCCCGCCAACTTAATCGCTTCTAAATCTTGCCATTCTTTGAGTTAGTGCTTGCCACCAAAATTGAAGAAGACTATTGGCATCAAAAGTCTTCTTGTAAGTGGATTGTTGAGGGTGATAGGAATACCAAATATTTCCATAATCGGTTAAGCACAAGAGACTCAAAAGCGAGAATCCACAACATCATGGATAATGGTGTTCCTCTCTCCATTTGAAGCCGATATTCAAAAATCTTGTGTTCGATATTTTACCCATGTTATGTCCAATGATACTACTCTCCTCAATTTGCTTGTCCTTTCCCCATTCCTCATATTCCGAGGAGTTTAACTCATCTCGATATGTGTCCTCCTCCTCGAAGAAGAGGTTAGGCATGTTGTGTTTTCCATATGTCCTAATAGCTCTGCTTTGGGCCACGATGGCTTTAGTCATTTTTATCAACATCGCTAGGACATCATTAAGTATGATGTGATTTGCCGCAACCCAGGATTTCTTTAGTGGTTCTCTCTTCCTAAATGTTACACTCCACTTCTATTGTCATCATTCCTAAGAAAACCCATCCATCTACTTGGGGTGATTACGGGCCTATAAGCTTTGTGCAATGTGACCAATAAAATCCTCACTAAAATCATGAACAATAGTTTGTTGGTCTTCCTCATATAATTTCTCCTAATCGAGTGGTTTTTTTAAAAAATAGGCTCATTAGTGACAATATTCTCCTTGCACAAGAACTTGTGCACTCCATCTCTGTTAAAACCGAGCTAGGAATGTGATTTTCAAGCTTGACATGGCCAAAGCCTATGACAGATTGATGGAAGTTTCTTATATGGATGTTACATAGATTGGGATTCCCCAATAAATGGCCGGATTTGGTTGATAATGTTGTCGATAATCGTTGGTTCTCTGTGTTGGTTAATGGCCATTCTTGTGGCTTTTTAAATCGAAGAGGTTTGAGACAAGGTGACCCTTTGTCTCCTATCTTTTTATTTTAGTCTTTGAATTTCTTTCATCCGGGCTTGAGTTCTTATTCAATCATAACCATAAGTGCGTACCACTCTCGCGGGGTATTCCCATTTCCCATCCGTCATATGTTGATGATATTGTGATCTTTTCCAATGATGATACCAATTCCTTGAACTCCCTCACCGAAGTTTCTTGAGCTCTCTTGTGATATATCAAGGCGGGCTATTAACAAACAAAAGAGCTCTTTTGTTGTTGATAGCCACTTACCTCCTCATAGAGTCCCTGAGAATTGCTCATCTTACTCAATTCGGACACCAAACTCTTCCTATTACCTACCCGGGTGCCCCCGTACAAAGGTCACAAAAGAGAGTGACTATTCTTTCCCTCATTGCTAAAATGCAAGCTAGAATCCAAGGATGGTCTTGGATGTTTTTATCTTATGGGGGAGGTTGATGCTCATCAAAAGCACTTTGAACTCTATGCTCCTTCACCTTATTCAGTACTTAAACCACCCAAATTTATTGTTCATCAACTTGAGCAAATCTGCTAGATTTTTTGGCAAAGATCGTGATGCAAGAGGATCCATTGGATTTCTTGGGCTAAAATTTGTTCCCCCATTCATCTGGGGGATTAGGTTTGAAGTCTATACACCATATGATTATGCTTTTCTATGAAGATGTGGTGGAGACTTAGGAGAACTCTTCCTTATGGTCTCAATTTATGCATGTTAAATACATTGGGGCATGCCTGTTAATGTTGCTCTGTGTCTCCTATTGATAGTCTTGGTTGGAAGAGAATTTGTAAAGTCAAGTCTCATGCATCATAATATCATCCGGGATATAGGGGTTGGTAAAGTTAGTTTTTGGTATGAGGATTCGCTTCTTATTAATGCTATTAATCGTGATAAAAGTGGTTTTGAGAATGTTCTTTGTTGATTTTTTCTGGTCTAATAATACTTGGAACTTTGAGAGACTTCATATCATTGTGGGACATGAGTGGGCTACCAAAATTTGCCTTATTCCCTGTTTCCTCATCCAAGGGTGACACAATGAAGTGGAGGCTCGGTGCAATGGCAATTTCTTCTTATCTTACGCATACTCTACATTACGTGCCATATCCCCACCACGATCTTTTTACTCGACTTCTCGGAACAATTACATACCTCCCCTCGCTTCTATTTTTCTATGGAGATTAATTCAAAACAGAATTCAGTGGATACTAAGCGCAAGCCAGGGAGCCTCCCTTGCCTCCAAATGTGTATGTTGTCCACCTTCTTCTCTTTTACTTCACCATACCCATCATGAGGAAAATATATCTCATTTGTTTCTCAATAATGCTCAAGTGAATAAAGTGTGGTGCCATTTTGCATCTTGGATGAACCGCACACCTCCACACACCGAGCACATCCACATTTTTTAGCTTTTTGGAAAAACAACACCCCTTTTGCACACACAAAGACATATATCTATGATCCTACCATGTATTATCTTATGGAACATTTGGAAGGAAAGAAATTCTTGCAGGCATGATAACGTTCGGTTCTCTCATATACGAATTATCGAAATGTTGAAAATCACATACACTTGCTATCAGGTCCAAGGTGTTCAAGTCGCCACTTGGAAAGGCTTCATGGAGAAAGTCATGTTGCTCAAGGGCTTTATGTTCGTTTATCTGTTCATAAAAAACATGCACAGTCTTTATGGATCCCTCCCAAGCCCCCATGGACAAAGCTTAACATTGATGCCTCTTTCCACCGCCAAACCGGAGTTACAGGGGTTGGAGGCATCCTCGAAACCATTGTGGGAGAGGTTATGTGGGCGTTTTCGCAACAATATCATCACCGCAAATCCTTTACATGCGAGTGTAAGGCGTTGGAGATCGCTCTTTCTTTCAACATCATCCAGGACATTGAACATTTGTGGATTGAATCGATTCTCTATCATCTGTGCAACATCATCAACAATCATCTCTCGGGCATTGGACGTGTAGATACTCCTTTGTGAATATTCATAACAAATTGCATAACAGGTCTTATAGAATTTCCCATGTTTTTAGGGAAGGAAATAGCAAGCGACTCACTTGCCAATATTGGTATTAGTTCTAATGCTTGTTATACTTACTTAGATGCTACTATACCTCGATCGACCGAGGGGTTCGCACGCAAGGACCAACTTGGTTTGCCTTCATTTAGAATACATAGATCTAGCTTATTCGTTCTTGTAAATGTTTGGACATATGTAATTTTTTCATATTAATGAATAGGTCGGGATGTGACCTCAATCCCCATCCCTTATTTGGGATGTTTCATGGAAAAAAAAAAAAGTTGATGCATCATCCAGTTTCTTGAGGATTTTCGGACTTCCCATCAATCCATTTGTAATTTGTAACATGAACTTATGAGTTTAGTTAAGCATGACCAATTGAAAATCTTGGAATTACAATATCGACCTCAGCTACAACCTTAAATAAACACACAATGGCTTAATGGTTTAAAAGGGAAGAATTCATGAATAAGATTATGGTTTGGGACTTGGAGGAAACTTGGTTCTTGGCCGTGTAGAAATCCGGATAGAGCCTCAAAATCTTAAACTAGAACCCTTCAAATCCTGTTTTCTTTTTTGAATGAAAAAAAAGAAGAAACATGCTCTATTCAACTTCATAATTTCTCATGTCTAGTTCAAAAGTTATGAGACTAAGGTGATAATGTCGAAATGCAAATGCGCTTGTGCCGTAAGCTAACACCCGTAGTATAAAGCCATGGAACAACGGCAAATTTAAGTAACACGGAACAATATCGACATACGATCTATAAACATAAAAAATCATAAGCTAGATATCAAAGCATTAAGATTCTCCTCTAACCACAAAGTGAAAGTATTATACATCGGAAACAACAAGAATTGAAACAAAAAAATCAAAAATTGCGGGAAAAAGGAGAACGAAATCGCGGACAACTAGATGAATTATCGATGTATTTGTTGCACTTCATAGTTTGTTTATAAAAGGCTCCAAGAACATAAATTTAACCATTAATGGTTTCGATTGAATTCAAAGTCGCAGGAGATAACTAAGAATTATGACTAATTTGTGATCCCCCGCTTGTTCTGCGCCCCCCATAAGAGGCGGAGAAGCAAAGCATGTTGGGCCCGCAAAGCCATGCCAAAGTGGTTTGTAAAGGTGTTTGAAATTGTTTGAGTCCATTTTGTTGCATCCACAACATACCTATCACTTTGGAAGTCCAAGGGCTTCACCTTTGTAATTGCATGTTCAAAAAAAGTGCGAGATCATGCTTTAAACATCATATATGATATAAGGGAATCTGAAATATGTGAAGTTGGAGGAGAGCATTCAAATGGAAAAGGAGGGGAAGAGAAAAGAGAATGTGGTGGAGAGAATTCGAATTAAAGAATCCAATGTCTATGAATTGGAAATTATCTATCAGATAAATATAGTAGCATTAACAAAATCTCTAACTTGATGAAATTTGTTTGTGAATAATTGATGGCAATAAAACTCTGCAACTAGCACACTCCTATTAATGTATCCTTATGTCGTACTGGTACTGTATGACTTGGTTTGTGGATCAGCATTTCGGTTTTGAAGTTGTTATAATTTTGATCTTTAAATACTTAAGTTTGCATCAGATATTGGATGTATCACGGACATAATTTCTCTATTAGCTTTGTATGCAACTTGAACTACCAAAATTCAATTTTTCCACATAAAGCGTTGTGTTATTTCCAAATTCATTTCTAAACAAATTACAGTCCTTAATTGTACCAATTTCAACAAACTCGTTGGTCTTATATTCAGTAATCATGATGAAGTCACAGGCGGCACAATTTGCATTGCACTATCATAGCACTATACTTAGGAGGTACACGACACAACTATACAATTCTCTATTAGCTTCGTATGTAACATTTATTCGTCATAATTATATAACAACTTCTTGTTACAAATCAAACAACACACCCATGTACCTCCATAAAATTATAGTGTTGTAATAGTGCAATGTAAACTTGTGCAGTTTGTGACTTCATCATGATTCCTAAATCTATAAGGGACCAATAAGTTTGTTGAACTTGATACAATGAAGGGTTACAATCTGCTTAGAAATGAATTTGGAAAGAACACAATTACTTTATGAGGAAGAATCAAATTTTGATAGTTCAATTTACATACAAAGCAAATAACGAAAAAATGTTCGCAGCACATCCAACATCTCATGAAAACTTAAGTATTTAAAGATCGGCAATTTCAACAGCTTCAGAACCCAAATGTTGATTAAAAGTCAGCAAAAAATGACGGAGAAATGAATTGCAAACCAAATCATACAGTGTCAGTATCACATAAGACACATTAATAGAAGTGGGCTAGTTACAGAGTTTTGTTACCATCGATTATTCACATACTAATTTCATCAAGTCAGACATTTTGTTCATGTTACCATATATATAATACATAGTTTACATTTCATAGACATTGGATTCTTTAATTCTGAGTGCTCTCCACCACCTTCTCCTTCATTTTTCCCTCTTTTTCCATTTGAATGCTCTCCATTTCAAGTAACACTTCTTTTATATCATGTATGTTGTTTAAAGCATGTGCACTTGAGACCAGAGCAAATCTTCCCACCTGAAAAGGTGCACTAGAGTATGCACTAGAGTAGATCTTCCCACCTGCAATTTTGTATTCAAGTTGATTATTAGGGAGTATATTTATGTGGGAAATTTAATTTTTCTGAACTTATTACAGTGTGAAGCAGCATTGTGACATTTAATTATTTAAGCCATTATTGGTTTGGTTGTATTTTTTTCTTTTGACAATTCATGTTATTTTCTTTCTATTTGGTTTTATAGAATTTTTAGCATATTTCCTCTTAAACTACATTATCTCCCTTCCCTCACTCAAAAATGATCAAACATTTCTTCTTCTTGTAAAAATACAACAACGATTTATAATCTGAATAATATAGGTATCAGTTAATTCTATACAATTAACATAAAACATTATCGCTCAAGAATTTGAAAAAAATAAAAGTAAATTTGAAACGGTAAGGGCGCGATTGGATATACTTTCATTTTGCAAATTTTCATTTTACTATAGAATAGTGGTAAAAAAATTTAGAAGAAAAAGATTAATTTTGAGAGTGTGATTGGATGTGAGATGAAAAAGTAATGATGAAAGTTGATTTGATTTAAAAATAGTAAATTAATGATTGGATATAATTGGTAGTTAGAAATGTGTGAGTGATGAATAGTGAAATTTATGGGAGACTGTGTTATAATGATTACTTTTTTGTGAAAATGTGTAGATGTGATTGATGATAGCAAAAATAAGAAAAAGTGAAAGTAAGAGAATTGTGTATTTTCTGAAAATTTTCATAAACAATCGCATGTTTGGTCAAAAAAAAAAATTCAGTAGAACAAAAATGGAATCCATTTCATATCCAGTCGCCACCTAAATGAAGCACTTGATTATTGAATTGCATACAACTTAAAACATCTCGGAAAACAGTAAGCCATAACTCATAAGGAACAAATTGTTGTAGAACTTTTTTAGTGATTTTCAGAAGTAAAAAAGACTTCATATGTATCATTGAATCTGATATTGTTATATAAATACAACGAAAAAATGTATGTTTGGCCCCATAACTTGCTTGCTTGTGATCTTTGAAATGTTGTTGACAATTAACTTATATCATCTTTCAAAATTTGGCACGTATAGTCCAAATTGTATCACATACCTAGTATAAGACACATGAATTTGGGAATTTCTCTAAACTAAATGAAGAATATTGATGTTTATAAAGGCTAAAATCTCTCTCCAAACTTACTTTCACAAAATTTTCTCTTCAACACATTGAAAATGAACAAGGAAAACAAAAATTATATATAATATATTGTTTGTCAAAATTTGTAGTTCAATGAAGAAATGTCCTACTTGATATTCAATTTGGATAGTCTTTTCAATGAGTTTTTAAGCACGAAAAAAGTCTTATATACATTTCATTAATTATACATATATCTTTAAGATGAATCGTATTCTACATATCATTAAAGTGTTAATTTACTGTAAGGTAAGTTAATGTTTGAATTTTTCAAACATTATCTCTCTTCGATTTTTCTCCCAGATTTTCGGTTATTTTTTAAACAGTTAATATTTTTCAGTTTTTCCAGGAGTTATTGTTTTGGAAGTTATAATTTCAGTTTTCTAACTCCATAGAAGTTACTTGTAGTGGGCGGTTTTCTCCTTATTGTTTGCAGGAAGTTTTCTCCTATTTTCTTGCAGGAAGTTTTCCAAGATATATCTATTTAATGATCAGCAAGTTGCAGAAACGAGTTACATATTTTAAGAGAATTGAGAGTTTATCTTCCAGCTTTTTCACACCAGAAAAATTCTGCAGAAGCTCAGTGATACCAGGAATGTTGGCAACATTGTTGGCATCATTTTAACTCGAGTTTTGATTGTTTATGTGAGATAGATTCGAGTGTAGATTGAGTGTTTGGAGTGCACTAAATGTATTCTCACATTTTGTAAAGGAGTGTTCTTACTTTTGGAGACACAAGGGGAATTGTTCTTCTAGTTTCCTTATTTACTTTGTATTTTTGTATTTTGTAAACAACATTGCCTTTTGGATAATTTTTGTTCTAATGAACACCGTACAAGTATTTTATACTTGTACAAAAAAATTAATCTCTTGTGTCTTCCTTTAAATCTGTTTTTATTTCATACTTTATGAAAGTGTGTTTTGCTTAAAGTCTTTTTTGTGTTTTGCAAAGTGTTGGCATCACTTTTGATCGCACACTTTCGCATTTTCATTAGAATTGGACCCTTCAATTCTTTCATGGTAGACAATAATATTAGACAAGTATTTGAAAAGTAATCTAATATACTTGGTTTATGTTAAAGTTTCAATAAATATTTCTTAAATCTTATTCATTATGATCAAACAATTAAAAAATGATACATATATATAGTCGATTTTCAAAAACTTAAATTTATTTATAGTTATATTATTAAGCATTTTAAAGATTTTAATAGAATATAATAGAGATAAAATATCATACAAAAATTAATATCATACTAAAAATCATATACATATATATAATATTTTTAGCTCAGTTTCTTCTTTATTTCCATTTCTTTTGAGAAATTGTTGTAAATTCATTTGGAAGGAGATTTAGAATTCTTCCTCCAAAATAACTCATAGATAATTCCACATAACTACTTTAAAAAAAATTCCAGAGTTTAAGTTGTCATTTTTATGCCAATGATATTTTCAGGCCAATTTTTTTTTTTTTTTTTTTTTTTTGGTGAAGTTCAACCCAAATTTTATATGTAAATTGATAGAACTACCTTGTAAAGGTTAAAAGTAAAAAAGGCCAAGTTACGACTAGTAGTTTTTCTCTAAATATTATTTTAATGTTTCGGGGGATTGAGATATATAGATATATATATATATATACATTTACATATATGGTATGAAATTTGTTTTGAAAATGTTTATTTATGTATTGTTTAATGGAGAGCTTTATGTGTGTGTGTGTGTGTGTCTATATATATAATTACCTTAAACAATTTAATAATCTATATGTTAAAGGAAGGTCATTTTTGAAGTACGAAAGAAATAAAACTATTACAATTAACATCAGTGATTAACCTAAATAAACCTCTTACAGTTTTTACTTGCATATGTTTACAACTCATTTACTTGCATATGTTTACAACTCATCTATCATCTTATTAAAAAGGGATTTTGTTACTTTAAAAAACAGTATTGTACCTAATATTAGTTTTTTCAAAAATATAAATAGTATTTTACAAGTTTAATTTTAGCATGTTTCACATTTCCGTACAGTTTGATCAGCTAAACGAATTGTGAATACCTGATCCCCAAATATGTATATGAGGCTTCGGAGAGATTTTGGTTATACTTATTTGGAAATTACTGTCATTTTTTCTTTTACTAATCAAGTGGGCATTTGGACACACGTACGTTATGAAAAGAGCTTGTGATAGAATTCAGAAGAACAGCTCACTAGCTGCCCCATGAAGTTTCTTTGTTAATGGAAAGCACATAAACAGCTTCCCTCCACCTATCTCGCTGTAACCTTATCTAAATGCCCAAGAAAGCCCCATATATTTAATTGATAGGCGCACAAATTTATAAGCAGACTCAGTGGATGGGAGTAGACTAACCTCGATGAAAAGCATGTGTGATGCAGTCGATCCCGGCTACCTTTTACAATTTTTGAAACATCCCAAGTGTGAGATTAGACATATTGAAGAGCTTTTGCAGTTCTGATGAAATCACGAGTCCATTGACGTTCTTGAGACATAATCTGTCTTTCCCTAGCAAGGAGGTCTGAAGATTTGGGAATTCTTGGAAGTTGATGATGCCTTCATCTACAAGCTAAATGAAGCATAGTGCATGGGATTCGATATTAATAATAGATAGGAGTCATTTACTATAAAGAGGATATTTATAATGATATCCATGAGATTTTAATGCAAAAATTCCTTTGAAAATTTTAAAGTTGAATACTTCTACCTGGCTTATGTTGCAAAAGTTGCACGACGAAGATGGCACAAATTTCTTTTGCATATTGTTACTCCACTCTGTTATCGATGCCAACTTCTAATTACACTCTTCAAAACTGAATATACGGAAATATAAAATCAACGGTAAGACAACTAATTGTGTCACACAAAATCAAGACTGAACAAAAATTCAAATGTATCCCCTCAAAATAGTTTTTCTTTAAGGTTCCGCCAATACCACATTATCTTGGAGCGAGTGGAGAACTTCCGGATCCATCACTGACCATGGAATGATCATCTTCAGAATCTTCTCCGTCAAAAGAGTTTTCGGGTATTTCCTCGAAGACTGGACGCAGGACGCAGGTAGTTGATGGCATTTCCGTGATTCCTCATTATTGCCTTCCACCACTTTTTACTTCCTCTTATTTGCTTGAGAGAGTCAACTAGCTCGTCCCTGATTTCCACAAGGAAGGGTAGTGTGATCAATTCAGGACATCTGTAAACCTCCACGCTTGATAAGGAGTCGCAAATCATTACTCCTCTGCTTATCTGCTTAAGTTCTGGCAAAGAACTTAACTTCAATATCTGTAAAGCAGGGAGGATTATATCACCATTATGTAATTCTGTCACTCCATCTTCTTCTCCTGCTGCAATTACTTCTGAAATTTTTTCACAGTTCTCGATTTTTATTTCTACAAGGTTTATTAGGTGCCGTCCCAACTCAAGTGGGAGGAGGGTCTTCAGGCTGTTGCATGCTCTGGCATGCAATACTTTAAGGCTGGCAAGAGTGCCTGCAGGCACAATTCCCTTGCAAAGTCCATTTAACTTGCTCAAACCGTCAATTTCCAACCACTCTAAGTTAGGAAAAGTGCCCGATTCAGCAACCATTATGGATTCCATGTGTTCGCAATATTGAATCGTACAGCGCTGTAGCTTTGACGCTGCTGCAGTTAAGAAGACGGGTAAGTGAGCGATACTTGGGCAAGAATGGATTGCCAACTCAATAACCCTATCTGGTAACCAACCTGGATCTAATCTTTCATATATATCAACCCCGAAAAAGGCAACGCTGTTTTTACCGATATGCATGGAGGATATAGGATAGCCTATCAAGAATTTGAAATTCTCGAGCCAGCTCCAGTGTCCAGACATGATATACCGATCAAACTCTTGCATGCAACTGAAGCTTACTTCGAGTTCTAACAAACTGCTGCAGCTTGGTAGAACATCAACAAGAGTTGGTCTGCCAGTGGATTCAAGTAGGCATATTAAGGAAAGACTCTCCAGGAATTTGTAATTTATCAAAGGAAGATTTGGAGCTCCAGAAATTCTAGTATAGGAGAGGCTTAAGTGCCGAAGGTTTTGTAACATGTCCATCCCTTCCGGCATATGTTGTATTGGTGTATAAGTAAGGTCCAAAACCCGCAATTTCTTGAGCTTCACTAGCGTTGGCACACACCACAGGTTCCAACAACTGCGTAACAGTAAAGCATGAAGGTTCTCCAGATGGGAAAGTGACTCGGGCAAATTATCGATACCGGTATAAGATAAATCAAGAACTTCAAGCTTTTGCAAGTGCCTGAAGAAAGTAGGAAGGATACCTTTATCTATGGAGTTATACTGCAGTAGCAAGGTGCCAAGCTTAGGACATTTTGGTTCACAACATAAAGAGCTTATATCATTTCGCATTAATGATACTCTCTCCAGATCCGGATGCCATTCATTCTCCACTGGTAGGACTCGTAAAACAAGGCCAGATTTAACCATAAAACTCGAGTTATCTCTAGTAAGTGCGATAACCATGTCCCTAATCAAATCATGCATCTTCAGATATTTGTCAGTGCTTCCATGTTGGTATACACTCTCTAACATACAAGTACTTATTAGCTCATTTAGAATCATCTCTCCCAGTTTCATCTTATCTATTTGACTCCCAGATCTACCTAGAAGTCCTTCCCATACCCAATATTTTATCAGCTCTTCTGCTTCGATAAGATGATCCTCTGGGTATAAAGCACAGTATAGAAAACAGGAACGAGTCACGTCATCCTTTAGCCTGTCGTAGCTAAATCTTAACTGAGCAAATACCTGATTTGTCATCCCTTCAATGCTTGCAGTAGAATTCCTTAATTCACTTAATGCAGTCTGCCAGTATTTAATTTTGGTTTCGTTTCTCATCGCCCGTCCAATTGTGATGAGTGCCAGAGGTAGACCACCGCATTCTTTTGCAACTTTCTTAGCAATATCTTGTACTCTTGGGGATGACAATACCTCTTCACCAACCTTTTGTTTAAACAAGTCCTACGCTTCTTGCTGGGAAAGCACATGAAGCTCAATCTCTCTTTCTGCTTCCATCTTCCGACACACTCTTAATGATCTAGTGGTTATTAATAATTTACCTGCTCTGACAGTTGTTGAAATAGGTATTCCAATGTTCTCCAGTGAAAATGCTTCCCACAGATCATCAATTATCAGTAAAAATTTCCGTCTTCGCCACAATGCTTCAAATAATTTACGAGCCCTTCTCATCTCACCATCTTCATCATCGAAGCACAAACCTATTTCTTTTGCAATATCCTTCTGTAGTTTTCCCATGTTTGAATCCTTCGACGCTGTGACCCAAATGACATTATCAAAATGTGTGTCTTCTTTTAAAAGCATATTGTTAATTTCTTTGACTATGGATGTTTTGCCAACACCTCCCATCCCATAAATTCCAATGATTTGAGTATTTATGTCCATCAGATACTCCCAGGTTCGCTGTAAAACTATCGTGGCTGTCTCCCCGACAAGTGCACTTGAGGGCAAGGCCTTTCCCTTCTCTGGCAGCAAGCTGACCAATGAACTCCCAGCAAATTTGCTCTGTTCAAGGAGCTTATCAACTTCATGGATCTTTTTACTAACATAGTTCCCCAACTTTAATCTACTGTAATAGTTAGGAAATCCACACAAACATTTCTTCTTTGCTTGAATTTCCCCTTCAAAACTAGCTAAGGTAACTTTCACCTTTTGGACATTATTCAACCACAAGTTAACCTCAGCTGTGGGATCCATCCCCCGAAACATCTTTTCCTCGTCTAACTTTGTTCTCACATCAGCCTCTCGAGCAGTAAGCAATTCAGTTTTCTCTCTCAATATTTGCACTGCATCTTTAGGTCTTCTCAGATAGCTGCATTGCTCAGGAACTGACATAGTTGAGGAGCATTCTCCAAATAAGCATTGCACCATGCTTGCAACAGCGCCAGCAATTTCCATGGCCAGTAACTACCAAAAATTAAAAGAATAGAAACTACTTATACAAGTAATAAACCAAATTATAAGACCCAAATGAAAATGTGAAGAGATTTCATTCCAAAAGTAACTGGAGACAGATTCAGCGGAATTAGAAACTTGAAACTATAAAATCCTGTGCTGAAACTGATCATACTTATTTAATGATGTTCAGATTTTCGCGAGATTGGGAAGTATCAATTAAAATTGAAGCAGTAAACTGATCCCACACCCCAAAATATGAAACAAAACTTTCTTTGTCCCAAGAGAAAAGTGTTTGCCACTTCAAAACGTGTGACGTATGTCATACTTCACGACCAAATTTCCCCGAAATGGCTACAAATGAAATGAGGAGAACGTTTGGAATCACTTCCCTAGTTCCAGAAAAGATTCTGCGAAAAAAAAAATCAAAAAACTTTCAAGAAGATTCTCCTAGGGAATGTACGGAAAAGAAAATGTATTTTCGGATGAGTGAGTCGTTATAGATAACTAATTATACATTTATAAAAGAATTTTAATTATCTAAAATAAGATGAGCAATCCTACTAAGAGTCGAAGAGTAATATATAAAACTAATTCCTACAATTAAACAAATTATTGCAAATTATTGCACATAAAACAATCAAAGAATCTTCATATCATATAAATCATGGAAATGTGTCGATATTTTGGTGATTGGAAATGCTGCTGGGGCTATCATCGAATTCAAGGAAGCTCAAAATTTGCAAGGTTGTTTAATATCATGAGTTTTAAGCAAGTCACGTCCCAGCTTAATGTTTGTGATAGTTTAACCAAAGAAACATTGCTGTCGTTCTATATACATGGGCTGTTCTTTTCGTACTGACATGGTAGAAAGGTCTTTTCTCCTTTCTTTCTATGAGGGAAGTGATTGATTACATTATTACATCAAGATACCAATAATTAGTTCAAAACAACCATCAACAAAAAATTAACCACGACGAAAATTAATGAGATAATTGTACTCGCATTAACCATGAGTTGTCCATTCTTGGACCAAAAACTGTTTGTTAGTTGGCTTTCTCTGGCATATAATAATTCTGGAACAAATAGAGAAAGTATGCATCTTTATATGGGTACTACCTTCCTTCCGTGTTTCAAACATAAGATTTCCATCTAAATTCCTTGGTGTTCTTAATGTAAATTTTTTATTTTCAGTAGAAAACAACTTGATTCATTATAAAAATTGTGTTGTCATACATTTTTGCATCCATGCATGAGTAGGGGATATGCTGTATCACAACTGAGTAATTCTTTCTTTCAAATATCAGTTTCTCAAAATAACATTGATTGGATTGCAACATCCTGTTATGAAACATCATTATTGAATTTTTTTTAAGCGGCAGATAAAATATCTTGACTGGCAATATCAATCACAAAGTTGCTGGCTACCGGCTAGCATTTTTCTGCTACGAATACAGACATAAATACGAATTAAAAACGATGTCGAAGTCCACGCCTTACTAAAAAGAATATATGTCGTAGCTAATAACTGTGTTCTTTGTTACAGCATTCAATGACAGCTTCAGGCTTGTAATGCTTCTTGAACTTACTATTTTGTAAACAATTTTACTAAGCAACAGGAAATCCAATTAATCTACTTTAATTAGTATAATCGCCAAGACCTCAACACTCCATAACTAACAGGAAATCCCTTTTTTTTTTTTTTTTGACAGAAGAGTTATTTATTCTTTATGCGGTTATCTGTATTTCATTAGTCATCGATAAATAAATATCTTCACATACAAAATTTTCACTATTATTTCACTGGAAAAAGAAAAAGGAACAGAGCCAGAAAGAAGAAAACATTACCAAGTAAAAATGAACTTAAAACCTTGAGCTAAGTTTTAATTTTCCATTACTAATAAATGCAAAATGATCATCCCGAATCAAATCCAACATCATCAGTAGACAGTAGTTTTAAACTTAGAAAATCCTAACCTGTTTCAAACACGCCCTTCAAATGATTCTTGCTGAGAAATTGAATCTCAAACTGTTAGAATGAACGCAAACAACAAACATTTTCACCAGTAGGAAGACAATAAGGAAATGTAAAAAGCTGGGTGAAAACGAGATTGACCTGAGAAAAGCTATTTCACGGTGATATGAAAAACAAATATCTTCAGGGAGAGTGATTCAGCAGCAACCAGTGGAATGAGGAAATGATCATGGGATTGAAAATTCTCCTCGAACCATTTGGGGTAGTTGAGAATAAGCTTAAATAAATGGGACCATTTGGGTTGTATAGTTAGCGAGTTTTTAAAGAATTATTGGGTTGGGAGCGGGCCGATCGGAGCCGCTTTTCGGTACTCAAGTCAAGTCAACTATATATTTATCTATAAACCGTACGATTTGTTACAATTTTAGAAATGATATTTGCAGTTAAATTTGAGTATTTTATTTTATTATATTTATTATACATTTATAAGCTCGTTAACTATGTACAACTGTAATAATCATAATAATTCTTTCTATTTGAAATTTAAATTATACTCCTTATTACCTTTGAAAATCTCTAGAAACTTTAAAGTTGACTCTTCCATTTCTTTTCTTCATGAGGATTTTTTTAGGGATAATTAAAAAAGCTACCCTTGAGTTTGGGTTAATTACAAAAAAAAAAATCCAATAATGGTGTTTGATTTTGTATTACACTTTACTCCCTTCATAAGCAAAAATATTTCAAACACCCCCTTACATTTATAAAAATATTTCAATTCCCTCCTTATATTTAACAAAGAATCAAATCTCAAAGTGTTTTCCGTAATCTTCAAACATCTCTTGTAATCAACCCAAACTTGATGGGTAGTTTTTTGTAATTATCCCTAATCTTATTATAACATATATCTACCCATTTGCTTTTAATATCTCATGCCTTTCTTAAAAACAAAAGGATCTTTGATTCTCAGATAAATTTTTAATTGAACTTTTATCAGATGAAAAAAATAGTCATCAAGAACTCAAACATCAAGTTGCAAATTACTTCTCTAACCTAGCATGCACTATTTAACACAGTAAATTAAAAGAGTAAATTTGATACATAATATTATCATGATTCATATATATTGTGTGTATACCCACAACAAAATGGATTAGTGGAGAGAAAACATAGACAACTTTTGGACATAGCCCTTTCCTGTAATACCTCTTACATAATCTTTTCTTGTAATGCCTCAGAGTATTATTACATACACCTTCATCTTGTCCAGATATTCCCACAGCACCTTATATTAAGGCCAGTAAAGATGTTCATTGGTGGGAGTCCATGGCTAAGGAGATCATGACATTTAAGCAGAATCATACTTGGGATGTGGTGACTTACCAAAAGGGAAACAGGTGATTGGGTATAAATGGGTATATAAATCAGGACTTCCCAGTTTCAGGAATTCGAGGTTGCCTCGGCCTATCAAAAAGATCCCCAGTAAATATAAATCAGGAGCAGAGCTTTGAAAGGCAAGGAACAGGGATGAGTCTTTTCACGGATGCGGCTATCTATAAAGACAGCACGATGGGATTTGGATGTATTGTACAAAGACCTGATGATTCCTCGGTTATTATTGCAGCTTGTAAAAAAGTTAAAATGGTTGGAAGTAGTACTTTAGCAGAGGGATTGTCATTATCTTGGGCACTTCGGATTGCGATAGTCTTGGGCACTTCGGTTGGAAGTAGACAGTCGCAGTCAGCGAAGCAAACGAGATGTCTATGGAGAGATGGTGGTTGGTGACATTCCTGAGTTAGCACAAGTTGTGCATGTTTCAGATTTTAAGTTTGTTCCTAGAGTTAATAACGGGGAAGCACGTTTCTTTGCTCAATTGGAAAATATGATAGGAGCTAAGAGCCTAAGGCGAGCTAAGAGCCTAAGGCCTTGTTTGTTTATGTTTCCAATGGCCTCTTTCCAGTTTCCAACTATACATAAAAGTGGAATCATGTTTGTTTATAAAATTTCCAATGGAAATCATCATTTTCATTTTCTATTTTTCACATAAAACATCTCAAACCTATAATTTCTATTCTCAAACCTATACACTACCCTACATCACTCATCATTACTTATCAATCACTATTTTCATATTTTAACCCAATTATATATGTGGGACCCACCATTATCAAATTTATCTACTTAAAATATTACTATTTTTAAATTATAACTATCTAATGGGACCCACCAACTATAATCTTACAAATATAATATTATATATTCAAATTAAAATATTGAAGTGGACCCCACCACTACCAACTTTTCAATTATTATATACATAAAATAATATTTCAAAACTACTCAAACCAAACACAACCTCATTTCCAACCCTACATAAAACACATTTCAATTCATTCATCCAAACACAATCCCAATTTCCACACGAAAACCAATAAATTCTCAAAATTCTATTTCCAACTCCAGAAACTGGAAATAGACCATGGAAACATAAACAAACAGGTAAGAGACCCAAAGAGGATTTTCCCACCCAAATCTTAGAACATTAAAGTTAAGTGAGAAAAACCCGCATAGTCGACAACGCAAATTAAATTTACCTCTATACAAAAATACCAAAAATACTTTGACGAAATCACAAGCATCACACCCTCTGCCTTTAAATTTTAATTAAATGAAGTATCAATAAAAGCAAAAATTTGTCCATAACAAAAATATTTTATAGCTGTATTTTACAGACAAAGGTTTTTTTTTGCCATTTTTTAGTTTAATTATCTATTTTGCTCTTTTTCTCATTTCTCAGGATTGAGATTCATTTCTCGGTACAAAGACATCAATTTTTTGAAAAATGAAAAGGACCTCACTAAATAATACAAGGAGATATTGACTCTCAATATTTAGTCAAAATGGCTAAAAAATACTTTTGGAAAACATTGTCAGAAAACATAAATGACCAATTGACCTATTACCACTTTGCAGAAACTGAGAAGTGAAAAAAATTCAACAAAAAACTGACACTTTTTAAAAGCATTTGCAAACACTCCCTAGGTCGACAAAGCCGAAATGCAATAGTGCTGGTGCCGTAAGAAAAACTCCCGCAATTTAAAGCCATGCTCAGTGGCAAATTTATGGCTTACTGGCATTTAAGGCTCACTGGCGAATTTAGGCAACACATAACAAGAATGAGCGGATAAACATCAAAAATCACATGCCAGATACTGAATCATGAAAATCATCCTCAAACCACACAAAGAAAGCATTATACATCAAGAAACTGGAAAAAAAGAGAACAAAATTGGAAAACAAATATAGGAACTACTGATGTATTTATATGCCACTTCATAGTTTGTTGGTAAAAAGGCTCCAAGAACACAAAATTAATCATTGACGGCTTTGATACCTACCTCTCCCGCCACCAAAACGTCCACGACCTCTGTGATTCCCTCTTCTTCCACCACCACCACGGCCTCGGTTGAAATTCAAAGTCCCAGAAGATTCCTGGGAATTATGACTAATTTGTGATCCCTGAGCCTGACCAGCTTGTTCTCCGCCCCCATTCAGAGGCAGAGGAACATGCTGGGCCTGCAAACCCATTCCAAATTGGGACGTATTTAACATATTCTGATCCAGACTTGTAGGCCAGGGTGTAAGCGTTGGGCCCCCACCAAAATTCGATTGTCCACCCAATGCATTAAAGTTTAAAGGCAACCCAGGAATCGTACTCATTTGCTGTTGGAACACCATGTTGGGTTGGAAAGGTGTTTGATATAACTGAAAAGGTCCGTTTTGTTGCATCCAAAGCATACCATTGGCGGCATGCCATTTGGAAGGCCCATACTTTGTTGCTGTTGATGTGGAAACCCGTTATTCCAAATTCCATTTGGAGGGCGAAACCGGGTGCCTGAGCCATGTGTGGAAATGGAGGAATCATGGCTTGATTACCAGACAAGTCCTGTCTTAAGCCGGACGAGCCTGAAAAATTGTCTTGATTTAATGATGCTGTAATAGGCGGGACAAAATGTTGGTTTTCAGTAACTGGCATCTTGTTGCCACTTGATGGAGTTTGTGGCGCAGGGGCTCGATTACGATTATTCCAATTTCCAGTCTGATTTTTCTGCTGCCTTTTGTCCTTTCTTTTCATTCCAGGCTTAGATTCATTTGTTCCCCTTTTCTTCATCTTAAGCATCCTCCTGTGCTCAGCCTCCTTCTCGCCGTCCGAAAATTCTACTTCATCTGACAGCTCTTCATCGTTTTCGCCAGACGCATCGTACCCTTTCTGGTAAAGACTCTTGTCGTTCAGTACATGGTTTGCAAACTCTTGAACAAAAGAGACCAGAGTGCCTTGCTGGATTCCGCCAGGGACTTCATCCTCTGAATTATATCTTACGATATAATAAGGGTTCTTGACGGGCCCAAAAATTTCATCGATTATCCCTAGTGGTGATCTGCTTTCAGTAATCCAAAGAATTGAACCTCGTTGAGAGGATTGTGTTTCTCAACCCCTTCTACGATGACTTGCGCGCCTATGATCTGCTTAATATAAGAACCATCAATTAAACAAGTTACCTTCGTAGAAACTTCTATTAGAAATACTAATGTCAAAAACAAAGGAATAAAGGCATCGTGTTTCGCATGAAATATTGTAATTAGTAGCTTTCCAGCTAAAAAACTTTACCGACAAAATTACTCCAACTGGAAGGGTTTGATGGTGTGGTTGCAAGGTGACAGTGACAGGAGGAACCGGAGGGAGATCCTGCACAATTGAAAAAGTAGAAAAATGTAAGTTTCTGTCACATGACATGTCTGAAGCATAGCAAACAAAGGGGTGGGGTGGGGTGTCTCACACTAAAATTTAATAAAAACCATGAAAATATATTCCATCTTCAGATGATTATGAACTGTTATCCGTTAAGTAAATGATCAATCCCCACCATTAAAGGAATCAGATATGCTGAACCAACATAAATTGTGATTCAATGACAAGTCTGCAAAAGGAATGTCGTAATGGCCACCGTTTCACTCTAGTTGTTATGTGGAGCATGAAAAATCTGACTGAACATGAATTTTCCTTATGGGAAGGAGACCTATGTATAATATGGTCTGAAACCAAGTAAATACTTGTAACGCATATTAGGATAGGTAGTGAAACAGCATACAGAAATAACTATATGAAGGTGTTTCAAAAGAGGGAATTGATTTCAACTTCTTTGGTTATAATCAGGGAGACTATAGCCTATAGGAGATTCAGTCTTAAATATGTGACAAGCCAGAGAAACACCCCTCCCCCCCCCAAAAAAAAGAACTACTACAGCAGACAAAAGGTTCAATTCCTCTATCAACGACCAGAAAACAAAATTGTTAGCTTCTTAATCAATGCATTGATCAACTTCAACATCATCAAATTCATCACATCTTTCATCAGTGGCTGCAATTCTTATTTATGTCAGTAGCTGACTAGCTGCAATTTAATAACCAACACTACTTTTATCAACTGTAATTAAATTAAGAAAATTCGACAACTGAATTTAGAGTCTTGATTTTTCCAATGGAGGGTGAAGCAAAAAAAAGATCCGAAATGCAATTGTCGTTACCTTTCTCTTTGCCTATTAAAAATTATTCAGACATTCGGAGTAAAATAATCCAAACACTCAATAGGTCATACTAGTATATTTGGCATTTGAGAGTCTATCTGGCATCACAATAAACATTGCAAAAGTTCTCTTTGATTTTTAAGACCAGAACCCCAAGTTCACGATTCACGGATAGGAGGGTAATATATTGGAAATGCAGATTTTAACACCCATTACATGGCTTGATAATCTACCTATAACACAAGGCAAAACCATGTATTATTAAAAAGCAATGATCACTTACCTTGAGCTCATTCTTAGATGTGATTGGTCCTAGCACACCAATTCCACCACCATCATCTTCAACATCTTCATTATCACTCCAAGCAATCGTGTTTTCCGCATCAGATAACATAATTTCACCTTCTTCTATATCAATCTGCTCTTCAACAATGCCTTCCTCATTCTTGGCTGTCTTTTCACCACTCATTGCTCCACTGTCCTCATCTTCTTCCTCCTCTTCACCACTACTAGACGAAGAAGAGGAATCACCACTACTAGACGACGAAGATGATGACGATGAACTCTCACCGTCAGATTTCACATTACTATCACTCTCATCTTCATCACCCACCGTTTCATCAACTTTCATCCCATTTCCATTCATTCCCATTACTATACTGCCGTCAAGGTTAACCATTTCACCACTCTTCGACAAATCACCACCACTCACAAAACTCATGTCACTGCCTAAATTCCCATCTAAACTTACTTTCTCCAGCTGTTTTTCAATCATACACCCTAAGTCCCCCAATTTTCTGCCAGACTCATCTCCACTCAGAACCCCCTCAACATTAATTTTCTCACTACCCATTTCAACACTCCTCTCAACAACCCTAGTCTCTTCTTTTTCTTGGCCTAAACCCAATAACTCCTCTTTAACTTCAACTTTCTTGGAAATCCCATCACCACTTACTTCAAGATTCTCCTTGGGAATCTCTAATTCACCTATACACGAGCCAAAATCAGCTGGATTGCCTCCCAAATCAGCCATATTTGGATCACCACAAAGCTCGGGATTCTCTTCCATTAACCAACCGGAAATGGAGTCAAAATCGAAAAAAGAATCAGAAAAAGACGAGGAAAAGTCTTCAAGCTCTAGGTGACAGAGGTCAAGTGGGTCGTTTGGTGTAGTTGGCTTCTTGGAATCTGATAGAGGCTGGATTTTAAGCTCTTCTTTCTCCTCTTCTACTGCTCCTTCAATGGTGGGACTATGCAAAAAACCCACCATGTTCAACCTTCAAATTAAGGGTTCTTGAGGTCAAGGTTTTCATGGCTTTGATAGAGAAGAAGACAAATATTTATACATGCGTTTATGGAGACGAAAAATTTAGAGCGGAGGCTTTGTTTGGCGAGAAATAGATAAAACCTTAAACCCTAGAGGTTACAGGGTACTACCGTACTGGTATGGAGTTCGATATATCATATATCTATACCCGGACCGGTTTATTTTACAACAATTTTCTTTCTTTTTTCTTTTTTGGTTCAAAAGGCAAATGCTAAAATGTTGTTTTGAGATTATTCAATTAACAAATTCCATTATATAGCCTTTTTTGTACTAGTATGATTTGATTAAAAGTTTAAAACTCATTCAAATGCAATTCACTTAAAAATTAAATCAATCAGAAGACGAGAATACGTAAATAAGGATATAATGCTCAAAATTTCCAGAGAAAAAAAGTTATTAGTAGCTTGTTGGGGTGCATAAGTTTGATATTGTGTTTTCTTTTATTGTTAATAGTCTAACTTCTGAATTAAATTCCGTCAAAAAAAATTATGATTAAAATCGATGATTATCAAATACTTTTTAGGAATTAGAATCAATTTAGTCAAAAAGAAATTGGCTTGGTTTTCGTTAGTTTCAATTCATTTACATAATGTTTTGACAAAAATTTCTGTCAGACCATCTAACGGGTCAAAATCTGTTAAAAGGATCCCAAAATCGATCCAATTGTACTTTTTGTTTTATTAGCAGTTACCAGTATTAGCAATTCTTCTGAAAATTATTAGTGGCTTCTTAAAGGTTAATTTCTTAAATAGTATTTTTAGTAGTTCTCATGAAAAATATCAACTTTTTCCCATCGAAAGTATTAACAATCCCCTAAAATATATTAGTAATCTCATTGAAAAGGGTTTTTAATAGAATATTGTAGATAGGGAAATTATTACAAACGTATAGTGAATTTCGGAGTTTTTAAATTTATAAATATGGTCGTTGATTGTGTCAACAACCAAAGCTTAGTCGTTGATCACAATCACGACCAAGCAATAAATTTTTTTAAAAAAAAAACCACCCAGTCGTTATTAAGAATAACGATTGTAAATTTTTTTAAAAAAAAAATGGCCTAGTCGTTAATTTGATTAACGACTAGAGAATCAGGATTTTTTATCCGTTAATTCTCTAGTCGTTAATCAAAGTAACGATTATAAACTATAATTAAAAAAAATGTTGTTTTAATATTACAAGTAAATTTTATTATCCGTTAATAATAATCGTGAATCGAAAACACATCAATATTTTATGTCTTGGCAATTCACATTAATATAAATGTGAAATCTAAATATCGAGACAATACACAATAATAGGATGATACAATATGTCTTGATACAATATTTGTCTTGACACAATAAAAAAAATCTTAATACCTATGCCCCCCAGTGCCACATCTAGGATGTTGTATCTGACGTGTACTTTTACGTCTAGTTGCACCTACATGGTCATTCGCTTGAACAGACTGTGTATCATCATCATCATCATCATCATGTGTGGTACTAGCACTACTAACTGGGCGAAATGCAACAGGTGATGTATGAAATTCAGGGCGTCCAACTCTGGATTGATCAAAACCTGAGAAATGTTGGAATGGCATGCCAATATTGGACTGTAGAAGTGATGTATATGATGTCCATGATAGTCCAGTAACTGGAGGCATGAAAAAATATGAGTCTGTCTGTGAATACTGGGGAACGTAATAATCTCCACCATACCCATGAGATGGACAAACCATATCGAAAAATAAGATCAAAATATCATGACACCGAAACATATATCTATAAATGTATGTGAAGTAGTATTAATATTCATACCATGATGCATCTGGGGTGTGGATCTCGAAGGACCACCATGTGTATATCGGGGTGCAAATGTGGTAGGCATGTATTGAGTGGTCGTCGGGGTATCTTGGCAGGGGCATCCTGTCTAGTATGTGATGCAATGTTTTGAGACGAGCGAATATGTTTCTCCATTTCATCACTGATATCCATAACAACTCTCCGCAAATGTGGCCATGACTCTGAATCGTCATTTGCACCAAGCCTCAATCGTCTCATCCAGTTACTCTGAAAGTAAATATAATTTTCTATAAGTACTTTTGAATGTCATAATTAGATGCAAACATTATATATATAAATAATCCTACAATGGCATCGTGAGCTGTAATATTTGATGGCTGGTTGTTCGCCTTTATTTTTAGCTTACCGCAAGTGTACGGTATACGTTATAGAAAAGGGTAGCAAGGTCGTATCCACAGAGACTAATAAATTAATGTGCTAAGTATTGAACTAAGATAGATTTATTTTTATTTAGACTATTGTAATTTGATGATTGTGTTGTGAGATTAAGACAAGTTAGACTACTAAAACACAAGACTAAGATAGCACAATTGATAGAAGTATCAAGATAATGAAATGGATTTCCGAGTTAAGGTTTTGATTAATATCCCTCTTGTTGTCCGATTTAATCCAAGCCAAGTTATTATCAATATTCCTATAAGACGATCACAAAGATATTTTATCCTCCCTCTCGAGATGCATATAAAACGTAGATTGAAATACTTATGCTAACATCTCTACTCAACATGAAGTACTCAACTCCCAAAAGTGCAAAAGATCAAATGTCCTCACAAATACTTACAAACCTCTCGATTCATGCAAATATTTATGTCGAGTACTCAAGATCTAATATTGAAACTCATCTCTCGAATTATGAATCAATATATCAAACAAGTTAAATCATTGATCAAGTGATAAAACAAGAATAAGCTCAAAGTACTCAAATAGGCTTCAAGATAATAACTTCAACTAAGATTAAAACATCCAACAAGAGTTCATTAATCTACTACCAAAACCCGGAAATCTAAAGAGTTTAGCTACACATGATTTCTAAACCACTCATAGACAAATTGTTCATAGCCATGGCAACTAAAAATGAAAGATGAAAACTACAAGAGAAGCAAGAAAAACTTAGGAAAGTCGACAATCTCTCGATGTATCTCCGTTCCTTGAGCTCCGATGCAACCCGATTGTCTCCTTGATGTCTTCTTCCAAGAATAGACCTTTGTCTTGTGTTGTAGATCCCAAAAATGTCAGAATCCTCTTGTGTGCGCCCCCCAAAAAGCCTGTTTATACCCACTTTCAAGTTTAGGGCACAAGCTGCAGATTATGGAATTCCAGCGCAGACGCACGGGTCGTGCGCCCCCTGCACGGGCTACCCGTGCGTCATCCCGTAGCGAAGCCTTTGATTTTTGCCAAACATGCACGGGTCGTGTGCCCCTTGCACGGGCCACCCGTGCGTGATGCCGTAGGTAAATTGCAATTCTCCGCCACGCGAACGGGTGGTGCGTATGAGCACGGGCTACCCGTGCGCGCCATGCCGTAGCCTTAGAAAGCCTTTCTTCAGGGGCACACGGGTGGTGCCTATGGCACGCCATGTATTCTTCTTATACGCTCATCTTCCGCTCATTTTGGCTTCACTTTTCGTATACTCACTCAATTCTCCGTGTTTCCACTTTGCAATGCTCGTATTTGTATTCAATTTGCTTCAAATATCATGAAATTCCTATAAAATAAGCAAAGTGTAATATCTTTTCCACAAGGAGCGAATATGTAACATTTTACACGAGTATATGCATGTTTACCCATCATTATAGCCAGAAATATGCCCCAAAATACATGCAAAACTCACACCTATCACTGGTATCCCGTCTCCATCTCAAGATGTGATAGAGTAATGCGTAGTAGTGTAATGCGACGATACCACTCCATATATCCGTCCTTTGTACTACTGCCACCATTAATCTGGTAGCCCTGGATTCTTGAAGTAGCTCTGTTCTGCCAATAAGTTACCCAACCATCATGAAAATTCGACCATGCCACTCCAGTTCTCCCCCTACGAGTTACGCTGTGTAACATCTCATGTGAATGTCATATAGCCTCTGGTATACCCTGTCGTATACCAAACTGACAGGTCACTCGATTAGGATGGTGTATCTCCACTGTGGCATATATAATAAGTGGGCACTGGCTCATCCTGTAATACCCCAAATTTTACCAATTTGGGTTTTAGTATTTTTTTTTTCAGACTTTTAGGATTTTAATTTCTGGCCATTATAGAATTTTAGTAAAAGCCCAGTCTTGATAATATTGATGAGGCCCATTTATAAACTTATATTTTAATTTTTACTTTCAAGAGCCCAAATCCAGTTTCTAGAAGAGTTATAATTCTGAAAAATATATATATATATATATATTTAATAAAATTCGAAATTTAAATTTTATTTACCCTTATACATTAAACCAATTAAAAAAAACGTTCCCTCAAACAATAAAGCTCTCATTAGTACTACCCCCTCAACTCCTTCAACAGACGTTACACGTTATATACGTTACATAGGTGTGTGTTATCTCAATAATTCCTTAAAATTCAGTTTCACTTTGTTAATTATGCAAACAAACATTCTCATAGAAACCTAAAAAATTCATATCCACTTGCAATTCATCGTCCCTCTCAAACAAAATTTCTTCACGTTCCGCCATTCAAGTTCAAAGCCTCCTCAAGGTAAGACACCCGGCAATCTTCGTGATATCTCAATTAACACTCCGAGAACACACCCTTTGTCGGCCAAAACCCAGAATTTGGGAATCGTGGAAATGTATAATCCCAAAACGCGTCAAAGGCCCAAAATCCCGAATCACCGGCCGAAAAACACAAAACCCGAGCCGGATCGCACCGGTCTGCCCCGACCCAATAACCCGGAAATTTGAAACCCATCGAAAAAAAAAAAAAAATGTCGAAACCCATCGAAAATACCCGAACCCGAATCATAGGCCCGAAACCCAAACCCCAAGCCAATCGTTGCCATACATCTATCGCGCCCAAATCCAATTTTTGTTGCCTTCATCTCTTTGGTTGTGAGAATTTGAGAGAGAGACCCAGAGAGAGTGAGAGAGAGCGAGGTTGAGAGACGAGAGAGAGAAAGTGAGGGCGAGACAGAGAGAGAGCAAAGAGAGATAGAGATAGAGAGAGAGAGAGAGTGAGGCGATGATGAGAGCGAGAGTGAATTGTTGAAGACGAACAACAATCGAGATATTTTTGGGAGATGGGTTTTGATTTCAAAAGAGAAAATGAGAGAGTGATGATATCTGCTGCTAGCTTTTTTGGATTAAGTGGGGATTTAGTAACCCATTTTTCATAAATTACAAATTTACCGCATTTTTTCTTCTTACCTTTATTTGACAAATTTGGTACCATATTTTTAAAGCATAAGTTTACTCATTCAATTCCTTTCCTTCCCCACAGAGAGTGACGTGAATTGGGCTAGGAAGATTAGTTGGGCCCAATTAAAAGATCTACTCTCATATTTCCTCAAAATTTCACATTTACCCTGAATTTCTACCTTAGTCCAAATCGGCCTTTGACCTCTCCGGTTTGACCGAAACAATAATTCATCTTTCAATCACAATTACGTTGTTTTCATTTAACCACTTCAGCCATCCCTTTTCCCTTATTTATCATATTTATTATTAATTTTGTTTCTTTCTTTTAGTCAAAAACATTCTCCTAAAGTATTTATTTAAGTTATTTTTATTTTTATTTAAATTGTAGGGACTCATTCTTACGAGGTTTAAAATTTCCAAGCGAGCACGCATTTGGTATTTTCTGCACTTTATTTGAGGTGGGGTTTATTGCTTTTGTTTAATTTAAATGCCCTGTTTTAACTGTTATTTGCATGTTCATGATAAATATGATGCGTGATGTTGAGACTATTGGTACTTAATTGTACGCGAGATTTTGAGACTATTAGTACTTAATTGTACATGAGACTTTGAGACTATTTGTACTTAATTGTACTTGAGACTATGATATTTTTCCGTGAAAGTTTGTGCTAACTGTTATGCATGCGTATTTGACTCGAACAATTGCTTCCCCACTGAGTTGACGATAACTCACCCCAATAATTTTACCCCTTTCAGGTTGAGAAGTCCGACGTGGCGCGTGGCAGATGAATTGATCATGACAGTTGTTCTTTTGTCAAATTTTTATTAGTAGTAGAATTTCATGAACGATGTTGGTCTCTTAATCTTTTTGAATTTATAAAACATACAGTGAATTGGTATTATTTAAATTTATGAATGATGAATTTTTTATTTAACTTAGTTATTTTATTTTTGGAAAAAAAAAATGGTTGACTCGTTTCCGTTAGTATTATTATGCGTAGTTGCATTTTTCAAAACTAGGGTGTTACACATCCAATTATCTGTGAGACATCTTTCACTAAGAATAGATATATCGGGTGAGTTTAGGTCATATGGTTCCCAAGTCTACTGCTAAAAAAAGGAATTTACATTAATATTAATTTAAACACTTATTATAGAAATAATATAAACACTTACTTGTGCCTCTGTTAACCGATCAAACATCTCCCTATATATCTGTACTGAGTGGCTAGCAGTATGAGTAAAGTTATAATGTTGTACCCGTCTGAAATAAATTAAATAAATGCATAAGTGAAATGCATCATTGTGAACATGTAGATATAATAAAAATGCAAAAAACAACACATAATACCTAGCACCGTACGGCGATAGAGGCAACTCAAGCTCATCATCAACAGTCATAGGACCCATATTTATCATAGATCGTACTGGTTGGGGCACGATACTTGAAATGCGAGACCAAGCCCAAATCTGCAGCAACGCCATGGCTCCACATATAGTGTGCTTTTGTGTCTCAGAAGCATTGCACAACTGACAATACAAAAAAGATAACACAATACTAGCCCAACTGAACTTACCAGCCGTCCTAACATCCTCAAAGTGTTGCAGGTATAGTAATGATACGCTATTACCAGTTGTATCAGGTATCATCAAAGTACCTAACAAAATCAAGGCACACCCTCGGGCATACTGCTCAACCTGAACCCTAGGTGTGTCATTCCCAATGTGTGTCAATCTTGTGTTTATACTTTGAGTACAGATGAGTCCCGTCCACACTAATGACTTTGCGACAATACTTGAATCCCTCAATGCAAGGCTTGAATGCCCAAAAAACATAACCCAACATATGAATTTCTTGATGATCTGACTATTTATGAAACCACTCAACCACTGTCCCCGGATTGTACTTTTGTAATGCCTCCATATACTTAGGCAAAAATCGGACTGAACTTTTCCAAGTACCGTACACATTTTCACGAGTACGCCGCAAACTATGCCACGCCTTATGATATGAAATATTGTAGCCATATTTATCCTTCACCGTCTATTGGACGTATTTGATGTCATATGTTGGATCAGTATCGACCATGCCTATTAGATCATCATCAATCCTATTTTTACACAAATTCTTATGATCCTTACGCACAGAATTCACAAGACCACTGTGAGGAGGCCCCAACTTTGTGATTTCCCACACAGACAATCTTTTGACAAAACTAGACCGCAACCACTAATTGCATTGTTCAGATGACAAACTTGCTGATATAACTCCTCCCTGATTTTGTTTGTATACAACTTTCCACACAGTTGGAGTACTCCCAACAACTCGATACTCACGTTTTGCGTGGCAAACTGAAAAATCTTTAACAACAGATTGAACATGTTTTTTATCATTGAAAACCATACCTCTTTTTAACACACCTTTATCTGTGTCATAGTACAATCCCGGATGAGGAACGTCAATTGAATCAATATTGAATTCCTCGAAAGATGAATTAAAAAAAAAGGTATGTCTCTATATGGTGCACAGACGGAATCCATGACATGTTGCGATTTATTGCCACCCCCAATAGATTGTGAGTCATGTGTAGAAGTATCACCATCTTCATCTTCATCATCATCTGTGTGATTTTCATCGTCTGTCCCAACTTCGCTCGGTTCAGGCAATAATCTATCAACATTGAGCTGATCGATTCAGAAGGTCGTGTGTTCAAATCATTAACAACAACATTATTGGTTTTTTGAATCGTAACAGGAGCTTCAAGTGTGATGTCCCCCATAAGGTAAGATGCGTATTGATGATATTCATTTTCTAAAGGGATATCAGACACGACATTACGATGCACTTCTTCCGTCTCAATAAAGATATCTACAGTTCTATTTTCGGCCTCCGGATCAAAGAAAAACCACAAGTTTTGGTTGGTATTAATTGCAATGACTCGTGACATGTTGTTATCACAGTATTTACCGGATAGTTTTAAAAAATAACGATTTCTATCCAAACCCAGAATATCATGTACTATAGATATCAAATTGTCCAAATTTGTCGTTCGGGAAATTCTTGTGGCTCCAATAGCGGGGCGACTATATGCTACTTGATAGACATTTTCAATTAATATTTTACCCCCCTAATGAACAATCACTCCATTTTTATCTGAATTTGACATATCTTCAAAAATACACATACAACCATAAATTAGCAAAATAATACTAACTCACTTACAATATAACAAACATGCAAAATATAACAAAAATTGCGTATAAAATAGAAAACAAGCCACATATAATAATTTCATGCAAAAATTTAAATTTTCATGTTATTGAGAAAAACATAAAATTAGCTTTAAAAAAATATTACATGACAAATTTTGAATTTGACATATCTCTACTACTCTAAAAGTATGAATATTTCTGCAATATTTTGATTGGACTAATATATCCTTTGACATGTATTAATATTAATGGCAAGAATGTAATTTACAAATTAGTATTATGATAAATTTTGTAACGTCTAATATATCCTTTGATATGTTATGATAAATTTTGTATCCTTTGACATGTATTAATATTAATGGCAAGAATGTAATTTATAAATTAGTATTATGATAAATTTTGTAACGTCTAATATATCCTTTGATATGTTATGATAAATTTTGTAACGTCTAATATATCCTTTGATATGTATTAATATTAATGGCCAGAATGTAATTTACAAATTAGGATTATGATAAATTTTGTAACGTCAAACAAGATAAAACTAAAGGGAGAAGATAAACGGCTCATGACTGAGTAATCTAATAATCAAGGGATTCTAATCACCAAAGAAGCCTTCAGAGAGAAGGATATCTAATCAATCGTCTGTATCATTTTTTCTCATTCTCTCAATGTCTTCCTTTCTCTGGAAGTGAGTGATCCTTCATTGGTACCAAATTTCGATAATAAATAACAACTGTTTAGAACGAGATTATCGGAGACTCAAGGGGAGAAAAAAAATCAGCAAGTATGCAAGGCAACAACTTAAGTTGCATGTTTTCGATTCTTTCTACCTTTTGACCTGTTTTGTTCCAGACTCACTATTGAGGAAACAGACTCAGGTATTCTATTGGAATTAAAAATGGTTATGTTGTCTCAGTTTTCCTAAATGCCTCGGTAAACCGGTGATTTCATTGTTCTTAAAGTTGTATGAATTCTTGTTTATGTTGACTTCTAGATGAAGCTGTTGTTTCTTATTTTATTTATCTTTCCACGGTTTGATTTGGATTGTTGGCTTGTACATAGAGTGAACCTTTTCTGTAGCAAGTTAATGTTGTTATTTTAACTTGACAACTGTACTTAAGTATATGTAATTTCTTGTACAAGGAGAGGAGGATTCAGAGCTACTTCTTTTATATAGGTGAAAAAAATTTCCAAATATTACATGTCTTTTGAAAGATGATATTCCATGGCAATTAAAATATATAATTTAAAGACAGTAATCTCAAGATTAGATGACCAATAATATTTGGACTGAGATATATTTGTAAGCTTTGCTAGATCTATTGAGCTGCCAATCATTAAAAAGGGCAACATGTTTTCTATGTTGCACTCTCTTCTTACATAGCTCACAGATTCTCTTCATAGCTCACATTCATCTGTTAGAGTCAGGTTCACACTCAAATGCTTTGGTTAATGAGTTTTTGGATTCCATTAACAAGTTCTCTTTGTGGTTGATCTTATTGTATTCCAAAGTGTTATGAATAAGAAAGTTAGACAATGACAGAACGATGTTTATGATTGATTACAAATCAATTTCAAGTAAAGTACTTTAGCATAATAAATAGGGATAATTACAAAAGCCCCCTGAGGTTCGGGCTAATTACAAAAAAACCAAGAAAAAAACCCTTGGGATTTAATTTTATCTTACATTTCCCAATTCATAAACAAAAAAATATTTGAAAAACCTCCTAATATTTCTAGAAATATTACTGTTGCCCCCTTAAATGTAAAACAAAATCAAACTTGAGGGGCTTTTTGTAATTTTAAAATATCTCCGGATTTTTTTGTAATTAGACCAAACCTTAGGGGGACTTTTGTAATTATCCCTAATAAATATGAAGCTAAATTTAGAATGATTTTATTAGTCTTAAGTCCTAATTTTTTAATAACAATTTTCAGCAATGAGATTACTTTACTTTGGTTCCATTTTCACTAAGCTACAATGAGATCATGTTAGTTTGATACCACTTTCCCTTCCTAATTTTTTTTTTCTGGCTACAACCACCCTAATTCAATGGTTGAAACATAGACATTTCTTCATTTTAATAGATATATGATAGACATTCTCTAATTAGGTGGTGGACACGCTCTCAAATGCAGGTGAGGTGGTGACTGAAAAACGGATCAAGGATTGAAGATTGACTTTGTTTGAGTGTTTTGATTGGATGAAATTTCCTTCTTCCACCAGTCTCCCAAATTCTTTCATCAAATCAGAAGTATCAAACACAAAATTTCCAAATTAATAATTCACACAAGATAGAGTTTTCCACCAATAGATTGTACAGATTGAATCACAAGTTTCACAACATAAAAAGTTTTCTACTGGTATATCATATAGAATGAATCTGGTGGATCACATAGTTAGAGTTCGAGGTGGAGTCAGAGCTTGAGACCGCATCGGCATATTACGGTAATCTTTTTCTTTTCTATTTAAAAATTTGAGATTTTCAGATTCTCCAGTGGCAATGGTTGATTTTCCTGGTAAGGAGGAGATTAGATATTTAAATGATAGTGATGGATTCCTGGCTGGTAGTTTATACTGAAGTTAATCTTGTATTTAGCGAGTTTGTAAATTGTTGTTTTGAATAGTATAGATTTAAATGTTAGTGTTGTTATAAATTTAATATTCGGTAGTAGGAAGTTTCTTGTGGGTTTGAACCCTTGTTAGTTGTTATGTATTCAAATGTCGGACCAACACATGACAAACTAAAGGATGGAGCGGAAAACAAAAAGAAGAATTTTGTGGATTCGAATCCTTTTTTTTTAGTAAATATCTTGGGAGGGAGAAGGGTGATGTTAATCAAAATCCGGACCTTTGGTCTAGACTTGAGAGCCGTGGACCAATAACCACTTCCCGATTTGAATTGTTGTTAGTTGTATGTATTTGAATGTTGAACCAGTACATGGAAAGATAAAGATGGAGCGAAAGAAAATGAAGAAGAAACAGGAGTTGTCATGAATTTGGTCGAGAGTGGTACCTTCTTTTTTTTTCATGGCTATTTTTGTTCTGGTCATTTGGTGTCAGTTTATGGAGGTGACAATCATCCTAATGGATCTTGTTTTTGTTTTTGTTTCTTTGTTTTACATTATATGTTGAATATTTCTAATACCATCCATGTCTATATGCACAAAAAATCATTGATCTAGACACTTATTTAAAGAGGTCTAACTATTATGTAACATCTTTTGTTTTATTTTGTGTTCAAGTCTTATTGTGGTGAAGGATATAATTATCAAATATTATTCATGTTTAAATTAATTATTAATGAAATCGTCAAAATTTATTTATATTGAGTATATCTTTACAACATACTTTTGGGGTTTGTGTCTTTAGAATTTAGATCTTATTTTTGTATGCTTTATTTGTTTATTATTATTATTTGGTGTTTCACTTTGAAGTACTGTAGAACTATAAAAAAAAAAAACTCTTATGTCATTTAATGTCGTGAGACATCATATTTACCTTAATTATAAAAGTATGTTTTGCTAATAATTCAACTCTGGACTTCTTAAAAATATGTAAATGCAGTGAAAATAGTCCATATAAAACACACATATATATTGCTCTTGTTTTGTAAACCATCAAAAAATGAATTGAAAATCTCATTAGTTCAGTTGAATTAACTATGAAAAAACTATTATTATATTGGATCACATAAGAGACGATAAATATCATAAAAGGTTAAATTATACAATGCAGTTAAAATTAACAATCCAAATTAAAATGGATATTTAAAATACATTATTATTCTCTAATAGTGCATGTGAAAAAGTTGCAAAATATAAAACAATCTTTCCAAGAAACAAAATAAAGAAGACAGAAACAAGGATAAGAAAAGTAGAAAAAGAAAAAAAGTCATCTATATGAATATATTACTTTGAATAATTATTTTTATTTCTCATCAATTTAAATTAAAATAATTTAAATCACTTCTTTATATTTTTCATGCTTTGTAATTTTATGTGACAAAAAATATAAATGTAGAAAGAAAGAAGGAAACTAAAAAAAAAAACCATTGATCATATAAATACTGCAAATAACATTGAATGTCAATATATTATCTTGCGTTACTCTTGAATCATGTGAAATGCTAACTCTCTTCAGTATTTGTTAACTGTAAGTGATGTATGTCGCTCATACACGTTTCAGACAAGCAGTAAAAAAAAACCTAATAGGTTTGCTAGAATCTGATCTTCGTGTTATTGGATAAACAAATAAAGTTGTCACTTTTCAAATCAAATGAATTGTGAAACTATTTGCATTCATTTTGGTATATTGTGCATAAAGGATTCTTTAATTAAGATAATGTTTGAAAATTTTAAAAGAGATTGAAAGCCCTTAGTTGAACTACAAGTTAGGTAAAACTTCAAAAAGTTTGAATTTGTTGGTGAGCATGGGAATAAGCATTAGTTTAACGATTATTCAAACATTCCTATTCATATAAAAAATACAGACAATAATTTTCATTGGGAGGTACAATATTAAATGTCTTAGCTAGAAGTACATTTGTAAGATTACAAAGTAGAGGTAAAACTGAATCATAAAAATCATAAAGCGTTATCAATAATGTTAGATTGCATAAAAAAGGCAACATTGATGGCCAAGTGAAATAGGACATATGTTTTTGTACCGTGCATTGTTAGCTCATCTTAGATCCACGAAATTTTCAACAAAAACATATTGAGTTGGCGTGTCGCAATAATACCTAAGGGGCAACAACACACTCACTCTATAAATCGGGCGACTGCACTTTGTCCAAACAAAGTATTACTATGGGGTTGTTGTTTATGGAAAAAGTAATTTTATAGGATGAAACCCTAATGGCAAAACAATGGGCTATTGAGAATATTGATAGATTATTGAAACATAATGAGAAATGATGATTATTTTGATGGGAAGTGATATTTGTTTTGTCGAGATCTTAGACAAGTATTAGCAGTTGTTTCGAGAGCAACAATCCATCAAACTATTTTTGCAAATTTAATTGATGAAATCATATTTGTGTCGAAGGATGAAATGTCAAGAAACACTAGGTGAAGGAATGATTCAAACTTCACTAAATTCTTACTTAATTAGAGTTGGAAATAATGGGAACCAACTAATATTGAAGGTAACATTAATGGTCCTAAGAAGATCTATAATGAATATGACTCAATACAATAGAAATGGTTAGGGATACATGAATTCTTAACCAACATCTAACAAACATGAATGACTAATGTTCAACAAACTGCATCATACGAAATGAATGATATTTACAGTAAAATTAAATTATCTCATGATAAATTATTTTTAATTGAAGTATTTTACGGTTCACGTGCAACGCACGTGCTCCTTACTAGTCTTCAAAAATACACATACAACCCTAAATTAGCAAAATAATACTAACTCACTTATAATATAACAAACATGCAAAATATAACAAAAATTCATATAAAATAGAAAACAAGCCAAATATAATAATTTCATGCAAAAATTCAAATTTTCATGTTGTTAAGAAAAACATAAAATTAGCTTTTAAAAAAATATTACATGACAAATTTACCTGTAAAAATGCCACTGTCTGCCGTCTCCGCCTTATTCCCGACTGCTGCCCGGCATCCCAAAGCCCAACAAAATTCGAATGTGTACAAATGTGTGTGCTGGTGTGTGTGGGAGTTGAGGGAGAACAGTTGTTGTGTGTGTTTGTGTAATCTGCAGAGAGTTTAGAAGTAGGAGCAATTGTTGAAGAAGGTATCCCCCAATTTATAGGCAAATATCTGTTGAATTTTTTTTTTTAAAAAAAATGCTCCCAATCGTGATTGCCAGTCACGACTGGCAAAGATTTCAGCCTTTGTCAGCGGGATTTGACAACCCGCTGACGGATACATATTGTTTTTGAGATTTCCCTTGCCAGTCGTTACTTAAAGTAACGTCTGGATCAATTTTTTTTTTTAAAAAAAATAAAAATTTCCAGTCGTTACTTAAAGTAACAACTGGGTTTTAATTTTTAAATTTTTTTTTTGAGTCCAGTCGTTGATCACATCAACGACTAACCTTTAGTCGTTTATGGGATCAACGACCATACTTATAAAATTAAAAACCCCAAAATTCACTATATCTGAGTAATAATTTCCCATATCTACAATATTCTATTAAAAAACCCCATTGAAAAGTATTATATTTTCCGATAAATGTAATCTAGTAATTCTACTTGTAAATATTAGTTTTTCTCATAAAAAGTATTAGTAGTTCCCTATAAAAATATTAGTTCTCCCCCGCAAAAGTATCAGTAGTCTCCTAAAAAATATTTAGTAGCCCCCCTAAAAAATATTAGGTTTTTCCATTGAAAGTATTAGTAATCCTCCCAAAAGGTATTAGTAGCCCCTAAAAAATATTAATAGCACGGTGATAGATTTTCTCCACTTCCTTCCCAAGCACCACACCAAAATTCTAACCTATTTCCCCTCTCTCCCCCTTTCCACTCTATGTCCACCATGCTTAAGTTCTGAAGCTAATTAAAAATGTGTCACAACTTTAATTCTAGCCCTTAAAATTTTAATTCATCAAACAACAACGTTGGTAGCCATTTACAAGAGAATCTGATCAGAAACAATTAGGTGGGCAACGCAAATTATCGAAACAAAGGTATTTGTTCAGAGACCTCAGACTATGAATATAATTTTCGCCAGCAACATTAATAGTACAAGTGGAAATAATTCCATCTTAACTCTTTTGGTCATCGAAGTGGTACCACCGCTTGTGGCGGGACAATGCCTTGGGTGAAGAGAGAGGTGACGCAGGCCCTTGCCGAGATCTTCGAACTAAGTGAAGATTTGCGTAATTTTTTATATTTTTTTAGTTAGACCGCATTCATTGTTGGGGCTCCATCTAACCGAATGGATCCGTCAGACCGTCTGATAGGAGACTAATCCTAATTTTTTTAGTTGTAAATCAATATTTTGAAGAAAAAATTATTCCTTAATTGAAGCACATAAAGGAATGGGTTATTGATTTTTTGCAACCTGTACTATAGGGTAATTGCGTTTCAGTACCTGGACTATTTTTTTTGAAAGTAGTACCTAAACTAAACGAATTTGTATATGTGCAACCTAATACACACCGGCGATGGAATATTCCACCGGGATTCCATCATGTGACACGCACACCCTTTTTTTAAGGGTATTTTTGTCAGTTTAGTTTGTCATTAATCTCCCGCCCAAAGACTCACATGATTTTCACGAGAATTCACAAATCCCCAAATTCGTGCTTAGAGTTCCCAAATTGCAACTTGCAAGCCATAAACTTAAACAAACCAAAATTAACCCTTGAAAAATCTCAAACCAGTGAAAAATCTCTAATCTTGGAAACCTGAAAAAAAATTGCAGCAAGCATTGAAGAAAGAGACACAATGGGATGGGCAATTAGAGACCGAACAAACTACGATGTTTCCGTTGGGAGGATGTGCCTTGATTACGGTAATTTTTTAATCATTTTCTTGAAAAATGTTGGATGTTTGGGGTGCAAAAAACTCTTTTAAAAACTTAACCTTTATTGGGTTTGTGGTTTTATGAGGAACTGATTTGGTTTTTTTTTTTTTGTCTGCTTAGGGTCGACCTCTGAATTATTTACCATAAGATTGTATCATTCTGGGGAGTTCGGGCATAATGGGTCAACATATTATGTGGGTGAGAAAATGACGGTAAGTCACATTGATTTTTGTGACCCTGATGAATTGTCAATGCTTGAACTAATTACTATGGGTAATGAGTTAGGGTTGCAGGAAGTTAAATGTTTTCATTGTAGTAAAGGCGGGATAAATAATTGTAATGATTTGATGACATTGGAAACTGGTATGGATGTGTTGAATTTGGTGAAGTTCATTGATGAAAATAGGATGGTTGGGATTTTTGTTGAACATGAAAAATATATTGAACTTGCTGCACTTGATAAAAGAAATACTATGAAACCCATACACCAAACACACCAAACACAATCCAACATTACTGAAAACCTTCCTGACATTGATGAGCCTTTGAATTTCTTGGGGGATTTTAAAGATAGTGGGGATGATAATGTGGGAAGTGAGGCTGAACATGTGGGTAGTGATGATGATAATGGGGGAATGGATGATAATGTGGATAGTGCTAGAGTGCAAGGAGACACTGAACTTAGTGATAATGATGCAGATCAGTCAATTGGGTCTGATTCTTCAGTTGGAGAGGAATTAGATAGTGGGAATGAAGTTTCTGATGAAGATGATTTGTTGTTTGATAGTAACATAAACAATGATGTAGAGTGGGAGGGGTCTGCACATGAATGATGTAAAAGGTAAAGTGTCTAGTAGTCAAGTGCCCAAAGCTAGACAAAAAAAGGTTGGCAAGAATCCAGTTAGACATAATGTGGATCACCCTAAATTAGCATTGGGCATGTATTTCAATGTTGCAATAAATGAGATGAAATCTAGGGACACAACTGCATATGAGTGGTTAGTGCAAAGGCCTGCAACTCATTGGTCTAGGTCACATTTTAGTCCCCACTCTAAGTGTGACATGTTGTTGAATAACTTGTCCGAGAGTTTTAATGCTTTGATTCTAAGAGCCAGAATTAGGTCTATTGTAACAATGCTTAAGGAAATCAGATTGATTTTGATGAAAGGATTTATGTCAGAAGAGATGAGATGATGAAGCACACTGGGGATCTTTGCCCAAAGATTGAGAAGTTATTGGAAGAATACAAAAAGGAGGCCATGGCATACATTGCTAATTGGAATGGTTGTGATGAGTTTCAGGTGGAAAGTGCAAATGGTAAGAAATTTAGGGTGCACATTGGAGATATAGTTTGTTCTTGCAGGAGATGGGAGCTTACATGTATACCTTGTCCCCATGCAATAAGTGGATTATACTTCCTAGGGCTGACACCATAAGATTATGTGAAAAGTTGGTATAGAAAGGAAATGTTTTTGAAGACATACAGTCATGTATTGAGCAATGAATGACTGTGACATGTGGCCCAATGTGGATGTTGAACCTTTATTGCCTCCTGTTGCTGATAGACTTCCTGGGAGACCCAAAAAGAATGATAGAAGGAAGGACCAAGATGAGGAGAAAAGAAAACAAAAGGGAAAGGGCAAGGATAAGCCTACTAAGATGTCAAGAAAGGGAATTACAATCAGTTGCACGATATGTCATAAGCCAAATCACAATGCTAGAGGTTGCCCTAAAAATAAATATGCTTCTTCTTCAAGACCAAGGTTGGATATACCCTCTGCAAATCAAGAAAAACAACCACCTGCTAAAAAGGTAACCTTTTTTTATATCATACAAGCCTGCAAGTTTTTTGATTGTAGCCTGCTGCACTTTTTAACATTTGTTAATCTTTTTTTTTTGTACAGGGAACAACTAAGGGGGTCAGTTTTTACACCTAATGACACAGTGAAAGACAAAGGCAAAAAGGTAATGCAGAAACAATTCAAATCTCAATCAGTGAAGAGAAAACTGAAGGTACAAACCATTGTTTAATTTTGTCAAAGTTCAATTTAATTATGTAACTTGACTGAATTCTTAAATATTTGATACAGGTGAGCAAGAATGACAGTCTTGGCACTCAACAATCATCTACACTTGAAGTGCCACAAAAACCATCAAAGAAAACCAAGCTTACCAAGCTCTATGCTCCAACCAAGCCTGCCTAGAGACCACCTAGAAGGAATGCCATCACTGAAGATGTGAATTTTCATCATCCAAAGGCCAATCATCCAACAAGAAAACAGTTAGCGCAGAGGAGGAGGCACCAATTTTAGGATCATATTATGTTAGTATTGGGTGACTTAATGTAACGCCCCAATTTTTAAAATATATATGTAGCTTAATCTAATAAGAAAGTGTATTTAAAGTGAACGAATAAGACGTATCTCAAAAGTAAGCGGAACCATTTTATTAATAACTCAAATAATCCATCATACTCCCGCTGCGCCACTCTGATTTTGTAAAACATAGTTTAATTGCAAAAGTTCGCATCCAAAACGATAAAGTACTTTGATTCCAAACACAACTTTTAAAAATAAACTACTAGTATTCAATAGAAAATTCAAAAGCATTGACACTAATAAAATATTTCTAAAAATCAAATTAACTAAAATTTATTATTTCACATCCACCGCCTTCAATCCTTGCTCGGGCTCCTCAACCTGAAAAGTGTTAATAAATATGCGGTGAGCTTTCAACTCGCTCCGTGGAGATACGTTTGCCATAATTAAATACATCAATAGGCATAGTCATAAATATTCAACATGTAATTTACTATGACTGGCCAGTTACTCTATAGCACTGCGGGTACACTCCGAGGATACTTTTAATCCCCGACATTCTTACAACCCTAGACTAATATAGCACTGTGGGTTCACCCCAATGATAATTTTGATCCCGGACCTTCTTACGGCCCCTAGCTAACTTGATTTTCTTTCACATTGCACATAAACGAATACACATATATGAAGCATTTAATAATGACAAACAATAAGTGAATAGAAATATCCCCACCTTAAAATAATTGTCGATATCTTGTGCAGAGAATGTCAAAAGATGTGGTAAATCATGTTCCTTGTTTCCGGGTTCGACTTAAATATTGGATCAAATGATTGATCAAAGGTTTGGTCAACTCATTCAAATAATGAGTCAATGGTTGACTTGTAGACAAGTAGAAATTTGGAGGTGTCATTCTGAAATTCTTGAAAAAGTGGTTACCCAAATCAAGTTAAAATCCCCATTGATGTCCATTGTTCACCTTATCCTCAAAGTCTCCATTATCCTTAGAAACTTTTGCCCGTCTGTTCATCTTCTTTTTTTCTCTTTTTTTTTTTCTTCTGGAATTTATAAAGTGCAACTGGAATTTGGCTAGGTGGCTAGGTTTAGGGCTGCAAACGAGCCGAACCGAGCCGAATAGGAACATGCTCGAGTTCGGCTCGTTTAATTTTTGGATCGGCTCGAGTTCGATTCGAGCTTTCCTAATAGAGTTCGAGTTTGGCTCGTTTAAAAATTATGTAGTTCGCGAACAGTTCGAGCTCGGCTCGTAAAAAGCTCGTTTAATATTTTCGACGAGCTTAACTCAAGTTCAGTTCGTAAAAGGCTGGTTTAAACTTAAACAAGCTTTAGCTCGAGCTCGGTTCGTTAAAGGTTCATTTAAGCTTAAACGAGTTCGGCTCGTTAAAGGCTCGTTTAAGCTAAAACAGGCTCGACTCGGTGAAGACTCGTTTAAATTTTAACGAGCTTAGTTCGAGCTCGGCTCGTAAAGGCTCGTTATATGGTTAAACTCGAATTCTAGCTCGTCAAAGCAAACTCGAGCTCATTAAAGATCGAGTTCGAGTTCATTAAAGCTTAAAATATATGTTAAATTGTCCTTATTTTTTAATAAAATTTCATATTAAGACTAAATCACTTGTTGTAGCATTAAAAAGTAAAAATCAAATGCATAAAAGTTTGTAAAAACCTTACATATTACTAAAAAGAAAACCATAAATAATTTAAAAATATTTAAATATGCCTCAATTAGAGTAACACCAGTGTGTTATATGGGATTTGTTCACAAATAAATTTCAAAAAATAGCGTAGATAGAGTCCTTGATTTTGAATTATTTGTTATCTTTTAAAATTATTATCTTTTAAATTCAAAAATATATTATTAATTCAAATGAGAGAATATATTCAATAAACAATATATATTTTGAACTAATAAAATTTTTTTATTTTTTTTCCTTTCTCGTTATTCTATATATTTATACATATAATTTTAAAATAGTATAGATAGAATCATTGAATTTTGGATTATTTGTCTTTTAAATTTGTTGTCTTTTAAATTCAAAATATATTATCAATTCAAATGAGAGAATACCTTCTATAAAATATATATATATATGTTGAACTAATACAATCTTTGTCAATAAAATATGTTGAGGAGATAAAATGGCTCGACATTAACTTTTCCAAACTATTAGTGAGTTGTGTACACATTTGAGTTGAATTGTTTTTTCTTTATATTCTCGATTATTAAAAAATTATCAATGTCAATTATTTTTCTTTCTTGTTTGTTTTTTGCAGTTTATTTAATATGGTAAATATTAAAAGAAATTAAACTTCAAAGATGAATCCTGATTTAATTTTTGGATTATTTATTATCTTTTATATTTGTTCATAGAATTCCACATGGATAAATGTGAAGCAGCCACGTGAAATTAAGAGAATGAGAAGTTGACATGTGTGCAAGATATATTAATAAGGTGATGACATGTTTTAACTTTATTTTTTGTTTTAGTATATATGGTTGATATTATATTTGTGCTTATATATAGACTATATTATTATATATTATATTTTTAGTTTGATTTGGTTTATTAGATAGTTATATATATATATATATATTATAGTACTATTGAATTACTCTGTTTTGGTTTTGTATGGTTGATCAAATATATTATTAGATAGTTTTAAATTCACAAATATATTATTAATTCAAATGAGAGAATATATTCTATAAATATCAATTTTTAACTAATAATGTTTTTTTTCTTGCTCGTTATACATTTTTATACATATAATATAATATTTAAGCTTGAAAAGATAACTAATTTAAAAATAGTGCAGATAGAATCCTTGATTTTTAGATTTTTTTTTTTAAATTTGTTATCTTCTAAATTCAAAAATATATTATTAATTCAAATGAGATAATATCTTCTACAAAAAAATATAGATTTTGAACTAATAGAATATTTGTTAATAAAAATATGCAAATGAGTTGAATGGATCGACATTGACTTTTCCAAACTATTTGTCAGCTATGTACAATTTAGAGTTGATATTATTTTTTCTTTATATTCTTGGTTATTAACAAATATCCAAGTTTGATGAGGAAATGACACGTGTCAACTTTTTTTTTTTTAGTATATATGATTTATATTATGTTTGTGCTTTTATATACACTATATTATTATATGTTATGCTTTTAGTTTCTTGGTTTATTAGATAGTTATAAATTTTTGAAAATTTACATACTCTTTTAAACATTTGTAATATGCTTATGATTTTATGATAAATACTGGTTGATGATCACATTAATTACGAAGTCTAAATTTATAATTATTACTAGGTAAGTCTCGTGTGATATACGAATTTTGTTGGTTTATTTAGACACTTCTTAGTTCCCTAAATTATTTTCTTAATATTTTATTTTTTAACAAAACCAAATAATTTTAAAATATCCAAAACCAATACTTTTATAAGTACACCTCATTATTATACATGTGATTCTATATAGACTATATTATTTTATATTATACTATTAGATTCGTTCGATTTTGATTTTGTAAGTTTGATTAATATTTTGTCTAGCCTTAATCCTTAGATATATAGTTTGTTACAAGGAATAATATTATTTTACGAATGAGTTTGAACATAGACTCACGAGCCTATAAACGAACATGTTCGCAAACTTAATTATCAAACCGAGCTCGAACACAAGCTAACGAGCCTGTCAACGAGCACGTTTACGAGAACTCGAGTCCAGGCTCACGAGCACGCAAACGAACCGAACTCGAGCCTAAGCTCGCGAGCACAAACGAACATGTTCGCGAACTTTCGAGCCGAATACTGTAAGCTCGAGTTTGGCTCGTTTAAAAGTTCGAGCTCGAATTTTAGGCTCGAGTTTGGCTCGTTAAGCTTGACGAACGATCTCGAACGAATATTTTGTCGAACCGAGACCCGAATAGCTCGCGAGCGGCTTGGTTCATTTGTAGCCCTAGCTAGGTTAGTATGTTTTACAGTGGGTAAGTTTGGGATGATTATGATTTCTACCATTTGTAAGAAGAAACATATAGGAGATGAATAAAGATGGAATTTTTATCTGAATCAGATTTGTAGAGAAATGGGATGAAGTTTGTAAAGGAAAATTTTCAATTTATAGAGCTAAATTCTGGAATTGATGATTGAGAGTTAAGTTCTTACATTAAAATTATAACCCTTCACCTTTCATCTTCTTTTCATTAAGTTTGAGGCCTTCTAAATTCATAACTGAAATTTTAATTAAAAGCGGCTAATTAAAATTATATATTTTGATTTTTAAATTAAAAATCTGATTAAATAAAATTCAAGGTTAGAAACCCTAATTGAAATTTCTGCCCCAAATTATGAAATTAGGGTGTATTGAAAGAATTTGTATTTATATGATGATTTTATGGAGTTTGAAGATAAGTAGAGTTTGTTAATGATAAGATAAAATCTGATTTTTTTCTAAATCTAATACGAGTGAAATTCTATCTTAATAGGGTTTAATAAAAATCTGGATTGTAACAGAATAATGATTGAATTATAAATATTAATATCTGATAAATAAAATTATAATTTATATAATAGTAACTGAAAAATACGGGATATTACACTTAATGTCTAGAAGTTGTGATGTTATGAGGCCTGTACTCTTTTTTTGGATGTTTAATTGGATATAGACTTGTGATGGCCATCTTTTTTGGATACACATTTTGACTGTGATGTTCAGTTTTTTTGCAACTTGGATCAGGATTTTGATGGTCACCTCTTTTAGACTAGATGGTGATTTTGATTGAAACTTGGATTGGAATATCATTTGTACAGATGGTTATATTACATCATTATGAAATGGTTATTTTGAACATACTTGTGCTTGTGCAAATGGTTTGCAAATAGTTATTTTGGACAGAATGTACTGCAAATTCTTAACATAAAATGCAATATATTGCAATACAATACTTGAAAGATTACATCCAATACATGTATATGTCCAAATTCATCACATACTTGAAAACATGAATTTGGCATATCCTATCTACTACAAGATAATACTTGAAAAGGTTCCATACAAACTCTACACGATACAATTACATTACATCACATTACATCATAAGATACACCACAATCCAAAAAAAAAAGACCCATCCACACCAAATCTCATTGTTCCTCTTTCTTTTCATTTTGCCTTCAAGTTTGTCAAATTCCTTCACTTGGTCTTCAAGTTTTTAATCTTTTTAGTAGTTCCGGGGATAATTTGTCGGGCTCTGCTGCACATAGGGGGGTCGATCCAGTTGAAGAAGGTGCACCCTCCAACTTTCTACAAATTCCAGAAATTTTTTGTCAACTGGATTCCATAAAAAAATTCACAAATAAAATGCATATCAATATCACATTTTCAACTATATAGCAAATTACTGCGAAAAATCTAAGAAATCAAGCAAAATTGAAACTATGATTTATGAAATAAAAAACATACCTTGAATTTCTGACATGCATGTACCTCCTTCCGAGGTTAAGGTCAGTCCACGAGGTTTTTATTGTTGCATTTCTACCACAATTGCAAAATATATCCATGATAACCTCAGATGTTTGCTTCCACATTGCTCCTAGGGCACAAAATTGACGAAGATGAAAACAATTGGGGGAGAATTTGTTCTAATTCTGGAGAACTGAGGATGGATTAGGGTATAATAGGGTATATTTGTCTATTTTTAAATGATGACAACCTAAACTGACGAAAATACCCTTAAAAAAGGAGTGTGCGTGTCATGTGATGGAATCTTGATGGAATATTCCATCGCCGGTGTGTATTAGGTTGCACTCCCAAAAATTTGTTTTACAGTTACAGATATAGAATGCGCAATCGAAGCACTAAGATCATGGGGTGAAGACACACTATCATTACACGATGGGTAAGGTGCCGAGTTTAGCTTCATTTATCCACTAATTCATTTCCGCTAGAGCTCAGGTCCGGTGTTGGGTAGGCTCGGTTGGGCGCTTTCCACATCAAAAGTTGTATAGAGATAATTAAATTTATTCTTTTATCCTCGTCTGTTTTCCCTTGCCCAGATGTTTGCCTTTCTAAGTCAAGTAATTTCCAGTCTTCTATTTTTTTATTGAATTTAACGGGAAAAAAAGGAAAGTCCATTCAACGATGTAAAATATCATAATGTGATAAAAGAATCAATTCAAATTACAAAAGATCCTCTAATTCCAATATAGTTTAGGTACTACTTTCAAAAAAAAAAAAAAAAATAGTCAGTGATCGAAACCGCAATAACCCTACAGTACATGTTGCAAAAAATCAATAACCCAAAAGGAATTAATAAAATACTATATACATAAAACATGCCTAGTGTTGCCCTGTTGGGTTGGAGCATATGGTCCATTAGTTATTTTAGCAGCCCAACTAATTCCCTAACAATGTATTGGGCCATTTGCTTGTCAAGAAGTTTTATGAGTAAGTAATAGACTTGCCCAAATTTTTCCATAAAAAGACAGTACTTTACGCTTTCGATTTTATTTAAGCTCTTGCATCTTTTTTCTTATTTATCATTTTTACGTTTTTTTTTATTTTTTAATTCCTGTAATGTTTTTTATGATCCTGTCATAAGAATCCAAATAAGAAGCAAGCATTCTACCGGCCCTTACATGTAAAGTTTTGAAGTCTTAATTCTATTGTTTCGTATTTGTTTCGATGTTGTATACATTGTTGTTTGATTATTTTTATGTTGTTTCAATATTTTAATGCAACTTTTACCAATTTTTTACGCACTTTGTTGGTCATATATATGTTGTTTTATATATTATTTTATGTTGTTTTTAGGTTGTTTACATACTATTTTCAATGTTGTTATGTTGTTTATTTGTTGTTTCCATGTTGCTTTCGATATTTTAATACAATTTTTATTTATATGATTATGCAAAATATATATTTTTTATCTGTTTCCGCTGAATTTTATTTAACTCAACATTTACCAAATATTTAGTACAGAAACATGAGTTTAAAAAAAAACTAGGAATTTTGCAGTTCTATAAATAAACTTGGATTATGGGCGATTTCTGTTCATTTTACATGTGTAATAGATATATCTATTACTTTATTGACCATAAATATTAGCCATTCAAGTTTATACAAGTACGCTTTTTAATAAGTTTGGAGAAGTGGTTGGAGGGACGAGAATAAATCTCCCAGATGCTTAATGATTCAAGGCTCGAACACTGGCCAACACTCTTTCAAAAGATAAATAATATCACTTAAGCTAGAAGTCCCTAGTAAATTTATACAAGTACTTGATAAATGTATAATTTCCAAACGATGAACCCGGCCCGTCTATGAGGGTCCCCACTGCCTTGCCCCTAGAGCTTCATGGAGCAGGTGAATTGCGAGATATGTCTTAACGAGTCAGGGTCTTGAGCTGCTTTAGATTGAGTCACCATACATGAAATCATCCTCCAATCTGTTACCAGACGGATTTGAACCTTCACGCTGCGGGTGTCAGCGAAACGAACATCACATTCACCAAGTTCTTTGTACTAGTTGAGCAGGGCAATGAATGCATAATTTCTAGTTATATTCTAGGTTCAAGTCTTTTTCATATTTCAATTATGATCCATTCTTCACATTCATGACACGTGTACAACAACAAATATATTTATTTGTTAGATATATAAAAATTATATTTCAAGAGTATAATACTAAGTCGAATAGAAAAAAAGTAAAAATAAAAATAAAAAACCTTACCGTGTATTTCTTAATTTACAGATAGATAAATGGATATTTTTAGCTTATAGAAATGCAAATGCATATTTTCAGTCCTCGTTTTATCTCCAAATGAGCTACTAAATTAAATCACACATATGATAGTGGCTAAAAGAAAAAAAATCACACATATGATAACTTCAAACAAGTAATTTTTGGACTAACGACTTCAAACTTGTTCTTGTCCAAATATGTATTTCAACTTCAACATATGCTTGTTTAAAAACCTGGAAATAATTAATTATGCCCATATCACGTGTTGCTTTATGAATTATTTGTATTATTATTATATTCCTCGAGTAGATGTGTATAATAAGCAAGTGTTTTATGTACTTGGACAGGTGATTTTTGCTTTGGTGGGCTTTTGAACAAGTTGATGCCTTATTTATGTATTTCTATATTTATATATTAATTACTAGGTGGTATTGCAGTAAAGACTTTACAATGAGACCATGGTAATTGGTAAAATATGCTGTGGGCATAAATTATTATGTGAATTATTGGATTTAGAAAAACGTTGAAGACTTGAGTTAATTCCTTATTGGTTATTGCATTCGTACATCATATATGTTATTGTTAGTCAAACACTTTGGAATCATATCATTTTGAGTAGCAATGATATCATGTGAAGGATATGGGATAAAATCCTAGGATGCTCTCTTCTCTCTCTTCTCCCAAACCCTAGAGTCGTGCCTCCATAATTTTTCTGGTGGTTTTCTCCGGCGTTGGGATACAAGCCGTCAGTTATGATGTTTGCTCTATTGCTACATCTTGTTCTCCTCGATTGGTTTTCCTCCATAGTTCTCTATGTCTTATGTGGATTTTTGCGGTGAGGGTTTATTCATGGATCATTTGAATCTCTTACTTGGGGTACGCCATGAACTTCAAGGTGGTTGGCGGTCCCCCCTCTTAAGGTGGTTTCAACTAGGGGTGGGCATCGGGTCGGGTAGTCGGGTTTCGGGTAGTCTTGTTCGACCATGTCGGGTAGCATATGAGGTTACCCGACACCTACCGAAAAAAATGGTTACTGATCGGACGTCACTGCGAAAAAGTCGAGTATCCGATAAGTCGGGTTCGGGTTTTTATTCCTTTTTATTTTATTTTTAAAATTAAAAGGCACAATAGTTAATCTGATCAGACGACCTCTTTGTCTTTTGCTTCAAGAATTTCATCCGGCGGTGGTAGAAGAATTACCTAAACCTCTTGTTGAATCCACCATACAATAGTTGAGGATAATTATAATTTTAACTATGGGATGTGAAAAAAAGATTGAAATCCAAAAGAGTCAAATGGAAAAAAGAAAAAGAAAAAAGTATAAAAGGTTTCATTAATTTGAGAAGATAAAAACAATCTTCCACTACCAACTCAAACGTGATTAATTTTTCCAAACATTAACCCTCGTGATCGATGTTCTCCATGCGTGTGCGTGAGCGAGTGTTCTTTGTAAAAAGAATGAAAGAGACGAGCCCTAGGTGTCTATTTCATTTTTTATATATATAATTAGAGTCAACCGATCGGGTAAGTCGGATAGTTCGGGACTACCCGACACCCGACCCGATTTTATAGTCATCGGGTAGCGGGCACGATACCCGATTTTCCCAAGGAAATACCCGATCCGTCGGGTAATACCCGTCGGGTCGGGTCCGGGACCCGACTACCCGATCCCGAATGCCCACCCCTAGTTTCAACTATGGTCCCTCCCAAGGTGGTTACAACGGTGGTCCCCTCCTCTCCTTCAAAGGCCAACACTCAGGCAACAATCTCCTACAAAGTATCTCCGCTATATCCTCGATTCATACGGTGTAATGATGCCCCATGTATGCCCTAGTGCTGGGACATCTCCCTCAATGTCATCCGATTATGAATCGAATCCTCGACATTCGGCTCATAATACTAATGCTCAATCCAATTTTGGCCATTCTTTTGCTAAAATTGTTTCAGGTATTCACCATGATATGGATTCAACTATGCAGGCCCAGGGTAATTTTACAATATTTTCGCATGTTGTTGATGGTAAATCCCATTCTATCCCTAAACCTATTAGAAAGGGAGATTATTATTCCGTTACTATTGATGAGAACGTTTATCAACAACGCCTCGCCAAATTTTTCTATTCTTTGATTTGTAGGGTGATTTTAGGCAAGGGTAATAAACCATGGGCGACTATACTTCTGCATAAACGCCTATCGGAAATATGGGGAATTAAGAATGATTGGAAACTAATCTCCTTGGGTAAGGGATTTTTTTGTGTCAAGTTTTTTAATGCGCAGGATCAGACACGAGCTCAATTACGTATTAATGGGCGCTTAATCCGGAGACTATTCGGCTCTCTCCATGGGTCCCGGATTTCAATCCATACAAGGTATATACGTCGGTGGCAAGTGTTTGGGTCCGAATCTTCGAGCTCAGTTTGGAGTACTGGGATCCTAGTAACATCTTGGGGATCGCCAGTGCGATTGGGAATCCGATACAAATTAACCAGCGTTCGCTTGATGGTTCTCTGGGACATTTTATCCGGGTGTTAGTGGATATTGATCTGTCGAAACCGTTGGAGGAGCACATCATGGTAAAACGGGTTGGCCAGTGTTCCTTTGTGTCAGTTACTTATGAGAAATTACCGGAATTTTGTTCAAAGTGCAGGGTAACGGGACATTCGACGGTTTCTTGCCGCATTACTCCCGCAGGGAACTCAACCACTGAAAGACGCGTCTCTCCTGGCCAGGGACGTCCTAGGACTTCAGCGACACGTTTGAATTCTATGCAACGGGGTCGTTCCAGGGTCCATAAAGTTTACCGTCCGGTGCAGCAGGACAAAGGCAAGGCCGTTGTTGACTCCATGGGAAATACAGGTCATCAAAGTCGTGTTAAGGAGGGTGAACCTTCTCCTTCACGTATTCACACTAAGAATTATTTTGATGTTCTGGGTGCTGATTCAGATGATGTGGCATGTGATAATACGAATTTGGAGCGCAAATCTGATAATGAGAATCTGATTATGGCTTCGGAATATAATACTAGCAACACAGACAAAGCCATAGTTCCTTATCAACCGCAAGCAACAAATTTGGATGAACATGGACAGGCTAATTTGCAACGTGGAATGATAATAGTTTTAAATAGCCTTCCTTTTAATGATTATGTCCATAACTCCAATGATCCTTCCGAGGGTTCAAGGCTATGGTCGTTGCTGCCCGCAAATGTTGGTCAGATATGGCGGATGAAGACGATCAAGATGATGCAGACAAATTGGAAGCTTTAAAGACCAAGTTAGGCGACTCTTTATCTGCTCCGATTGTCCTCCACTCAAGTGATTCGTCAGAAGTTATGAACGCTCTGGCAATTGTGGCTGGAGGATCCTGGGCCGATATTCCACAAGATAAATCAGATCATCAGGAGGATACTCAAGCACGTGCAAAACAAACACATGCCAATGTCCTTCGAAAATCCTCTAGAAATAAACGTCTATCATTTCGATTGAGATTTTAAGTTATTTCTGTTGTTTCTTTTATTGGTACTCTTTTTCCTATCAAAGGTTTTTCCCAATGGGTTTTACTTTGGTAGGTTTTAACGAGACCCTTTTTTTAAAAAAGCTAGTTGTTTGGCTTGTAAACAATGCACTATATTTTCTTTTTTAATAATATTTTGCATTTATTAAAAAAATTAGTAATGATATCATGTTGAGGTCACGAATGTTGAGCCAATCCGCCATCCGCGTAGTTCATTTTGTCGTAAGTGGTGTTAAAGGCAACAATTAAAATCAGAGCCGGTCCTAGATTTCGAGGGACCTAGAGCGAAAAAAACAAATGGGCCACTTGTGTTTACATAAAAATTAATCAATGTTACAAATATAATTTCATTGATTTAACATAAAAAATAAGATATGTAATAACAAAAATATCATACTCCAACTTTGACATTTCGATCTTATTAAAACAAATTACGAAAAAAACTAATAAATTAGCTATGAAAAATTGATCTTCTTGCATTTTTAAATTCTTCAATTCTGTTTTTTGGTTTTGCAAAATAAAACAAAAATTAGCAAATATGAATGACAAAATGAGGGCTTAAAGGTGGACAATTCTTAAATTCTTCAATTATGTTTATGGTTTTGCAAAAAGAAGAAAAAATTAGTTAGATAAAAACATATGAAAGCGGGAAAAAAAAGTTACATAGAAAGGCAAAAGGCAAAAAGAAAATCTTAGAAAATAAATTAGTTAGATGAAAAGGCGAGAAAAAAATTTAGTTGCCAAAAGTTAAAAAAACCTTCAATTATGTTTTTGCAAAAATATATATATATATATATATATATATAATTAGATAGAAAAGCAAAAAAGAAAACCATAGTATAGGTAGATAGAAAAGCAAAAAAGAAAACCATAGTATAGGTAGATAGAAAAACAAAAAAGAGATTGAAAAGTAAAAAAGAGAACCTATTGTTAGATAGAAAAAGAAAGGAAAATAAAATTTCAAATCTTTTATTGTAGTGGGATTTGATCCCGAGACCACACAACTAAAAAGCAGCACGATAACCGATGTGCCAACTTGCCTTTTCGCATGTTGAATCGGCATTTATTCTATATATCCATATATATGCCTATAAAATAATAGTAAAAAAAATTGAGGGCCCTTGCCGGCGGGGGCTCTGTGCGGCAACACCACCTTGGCCGCCTCAGGGTCGCCCCTGATTAAAATAAGCACAAGTTATTTTGTTTGACCATATTAAGATCAACTATCATATAAGTGAATTTATATTTGAGCTGGAATCAAATTTCACCCGTATGGGCAGTTGCCATCCTTCCTAGAATCTTGTACTAATTTTTTTTATATTTGACCAATCAAGAAAAGTAAGATTGATTGAGCGTCAGGGGCGGCCCTGAGGCGGTTGACGTGGTGCCTCCGCACAGGGCCCACCGCCGGCAAGGACCCCCGGAGCTTTTTTATTTCCATATATATATACACATATAACCTATATAATCCAAGGTTGATGAAGATGGTACATAAAATCGTTCTGGCAGAATGGCTGAGTAGCTGTTTTTTGGTATTGGACGTCATGAGTTCGATTCACGGTGACCGCAAAATTATAATGACATCTCTAAGCTGTCTTTTTTTTTTTTTCTTTTTGCAAAACAAAAATAACAAAGTTTATTCATTTTTTTTTGGCAAAACAAAATAACAAAGTAAGAATTGGGCCTCATAGTAACTTTTTTTTTGGCCTTCTCTATCTATTAACTCTTATTTTTCTTTTTTTTTTTTTTTTTTTTGCAAAATAAAAAATAAAATTAAAATTACATTTGTAACATTAAGTTTATTATTTTTAATTTTTTAGGAGATAAGTACAAAAAATGCCTGAGGTTTGGGGCTTTGGGCTAATTACAAAAAAAAAATAAAATTAAAAGAAGTTCCAAAATTACAAAAAGCTCCCTCGGGTTTGATTGTCTTAAATTTAAGAGGGTAACCATAATATTTCTATAAATATCAAGGAAGTTTTTTAAAATATTTTTCGCTTATGAAGAGGAAAAATGTAAGATGAAATCAAATCTCAATGTTTTTTTTTTTTTGGTAATTTACAAAAACCTCTAAAGTTTTTCTTAATTAGGCGCAAACCTCATTTTTTTCGTAATTATCCCATTTTTTATGAAAATACAAGGGTCCCCTTCCTTATTTTGCTCCGTGCTCTTCAAGACCTAGGACCGCTCTGTTGAGCATGACTAATTAAGTTGGATCTGGATTAGAATTTGTTTCCAACTCAATCAATTTGTGTAAATTTTTTGTTAAGGCGCACCACCTCACAAACCAATTATCTGTGATTGTTGTAACCAATGGTTATTGACAAGGAAACAATAAATATTATGGCGCAAAACAAATTCAATTATTCGTCGACCACTGTAAACCAATTAGTCATGACAAGTAATTATAAATACTATTGCGCAATAATGATATAATTTTAGAGTGTGTTTGACTGAGCTTATAATTTTTTAGAACATCATATAAAATATTTGAGATCTTTTAAGCTCTCTAAGAGTGTTTAGTATTTTTTTTTTAAAAGGTTTATAAGCTCCCAAAATAAGATGTTAGGATTTTATAAGTTGTTTTTAAAAATGGTGGGGGAATCACAACTTTAATTTTGACTATATTAATTATCAAATTGTCATTACTATAAGTCTCGTCATCTTATTTATTCAAATACTTTAACAACTTATTTTCAAAACAAGACCTAACATCTTATTATAAGCTCTTAGCACATCGTATAACATGTATAAACTTAGAAGAATTTTTAGATAAACTTAGTCAAACACCTTCTTAATCGTAATAATGCATAATTAAATGGCGACCCATATCACTTCATTTCCCACTCAATCAATTCTTGCAACAAGAAAAATATTACTGAGAACAACCAACTACCACATAATTAATGATGTAAAGCTGTATACCCTATATTAATGTGGCCATGGTGCTTGTCCAGCGAGTTGAAAGGAAATATTCCCCCAATGTGAAGGGATAAAAAAGACTGATGAATTTTCATATTTCACATGGTTTTACATTAAATGTATACCAACTAAGCAAGAAAATACAGCTATTGTTGCTCAAGTTGTAGCCCCTCCAACCATGTGACCTATCTTATAACATAAATTGGAAAAATGCAAGTTTGTATGTAGGTGGAAAACAAGGAAGGTGTGGTAATTTACTTTCACTATTTTGAGTTAGGTTTTGGTCACACATGAAAGTTTTACACGTACACAACCTACTCGAGTAATTTTGTAAGCATGTTCCTTAGATGTGATGTAATCGGGTGAACTTTTGACCAGCCAGATTTTTGTTTTTATTGCACGATCATATGGGCAAAATTGCAAAATTAGTCATGTCATTTTATGCAGTGGCAAAAAGTAATGCAACTTCTTCGAATCTCAAAATAGTCCTATAACTATCATAAGCATGCTATATTTTGTTGTTTTGTGTCTCTTACACTATTCGATATTCTTACATATGAAATTTGAATTAATGTCTGTTTAAAATCATGTAAAAACTGTTATTATTTGAGTTAATCATATACAATATATCATAATTTAATACATGATTAATTACTTTACTGTTGCAAATTAAAAAGAATTAAGAAAATCGCAGTTTGAATTTAATTAGACCATCTTCAACACAATTTCTTGATTAAAATTTATGTTAGTTACTTTTTAAAAAACAAAGTTTTTTATTTTTATAATGAATATCATAAATTTAAGGTGAGATCAAATTTAATCTTATCCTCTTCAATAATATTTACTAGAGAGCTGTATATATACTAACTTTCTGAGAAAGCATTGCATACCAATTCTACCAAAAAAAAAAAAAGAAAAAAAAATATTTGTTGAAGAGCATATATTATAAAAGTACGTAGGCAAGTAGGAATTTAAATCATATTTCTAGAAGTAAGGTCATATATAGTATTAATTTTAAAACATAGTATTGAAACTTTTATTTTTTTCCACATAAATACTTTATTAGCATTTTTTGACCAAATAATGCTACAGGCCAGGGAGGTCTTTTTTAAAGATCCGAATTGAAGCTCAAAAAAATTAAAACATAGTCCCAAAGAATCAACTGCATCATAATAAATACAAGATTTTTTTTTAATAATTTTGTCATTTTTTATAAATTCGATCGTTTGAAACATTTTACAGAATTGATTTAAATATCCAATCAATTTAATTAATCAATTTACAGAAATTAAATTATTTACTCAAATCATTGCACTGCCTTCAATTCTTCCACAACTGCTGGTTGAACTATCAATTTTTATCTGTCTGCCTTCAAAATGATGGAGCAGTTGGAGCATTCATATTTCATGCATTTATAATTATTTAAACATCTCAACTACCCATTTTCAACCCAAAAAAAAAATAAGGAGAATTTCTGCTGGGCAATTTCGAGAACGTAATTAAAGCTTAGGCCAGCAGTTTTGACTGTAGCCAATTAACTCTGCCTAATTATTTATGTAGCTTCTTTTATGTTAAATTTTTTGCACCTTACTTTTTATTAATCAAATAATGCACCATTAATATTATCCTATATGCTACTATGTAAAAGGTTGTAAACTAATTCGCCATTTGTTTACCTTATATATGCTAGCTACCATGTAAGTGTACGTATTTGATATCTTGTTTTAATTAAGTAAATTTAATACCATATAATTTTAACAAAAGAAGTAGTGTAAAAATGAAACGAAATAAAGATTACGAAAAGGATCTTTCTTCAATTTTAATTAAACATCCAAGAAATGTGTAAGAAGCTTAATTATAATTGAGCAACAATGAAGAAAAGAAAAGAAAAAAATACCACTATCAGCCTTTGAGCTCAAACTTCTTTTTAAAATATTTATTTGGCTTCCTAAAAGTCTGGATATATGTTTATAAAACTTATCTTTCTTTTTAAATTGCCCTTTAGTTTTTTCACTTGATTCAAGTAAAATGTTCATATTTTGCCAAGTGAAAAAATTATGAAAAATCAAAGGGGAATTATTAATTTCCTTCGAAATTTTTGTTAATTCCGAGACAAAATTGATGACACAATGATGGTTTTTTCCGTATCTAAAACCTTATATATTTTTCTCGTTATGGTGAATTAATTTACTTAACGTAGAGAATTAGATAAAATTAAACAACCAAATATATGTTTACTTAACATAGAGAGACCAGCAATTCTGTAACAATATAGAATAATATATAAGCTGAAAATGAAATTGCACATATAAAGAAATATAGATATCCATTAATTTCTCAACTCTTTATACACCAACAAATGGAGTTAGCATAGCATCCAAATGATCTTCATGAAAAACCACCAATATCAATACCCTAATATCCCAAATACAAATCCCCTGAAGTCAAATAAAAAATAATAATAATAATAATAGTTTCACTAATAAGAGCCAATCCCAAAAAAGAAAAAAAAAGGAAACCCCCACCTCCCAACATATACTAGTGAAATTACCGATATGACCTCAAAATGGCACCACAAAAAGTGCAGATAATAGCCCTCCAAGTCTTCCAGTAGAAGGGCACATAGCAAAACCTGGTGGCTGTCTTCATGTCCGCCACGCTAGCTCCGCCGCCGCACCGTGAGCATATTCCGGCAGCTGGCTTGCTTTGCCTCACCTTTCTTGTCTGATCAACCAAGAAACAGAAGCAAACCATTTTTTTTTTATGGATTTTCTTCAACTTTGTTTAAATTGTTGTTTTGGTTTACTATGTTGGTTGTGAACTTGTAAGAAGAAGTTATGTAAGAGAGTGTAGTAGAGGTAGTTAGGGTGTTTACTATGTTGGTTGTGAAGTTGTATGGTTTATTAAAGTGAAATATTGAAGAGTATTTATAGGCACAAGGGAGTTATGGGTGTAGAGTTGTAGTGATGGTGTGTTGACTTTTATTTTTTATTTTTTTATTTTATATAACTATTAATAAAAAAAATCTGAACATAGTATTATAATAGTTTTGAGTTTGAATATTTAATTTAGTAGGTAGCTTTAATTGGATCCTATGGTAAGAAGTCATTCCAAATTGAAACTTTTTTATTATTATTATTGTTTTAATTTTATCAATATTAATTTTTTGAAATACTTTAAAATAAAGTTTAATTTTTAAGTGTTTTTTTTCTTAGACTAGTATTTTCATATATCTGAAGAAATGAAAATACTAGGATGCTCTCTTCTCTCTCTTCTCCCAAACCCTAGGGTCGTATCTCCATGACTTTTCCGGTGGTTTTTCCTGACGTTGGGATACAAGTCGCCGGTTATGATGTTTGCTCTATTGCTACATCTTGTTCTCCGTTGGTTTTCTCCTCTACGAGTTCTCCTATGTCTTATGTGGATTTTAAGAATGGTTTTATTCATGGATCCTTCGAATCTCTTACTTGGGACTGCCATGAACTCATCAAATGTGGTCCCATTGACAGCGACCCCCCCTCCTAAGGTGGTTTCAACTATGGTCCTTCTCAAGGTGGTTACAACAGTGGTCCCCTCTACAAAGTATCCTTCTATATCCTTGGATTCATCTGGTGTAATGATGCCCCATGTATGCCCTAGTGTTGGGACTCTCCTTCAATGTCATCCGATTATGAATCGAATCCTCGACATTCAACTCATGATACTAATGCTCAATCCAATTTTGGCCATTCTTTTGCTAAAATTGTTTCAGGTATTTACCATGATATGGATTCAACTATGCAGGCCCAATGTAATTTTACAACATTTTCGCATGTTGTTACTGGTAAATCCCATTCTATCCCTAAACCTATTAGAAAGGAGATTATTATTCTGTTACTATTGATGAGAACGTTTATCAACAACGTCTCGCCGAATTTTCCTATTCTTTGATTTGTAGGCTGATTTTAGGCAAGGGTAATAAACCATGGGCGACTATGCTTATGCATAAACGCCTATCGGAAATATGGAGAATTAAGAATGATTGGAAACTAATCCCTTTGGGTAAGGGATTTTTTTGTGTCAAGTTTTTTAATGCGCAAGATCGGGCACAAGCTCAATTACGTATTAATTGGGCGCTTAATCCGGGGACTATTCGGCTCTCTCCATGGGTCCCGGATTTCAATCCATACAAGGTGCATACGTCAGTGGAAAGTGTTTGGGTCTGAATCTTCGAGCTCGGTTTGGAGTACTGGGATCCTAATAACATATTGGGGATTGCCAGTGCGATTGGGAATCCGATACAAATTGACCAGCGTTCGCTTGATGGTTCTCTGGGATATTTCATCTGGGTGTTAGTGGATATTGATCTGTCGAAACCATTAGATGAGCACATCATGGTAGAACGGGTTGGCCAGTGTTCCTTTGTGTCAGTTACTTATGAGAAATTACCGGAATTTTGTTCAAAGTATAGTGTAACGGGACATTCGACGGTTTCTTGCCATATTAGGGAACTCAACCACTGAAAGACGCGCCTCTCCTGACCAGGGACGTCCCAGGACTTCAGCGACACATCCAAATTCTATGCAACGGGGTCGTTCCAGGGTCCGTAAAGTTTACCGTCCGGTGCAGCAGGACAAGGGCAATGCCGTTGTTGACTCCATGGGAAATACGGGTCATCAAGGTCGTGTTAAGGAGGGCGAACCTTCTCCTTCACGTATTCACACTAAGAATTCTTTTGATGTTCTGGGTGTTGATTCAGATGATGTGGCATGTGATAATACGAATTTGGAGCACAAATCTGATAATGAGAATCGGATTATGGCTTCAAAATATAATACTAGCAACACAGACAGAGCCATGGTTCCTTATCAACCGTAGGCAACAAATTTGCAACGTGGAATGAAAATAGTTTCAAATAGCCTTCATTTTAATGATTATGTCCATAGCTCCAATGATCCTTCCGAGGGGTTCAAGGCTATGGCCGTTGTTACCCAAAAATGTTGGTCAGATATGGCGATGAAGACGATCAAGATGATGCAGACAAATTGGAAGCTTTAAAGACCAAGTTAGGCGACTCTTTATTTGCTCCGATTGTCCTTCACTCAAGTGATTCGTAAGAAGCTATGAACGCTCTGGCAATTGTGGCTGGAGGATCCTGGGTCGATATTCCACAGGATACATCAGACCATCAGGAGGTTACTCAAGCACGTGCAAAATAAACACATGCCAATGTCCTTCGAAAATCCTCTAGAAATAAACGTCCATCATTTCGATTGAGATTTTAAGTTATTTCTGTTGTTTCTTTTATGAGGTACTCTTTTTCCTATCAAAGGTTTTTCCCAATGGGTTTTACTTTGGTAGGTTTTAGCGAGACCCCTTTTTTTAAAAAGATAGCTGATTGGCTTGTAAGCAGTGCACTATATTTTTTTTTTAATAATATTTTGCATTTATTAAAAAAAATATATCTGAAGAAATGGCCTGATGCTACAAACTCTCAGCTAATACTTATATTTAATTTTTTCCTTCATTTTGTTGTTACTTTATTTAAGAGGAGAATTAGTCATAAATAAGGAAAATATGCCTTTGAACGAATTAAATTAATATTGATTAAATAAGCTCTTTGCAGATGGTACAGACATCATCTGATGAATGATGATATTAAAGGTTTTTAGAATGTGTTTCATTTTTCTATTACAGTTTTTTGGTATTACATGTGCAAATAATATCTCATATTAGTTAGAAGTGGGATGATTTTGGGTTCATAAGTGCCCAAAAATATAATTACAGGGACTTAAATCTGAAATAAACAATATCATTAATGTAGATATAAGCGATATCCAAAAATTCCTAACAATTAACAATGATATGGTTTAATATGGTGGGCTAAAAATACTATATATTTTACCCTCCAAATATAGTCAATCAAATATGCCATAAGATCTACATCTTTTTATTTGGTACCCGGCCTGACCCATAGTCTGGGTCCAGGCCCGGGACTCTTGATCGTCGACCAGACCACTTGATGGGACCGGAGATCTAATGTGATTCTACTACGTCGAGGTAGCATATACGATCTAGGCCGATTAACACTATATAAACCCCACAAATTCACTCATATAATGTATTTCATTAATGTGATTACACTTCGTTCTTTCAGCTCCTTACGACTTGTGATGACTTAAACATTAGAAGGCCAATCTTGGTTGAGGACCACCCAAACTAGCCTAACATTATTCGTTGTTTTTTAGGTCATTTCCAAACTAAAATACCTAGACTCAAAACGAAGCGATAACCAAAATACAATATTTAATTTCTCGACCAAATCAGTTTAACTAATTCTGTTGACGTGCATTTTGGTCAACAAGTGAAATATAAGAAAATAATACGTGGAAATGGAGATAAGTTCTAATACGGGGCTAATTCTGCCTTTTTTATAAGGTGACGAGCAGAAAGTCTCTGGTCGGTTTTTCTTTTACAACTGTACTTTTACAAGTATTGTTTTTCCTCTATTATCTCTCCTCTCTTTTTCCTCATAAATGAGGCCTATTTATACCCATCTCATTAGTGGGTTTTTAATAATCACTATTACACTTAATACTAAAATAATTACAAATGGACACATGTCCTTCTTTAAGCATGCATGCTAACCAAGTATTTTGCCACTTGTCGACTCATCTTGTTATTATGTTGACAAGTGGCAGTTTATTGTGCTAATGGAGCACTTAACTTTCCTTAGCTGGATGGTTATCCTTCGAATTTTCCGCCATAAGTCTCCCGCCATAATTGACCTTGGACCTAGCCGAGCCCAACTCGTGCCACGTCATCAAGTCGGCTAGTGACGTCACCAGCTCAGTCTGCGTTGTCCCGCAGGTCCCACATGCGCATGGGCTGAATGGCCACGTGGACTAACTTACTTCCAGCTCGGTTCGGGTGTCATCAAAGGCCCCCAAGTTTAATTCTGAGGAGAGAATTCCTGAAATCGGATTTAAACTTTAATGCTAATCATGAATCTTTAATAGGGAAGAGGAAACCTTAAAAGTTACTCATCCCTGACAGCTGTCGCTTGGCAATTAATGTCTGAAATGGCGCATTAATTCGGGTGTCATAATGATGGACACGTGGCATCTTTTGGTTGGACCAAATCAACGCAGGGGTCGAAGAGATGGGACATCCCTGCAGGGGAACGTGCGGACGCGACATTTCTGACGGTTTTTTTGAATTTGAAAAGACACGCCTTTTGAGTTGGTATCCGTTTCTCGAGGGGATTTAACCTATAAATACCTCCTTTTGCCTTTCACTTTACACTTTCGCATTCACCATCTTCCGAGCAATATCTCTTGAGAGCGAGCAGAAACTCCGGGTCGTTCCTTAGAGTTCAGAGATTCCAAAGTCACTTAGGTATTTTCCAAAAATCTTCTTCTTTTCCCTTTTTTCAAACAATGTCTTTTTCCGAAGATAGCCAGAACCGCAACCATAGTGTTGAGGTTGAAATCAAAGATCCACCCTCTGATCCCTCTGTTTCTTCTTCTCCAGTTAGAGGAACTTCACCATGCAGTCCCAGTGTAGCCGAGCTTTCAAGTGTGGACCACATATCTCATTCTGAGGTTCCACTTGAGCAGACGCACACCATTTTCGAGCCCGTTCCAGTTACTATTTACCGCGAGGGCGTTGTTTATAAGCCAGGGCTAGCCGGAGAGGAGCCCGACGACGGCTGAAAGAGAGCGGACTCCTGAGCAGGGACGGCAGCCCATGCAACAGAGCATGCTAGGCCATCCCCGGCGATGGCTAGTCCCCAGGGGCAAGTGCCCTTGTTCGCTAAACAGGTGCGGACCGATGAGCAACCGGGGGTGACTGGGACCCAAGGTATGTGTTTGCTTGCAACCTTTGTGAATTTTTCTTTTCTTTAATTCTTCCCCCTGTTCTTTACTTAATCAATCTTTTTACAGGGCGCGGTGTGGATGTTTTTGCCCGTCTTCACCGCGTAAGGGATACGGCCATTCGTGGGGCTAGAGTGGTCGCGAGCCAGCCTGCTGATGCCGAAGTAGCTCGGAGAGAAGAGATTCGCACCAGCAAATGTCCTGCCGATGGTGTTCCGGAAGAGGAGGGGCCCCCACTTAGGAGAAGAAGAGGGGGCGTAGTGATCGAGGAGCCTGGGCAGACAGATGGGGCCAGGCCAACTCCGCCAGTGCCGCATGTACAAGTTCCATCAGGCGGAGTTCCGAGGACCTTCTCTGACGACCTTTGTCGGGAGGGTTACTTTATCCCTCCCAGCCAGGGAAGGGAGGAGACCTGCGAAAGGATGGCCGGATTGTGGCCTCAGTGGCTCGTGGAATTCGCCACATGTTCCACGCCCACGGAGGAGCAGTGAGGAATTTGTCGGAGGCTGGGCGAGCTACCAGAGATGTGTCAGCACGGGCTTGGACTACCGGTATTGAACGGTTTTTCCTGGAGACCGGCTGGGAGGAGAAGGCCAATATGCTATGGGGTTGTCCGCTCGCATCACCGGGATCATTTGGCATATGATTGGAGGGGCACAGGACCTGGAGAGGTGTCACCGGGATCTGCAGGACGCTCACGCCACCCTCTAGGGGATTCAGGAGTCCCTAAAAACCCAGACGGAGGAGGCTGCGGCCAAGGCAAATGCTGAGAGGGAGGCGGCTGTAAGAGCCGAGGCCGAGCGGGACCAGGCCCATAAGGCTGAAGAAGAGCTCCGGGCCGAGGTCGCGGAGTTGAAGAAAGCGGCCGCTACCCACGCCGGGAAGCTAGAGAGGCGTGAAACCGAAGTGCGCAGGGAGGTAGAGGAGGCCTCCCATAAATAGGTTGAAGAAGCTCGGGTAGAGGCCATCCGGGCCTATAAAGATTCAAAAGAGTACGCCTTCATGCTAACCTGTGGGCACGCGACCAACATCGGGGAGACCCTCCAGGACCTTAAGGCTGGCAAGACCGTGGCTGAGCTTGAGGCGGAGCTTGCCCAATTAGACGTTGATCTAGACGCCATCCATCCCCGATTCCCTGAGACCACCGGCGCTCGGATGTTCTTCCTCCGGAAGAAGAAGTGGCTTCCAGCGAGCCTGTCGAGATACCTCCTCCTATCGGGGCTTGAATTTTCAGCTTTTGGAGTTTTTGTTTTTTGCATTTCCCTTTTGTATAGATTAGATGGCCTTGGGCCTCTTGATGTAATGGGCCCCGGGCCACCAATGTAAATATTTTGCTAGTAAATGAAATCTCTTTCGACCATTTGTGCATTCATCTACATCTTTAAATTTTTACTAAGTACTGTGCTCGCTCCTCTTTTCCGTTGCGTGTTTGCTATGTCTGCTTCTTTCCTTCACTTTTTCTGAGTACGGGGCTCGGCCCTATAACATATGAATAATGCGAGTAAGGGGCCATAATTGCCTGGATTTATTTAACAAGTCTTATGCTCGTAAATAGGCTGAGTCTTATGTTTTGGGTAGGCTCGGTTCTTGGTCAATCCTCCCTTTTAAACGTGCACGGGACTTACCCGAGATGAGCAGTCGGCGCTCGGATCTTAGCCAAGATGATCAAAGCAGCGCTCGGATCTTGGCTGAGGTGAATGAAGCGGCGCACAACACTTGGCCGAGGCGAATAAAGAATTGCCCTTTTAGGGAGCTCACAGAATATTAGATGAAAGGATAAGTGTTTAGAATTGTATCGGAACCACGAATCTCAAACTTTATTGATAATACTTCTTAAGGTATGATACATTCCATGGGTGTGCAAACTTTTCTCTGCTTAAATACTCGAGCTCGTACGCCCCATTTGACATAATTTTGTTGACCTGGAATGGTCCTTCCCAGGTCGGTTTTAACGGGTCCCAGGTCGGTTTTAACGGGTTGGGCTCAATCCCAGTCACTCTCTTTAGAACGAGGTCACCAACTCGAAACCTTCTCTCCTTCACTCTTGAATTGTAGTACCTTTCACTCCTTTGTTTGTACACAACATTTCTCATCTCGGCACTACACCTCTTTTCTTCTAGCAGATCCAACTCGGCTTGGAGCGCAGCCTCATTACTTTCCTCGGAAAAAATTGCAACCCTAAAGGTAGGAGCTCTAATTTCGACAGGGATGATGGCCTCGGCTCCATAGGCCAAGGAAAAAGGCGTCTCCCGTGGTTGCTCGATGTGTCGTTCTATATGACCATAGTACACCGGGCAACTCCTCGGGCCAATTCCCTTTAGATTTCTCAAGCCTTGCCTTCAGGGTATACTTGAGTATCTTATTTACTGCCTTGACCTGCCCGTTGGACTGTGGGTGATACGGAGTCAAAAAATGATTCTTAATGTGAAAGCCCTCACAAAAATTTTGAAACCTCCGATTATCGAACTGTTTTCCATTATCTATCACGATCGAGTGCGGTATCCCAAACCTGCAGATGATGGACTTCCACACAAAGTTGACGACTCTTTCTTCGTCTATTTTTGCCAAAGGTTCCACCTCAGCCCATTTTGTAAAATAATTGACCGCCCCAATGGCATATCTTACGCCCCCTTTGCCAGTGGGGAGTGGTCCAATGAGGTCCATTCCCCATTTGGCAAATGGCCATGGACTGAATATGGAAGTAAGTTGTTCAGGGTGGTACCTAACTTGTGGCGCAAATCTCTGACACCTTTCACATTTTTTGACAAGTAAGGTTGCATCGTTTTTTAGGGACGGCCAGTAATACCCTTGTTGTATCAACTTATAAGCCAACGTTTGGCCCCCGACGTGATTTCCACATATGCCCTCGTGTACCTCTCGGAGAGCATAGTCTGTGTCTATTTCTGAAAGGCATCGAAGGAGCGGGACGGAATATCCACGCTTGTACAGAACGCCATCCACCAGTGTGAACCGGGCGGCCTAAGTTCGCAATGTTCTGGCCTTAGTCTTATCTTCTGGTTGAACACCGTTCTCTAAGTAATGGATGATCGGGGTCATCCAGGTCAGGTTGGCTGCTTCGTTAGCATGTATCTTCTGCGCATTAAGTGACGGGGCAGACAGCTAAGTGATAGTAATATCTGCGATCGCTTCAGTCCCTGGGCTGGAGGCTAGTCGTGCCAAGGCATCTGCTTGCATGTTATCGGTTCTGGGAATATATATGTAAAACCTCTGCTTTAAAATGTGAAAGTTTTCTCTTAACCAGGTCCAAGTATCGTGCAATTTTCTGTTCCTTGGCTTCGTATTCGCCATTTATTTGATGGACCACCAGTTGTGAATCACTGTGTACTAAAAGTCGCTTCAGGCCCAATGACACTGCCATTTCCAATCCCGCCAAGAGTGCTTCATATTCGGCTTCATTGTTAGTCAATGGAAATTAAAACCGCACGGCCTAGCAGTAGCACTTAAGTTTTGGATCAATTATCACGATCCCGCCCCCTGCTCGACCTGCAGTGGAAGAGCCATCAACGAACAACTTCCACTCTTGGTTTTTGATCACATCTAGTTGAATTGAAGGGGTAAATTCGGCCACAAAATCGGCTAATGTTTGCCCTTTGATTATTGTCCGCAGCTCATACGAGATGTCAAATTGGCTAAGCTCAACGGCCCACTTGATCATCCGACCCGAAGTGTCTGGTCGATGTAAAACTTGTTTCAACGAATAATTTGTCAATACTATAATCTTATGCTCCAGAAAATACGGATGGAGCTTCCGAGATGAAATAACTAATGAATATGCCAACTTCTCCATGGGCGGATACCGGAGCTCGGCATCGTGCAATGCCTGGCTTGTGTAGTAAATCGGGTGTTGGATGGTTGTCCAATCTAATAAGCATCGAGCTGACCGCATATTCGGAAACCGCAAGGTATAAGTACAAACTCTCCCCTCGACTCGGTTTCTGTAGCACAGGGATTGAGGCTAAGTGTTGCTTGAGCGACTCGAAGGCGGCTTGTGTCTATTTGGTCCATTCAAAATTCTTATTTTTCTTTATTATTTCGAAGAAAGGTTTGCATTTATCTGTAGATCTTGAAACGAGTCGGTTTAGGGCAGCTAGTTGGCCCGTTAAAATTTGTACTTTCTTAACAAAGTTGGGGGTTCAAGATCAATTATGGCTTTTATTTTATCTGGGTTGGCCTCGATTCCCCTTTGACTAACCATATAACCCAGAAATTTGCCCAGCCGACCCCAAAAGTACATTTTTTTGGGTTCAACATCATCTTATACTCACGCAAAATGGCAAACATTTTATTAAGATCAGTGAGATGATCGGATATGTACATAGATTTCACCAACATGTCATCTACATAAACCTCATGGTATGATCTATCAACTCCTCAAACATTTTATTAACTAACCTTTGATAGGTCGCCCCATCGTTCTTCAGTCCAAACGGCATCATTTTATAACAGTACACCCCACGAGCCGAGAAGAACGAGGTACTCTCCTCATCATCCGGGTGCATTCAGATTTGATTAATGCCTGAGTATGCATCCATGAAACTCATGAGCTCATGTCCGGCCGTGGCATCCACCATATAGTCTATGTTGGGCAAGGGGTAGCTATCCTTTGGGCATGCTTTGTTGAGGTCGGTGAAGTCCACACAAAGGCACCATAAACCATTGCTCTTCTTCACTAATACAGGGTTGGCCACCCATTGAGGGTAAATGGCTTCCCTGATGAACTAATTATCGAGCAATTTATTGACCTCGGCTTCCAGGGCAACCTGCCTGTCGGGGCCGAGCTTGCGTCATTTTTGGATCACCGGCCGGAATGTAAGATCGATATTGAGACGATGGCACGCGTGCTTGGGATTGATTCCTGGCATGTCAGAGTGCGTCCATGCAAATACGTCGAGGTTGTTCCCAAGGAATTCGATCAATTCCGACTGGAATGGTTCTTGGAGGTCGTGGCCAATCGTAATTGGCGTCCCCCATGTTGCTTGCCGACATCAACTATGTCGACTTGTTCTACTGGTTCCGCATGCTTTCTTTTTTTACTCTGCCCCTCTTTTTTCTGTAGGGGCAACTCTTCTTCAGCTGTCGGCCTATTCTCCGGATCCACCTCAGTCACTGACTTTTCCCTATCTTCAATTATTGGTTCTTTTTCAGGTCATCTGCCTGGGTTATTTTCTCGAGACAACACTTTCATCCTGCTCGGGTTCGTCTTTTATCTCCAAGTCGTCCTCCACCGTCCTACTAGATTCTCTCCTCTCTACCACGTTAATCTCTGCGGGTTGGAGCTTGAGAGAACACTCCCACGAGTCCCTCTGATTTCCTTTGTGGATGGCTTCTCCATCTGTAGTTGGGAACTTCACGCAAAAATGATATATGGAAACAGCTGCTTTCAAATGGTAAAGCATCGACCTTCAAATGAAAGCGTTGTACTCCGAATCGGCATTGATAATTTTAAACGTGGTAATAATAGTTCGCTTATGTATTCCCTGCCCCATTTGAATCCAGATCGATCTCCCCAAGCGGGATGATCTTTCCTACTCCAAAACCCAAAATACTATCGTTACATGGACGAATATAGTTGTCGTCCACGTTCAGTCTTCTGAAGGCCCGAATATAAATGACCGACGAGTAGCTTCCTGAATCAATGAGAATTATGTGCACCGGAATGCCCATAATAGGTGTCGTAATGACCAGGGGGTCAAAATGTGGGTGGACCACCTGGTCGGCATCCATGTCCGAGAAGACAAATTAACCCGTCGGTTGGCCTTCCCTGATTTCGGCCACCCGTACTTGTCTTTCTGCGTGGGCGGCTTGCCTGACATCAGCTTTTCTCTTTCGATTAGAGCGGCTATCCTCGGTTGCATTAGTGTTGATTCCATTAACACTGGATGTCATCAAAATTTCCCTTCCTTGATTCTCGTTCGGTGGCAACGGTAGGCGAACTGGATTTGGCAATCGCTCCAGATTCACACCCGGAACGAGCGCAGGTGGTAGTGGTAACTCGTGAACGTACATTTTTAGGCCGCCCCTCTGTACGATGCACATTATTTCTCTAATGAGGTCTCGACACTCATCCGTCTCGTGGCCTATCGACTTGTGATAGGCACAATATCTTTGAGCATCTAACTTTGCAGGCTCCAGCCTTAAAGGCCGAGCCGGTGGTAACAAATTGAGACCCTGTATTTCATTCCATATCGCTGAGGGAGTGTGGGTCAGAGCACTCCTTAGCGTAGCAACCTCGGCTCGCACCTCCTGGCGCACCTTATACCCAGTGATGCGGTTTTCCGAGAAAGGCCTAAACCCCGACCCCGATCCTGAAGCGGATTCCTTTTTTCCGTCCTTCTTCACGCCCCCGGTCTTCTGCTCGGGACATTTACTGGCCATCGCCTCTTCGGCGCAGATGTGGCGCTCTCGCGCGAATAAGAAATTTCTGATACGAGGTCGCCCCGATTCATGGATAGAGTAATTAAACCATGTCTCGGGAGAGAGACCGGCCATGGCCGCAATCAGAATGGCATCATCCGAAACCGGCTCCATTTCTCGGACCTGCTTATTGAACCGGGCTATGTAACTTTTTAAAGGCTCATCCTTCCCTTGTTAAATATTTACCAGGGAATCTTTTGGCGCGGCTCGGACTTTGGTCATTAAAAAATGTGTTGTAAATGCGAGTGCCAGGTCACCTAGGACCGGATGGACCCTAGTGGCAGGGTCCAAAACCAATGGTGGGCTCGGTCACCCAATGTCAATGGAAACGCCCTGCATTAGATTGTCACTGGGGCTGTAAAGCTCCATCCACGCTAAATATTTGTGGATATGGGTCGTCGGGTCGGTCTCTCTGTCGAATAGACCAACCTGTGGAATTTTAAGATTTGGTGGTAAAGGAGTTGACAGAATACTGGGAGCAAATGGTGACATAACAGAGGGTCGACTCATCACAAGGTGCGGCCTTTGGTACTGGGCGCCATCGGGGTTTTTCTCTAACTCATCGAGGCGACGGCGAAGATGCAAAATCTCAGCCTCTCGCTCGTCTATCGGGCTAGGATCCTGAATTTGATTGGCTTTACCCAGCTCTCTTTCCTCCGGGAATTGGAGCCGAGAGTTTATTGACCGAGCGGGATGGATCGGGTCAAGCCCTAACCGCCCCGCAAACACGGAACGAGCACGGCGGTGACACGAGGGCTCCGGGAGTGATTCTGCCACCCGACTTTATTCTCCGACATCGTCATGCGTCGCCTTCTGTCACGGCGGCCACGTTGTTCGTTATGGGAACTAACCTCCTGGCCTTCATTGACTGGAAGCGCTGGGCCTTGAGGATTAGTATTCAGTGGGAAGTTAGGTTGGCTGGTATTTACAGGAGGTGGAGGTTGTATCTGTGAAGGGGCACTGGCAAATGTTTGTGAGATGAGTTGATTCATCTGTTGAACAAACGTGGGATTTGTAATGAGTTGGGCAAAAGGAAGCAAGGTTGCGCTCCCCGCTCCGGTCAGGGGCACGTTCTGGTCATTGGTATTTTGGCCAGTTTGGTTATTTGTGGGTGGGTCTTCGGTGGCACGAACATTTTGAGACAACTGACTCATCTTTTCCTTTTCGAGAGAAGTAATACCGAATTTACCTGAACTACCGTGACTTGATTAGCTGGGAATTCTGACTGGACCTAAACGGGCTCTCCTTCTACCGCCAATTTATTGACGTGCGTTTTGGTCAACAAGCGAAATATAAGGAAAAATAATACGTGGAAATGGAGATAAGTTCTAATACGGGGCTAATTCTGCCTTTTTATAAGGTGCCGAGCAGAAAGTCTCTGGTCGGTTTTTCTTTTACAGTTGTACTTTTACAAGTGTTGTTTTTTCCTCTATTATCTCTCCTTTCTTTTTCCTCATAAATGAGGCATATTTTAATAATCAGTATTACACTTAATACTAAAATAATTACAAAGGGACACATGTTCTTCTTTAAGCATGCATGCTAACCAAGTATTTCGCCACTTGTCGACTCATCTTGTTATTATGCTGACAAGTGGCAGTTTATCGTGCTAATGGAGCATTTAACTTATCTTAGTTGGATGATTATCCTTCGAAATTCCCGCCATAAATCTCCCGCCATAATTGAGCTCGGACCTAGCCGAGCCCAACTCGTGCCACGTCATCAGGTCGGCTACTGACGTCACCAGCTCAGTCTGCACTGTCTCGCGGGTCTCATATGCGCATGGGCTGAATGACCACGTGGACTAACTTACTTCCAGCTCGACTCGGGTGTCATTAAATTCAATTGGGTCAAATAAAAGCAAGAACCAAGTCAAAACTCACTTGTTACACATGAAGCGAGAAATACTATGATGTATACGTTGATTTATCCTTTTTGGTAATGATGGGTTATTTTAGTATTAAGTGGCACAAAGTCGGCCAACATTTCCCGTATTACCATTATAATGCCGTTGGGAGTTGAGAACTTTGAGAAAGTGATTGTGGATCACCGCTTATGAGTAATGACCATACATTTGTGCATTATTATAAACTTTGATATATCTTTTATTCCTCTTTTCTCTAATTCTTTTTCTATATAGGGATAACTCGCAAAAAGTAATTCTTAAAGTCTGAATAATAAATTAGTAAAATAGTATTTCGAACCAAGCACTTAATTTATATAACATATGCTAGCTCTTCTATAATATCAGTAGACCGTCTAGACGCAGGAGCGTAGTCAGTCCATTTAAGTATCCCTAACCCAAATTTTTTTCTTCCTAACCAACTATTATTTACTTTAAAAAAAATATATATAATTTTTTTATTTTTTTCATAGAAAAATGGAACCAAAAAAAAAATCGGGGTGCACGGAGGGCCAGGGAGGCTCCCCTTGACTACGCCCCCTGACTAAACGTGTCCATCTAAAGTAGGGATGGCAAAATGACCCGACACGACGGGTACCCGACCCGCCCCGTGACGTGGAGGGACCGGGGCGGATCTGGGTATCACCTCCGCCGCTTGGGTACCTGTCCCGCCCCGCCCCGTGCTATTTCTTTTAATTTTTTAAATATTTTTAATGTATATTTTACATGTTTATTATGTAAAATAATATGATTGTATGTATTTAATATTATATTTAACATATATAATGATAAATTTTATAAACAATATGTATTTATAATATAAAATATAATATTAAAAAATTATTAATAATATAAAATATAAGATAAAAATATTTTAAAAAAATCAACACGGGGCGACCCCGTCCCCGCGACCCAGGGCATGTTTGGGTATTGAGATACCCCGTCCCATTGCCATTCATAATCTAAAGTCATCCTACACTTGTATTATTATATAATTATATGCAATAAATATAATTGATAAATTTAGAATCGAAGTTCGATATAAACATTAATTTAAATATGATCACATGCTATTCTCCACCATTAGAGACGAACCCATTTAAGTTCATACTATAGGTTTTTTTTTTTTTTTTTCAGTACAAGTTCATACTATACTTGTGTAGTTGTGTTGTTATATTTGCGTATTGGGAATGAAGTTAAAATATTGTAACTAAATTTTGGTTTTCGACCGAACACTTGACTTAAATGTCACATTCTCTTTTCCACTGCTAGACGGAAACGTTTACGTTCATTCTATATTTGGTTGCTCCCAAAAAAGTTCTCTCTTCGCCGATCACTTTTCCAGATAAAGTCCACCATGAAACCTGCACAAGGGGGGCCGGAGGGGGGCTCCGGCGTACCCTCTCCGATGCTTAAGTCAGTGCCTTGGAAAGGAAGTAAAAGCTAGAGAGAGAAAAGCAATGTAACAGTAAAAAATATGAGATTAGGTTAGAATGAACCTGGGCTTGAGCCTTTTATACCTTAGCTAGGATTAGGGTTTCCGTAAAATCCGGGATTCCGTTACGATTTAGTGTCAGAGTCATCATTAGATTAAGATCGGGTCTCATAAAAACCCTAATTTTACGCCCGTAAGACCATAGCTCTGACCTGTTTCAGGACACGTCGGTCCCTTGTATTGTGCGAAGCCCCCTTACATATCCAAGGCATCCTCAATACCTCATACATCTCTTGGGCTCGAGCTGACCTCTTCCTCCGACGTCAGGTTAGACTACAATGGACCAATAACAGATCGGCTTAACCATGCAGGGCTTTAACAGGTCGACTTAACACAACAGACCTTACACAGGTCAGCCTCATAACGACCCTACAACCACGTACTTGGGCCTTAATAGGTCGGCCCAGTATGATAAGCCCTCCATCTATTTATGGGCTCAGTAGGTCGGCCCAAGACATAAGCCTTAGATCAATCTCAAACCGCAAGCCTCCACAGATCGGCCCCGATGTTTAATGCTTATGGATCGCCCGATATTATGGGCCTTATTTGGATCGGTCGGCCGTAGGAAGCTTGGTGGTCGTCCCAACATCAAACCTCATCCAGTCGGCCCAATGTCATGGACCTGTCAGGTCGGCCCGGACCGTATTTTGCCCTTATCAATTCCTCCCCCAACTATGTTTGGCCTAAAACATAGTTGCTGACAGGCCGAGCTGACCTATTTTTAGGGTTCACACTTTTCACATTCCCGCCGACTCTTGGCTTTCAAAATTCCTCCCGCCCTTTGGCCTCTCAAGTCGTACACACGGATGTGATTGATGAGACATCTTTTAAATTTCGACGCTTCGTAAACCATCAAACGTCTCCTCGAAAATCGAGACACCCCTTTGTCTTCTCTTTCCCCTTATAAAAGCCCCTCTTCTTTCTCATTCACCACTTTTACACTTCTTGAATTCCAAAGCATCTTCCTCAAGCAAGCAAGTCGGAATCCCTCAAGCTCGCAAGTTTCAAAGATTTAGGCTCGACTACTTTTCCCTCTATTTCCATCCAATAAGTAATCCCCCTTCTCTTCAATTTTTTTTCTTTTTCTTTGTTATGGCATCTTCTTCTTTCCCTTCAACGCCCGTCGGACTATCGTCGCCGATTTAGAACGGTGGGCCATAACAACGGGTTCTGCTCCTCCACCACTTTCTCTCACCGGAGTCCATCCATCGGACCCTGATGCCACCGAATCCAGTTTTGATTCGGGTCAGGATTCCGATACAATAGAGATCCGAACTCCGAGCTCGGGTCCTTTACCTGTATATCCGCACGATTTTAGGGAGACCACCTATCGGCCTCAATCTTCAAACCATACAAAGAACAGCCCAAATTCCTTCTACCTTCAGACTCTCTCTGCCTAGCAGTTCTGACCGACCTAACAGTCCTCCACCCAATGCCCTAGCCTTTTTCGCAGGTCAGATAGAGGGCGCCTCAGATTTCCCATCCATCCGTTCATGGCTGGGGTGTCCAGGGAGTTCTCCGGTACCCCTTTAACCAACTAGCTCCGAATCGCTTAGTATCTGGCGGCTTCATAATTCGACTAAGTACTTAGAAATAGAGCCCACTCACGGAACTATTTTTCGCCTGTTCCAAATAAAGAGTTCGACCACCAAGGGTCTTTTCTACATCACCTCCCGAGGTGATGCTCAATTTTTAAGCAAGTATCCTTCCTCCAACAAATTCGGAAGGATAAATATTTCTTCATTTCTTCCCCGAGCTTGGGGTTTCTATTGCTTGGACTGGACCCTTCATCTCCAATGCAAACACAACCCCAGAGATCGGTCTCCGATCTCCAAGCTCAAATAAATAAACTTACCTTGGTCAAGTATGACCTTTCTCGCCTCATAACCCCATCACTCACTCTGTAATAATCGGTGAGCCCCATCGTGGCCCTTGCCTTGTGACATTGGTAATTATCATTTTTGTAGTTAATTTATTTTACTCTTTACTCATTAGCTAATCTTTCCTCTTTGTGCAGATATGTTTATGGCACGAGATGATTTGGATGACGAGGAGCAACCAATTGCTCTGGCTCACTCCCACCTTCATTCAGCGCTGCCGCCCCGAGCCTTGGAGGTCAGCCTCCTCTACTTCGGCGACTTGATACGGCTGCCGTAGTGATAACCGATCTCACAGGCCCAGGGGCTCAACCTTCTATCCGACCTCCTTCTCCCAAGAGGTTGGGTGTCGGTACTAGCACAGGGGCTGCCAAGAAGGCGAAGACCACCACTCATCCCACTGCTGCTCTCTCTCTCTCTCACGCACTCCTATTCATACACCCAACCAGACCTTTTTCACAGGCAATTCCATCCTGAAGAATAATGATGGAACTTTTGCCATTCAGTACGTCCAAGGCAACTGCCCGAACCCTGACCGAACTACCTTGGAGAAGCTCAGTGATGCTGATCTGGTGAGCTCATTCTGCTTGAACCATCCGAAAGCTGAGGCACAGCTAGCCGCCCTGATCTCCCGGGCTCGAGTCGGTTTTGCTGATCCCTCCAATATTGCCAAGCTCAATAATTCTAAGAAGGAGTGCATTCGGCTGAAAGCTCGGGAGACTAAACTCCTAGAGGAGAACCGCCGATACAAGGATAGGGAGGAGGTCAATAAGGCTACCATGGCCTCTCTGGAGGCCAAGATAAAGGCTCTGGAGACTGATAATGCTGATCTGAAGACCGAGCTAAATGATCTCCAAATCCGCTGCACTGTTAATGCCGATCAAGCCCGAGCTGAGGGCATCGAAGCTGGTCACCAAAGTTTCCTCACCTCCCCCGAAGGCTCTTCAATAGTTCAGGCTATTCGGGAGATGGTGAAGCAAGCCTTTCTAAGCTCTAGGGAATTTATCAAAGTTCTTTCTGTATCTGCGATGGAGTACTACGGCTTTGCTTTTGACCAGGCTGAGCTTCAGCTCAGGGAACGCGGTATCACTACCGAGCCCCTCGATCGCCGAGGTCCCAGGAAGGTCTTGCCCGACCCCAAGGGCTTCGTGTTCTCTGAAGAGGCGGAGCGTCTTAATCTTGCTCCTGTGGAGGTGTTCATAGAATCCTTATCTGCTCCATTTATCCTCCACCCTGTCTCCAGCTCGGGAGGTCCTTCTCAAATCCCCGGAGGTCAGCCAACCCCTCAGCTTCCCGAAGGCCCTCCTCAAGTTCAGGAAATCCCGGATGATGATCCCGACCTCGCGCTCATTGACGACGTGACCATCTCCATGGACGACCTGAACACCGAAAATGTTCCTCCTACTGCTTAGGAGTTCAGTTCTACTTTTTGTAATTTTTTCCTATGCACTTGTAATTATTTTGAAAGATCAATGACGTTCCTTTGCAATTTCATTTTCTCGATCTCTGATCTGATATTTACTTTCATCATAGTCTGGTTTTGTGAAGTGCAGCTTGGACTGCAATTTGATAAATCGTACATTCCTCTCTCTTCTTTTTTTTTTTTACAAAAAAGATTGGCATATTGTGCTCCTCGTGGCCCCAAGTATTTGGAGACTAGCTCGTGCTGAGCTCCAAATACTCGTCAATTTCTTCAAAGGAAGCTGGCTCGAGCCGAGCTCCTCGCATGGCCTCGTGGCCCCAAGTATTTGGAGACTAGCTCGTGCTGAGCTCCAAATACTCGTCAATTTCTTCAAAGGAAGCTGGCGCGAGCCGAGCTCCTCGCATGGCCTCGTGGCCCCAAGTATTTGGAGACTAGCTCGTGCTGAGCTCCAAATACTTGTCAATTTCTTCAAAGGAAGCTGGCTCGAGCCGAGCTCCTTGCATGGCCTCGTGGCCCCAAGTATTTGGAGACTAGCTCGTGCTGAGCTCCAAATACTTGTCAATTTCTTCAAAGAAAGCTGGCTCGAGCCGAGCTCCTCGCATGGCCTCGTGGCCCCAAGTATTTGGAGACTAGCTCGAGCTGAGCTCCAAATACTTGTCACTTTTTATCATTTCCACTTTCCGAACTCATAATTTAGGGCAGCAGATCATTTCATTCAAAACGAGTAAATTGATTACATCAGATATTCCTCTATTCTAGGAATGATATTTCTTCAAATTGCAACTGTTCCAAGCCCTGGGGAGTTTTCGACCCCCGGGCTCTTCCAGCTCGTACGCACCTCCTGCCATCACCTTCACTACCCGAAGTGGTCCTTCCCAATTCGCCTCTAGTTTCCCTTTATTCTTGCTAGCATCTGACCTTCTCAAAACCAAGTCACCGACCTAAAAGGCCCTTTTCTTCACTTTCTTGTCATAGGCTGCCTTGATCCTTCCTCGCATCCGTTCCATCTGCAAAAATGCCATCTCCCTTTTCTCATTTATAGTATCCAACGCCTCTCGTACCAGCATCTCATTAGCATTCTCATCAAAATTCTGAACACGATGCATTTCCATCCCGATCTCTGCCGGTACCACATCATCCATACCATACACCAAGCTGAATGGAGCCTCGCCAGTTGCCTCCTTCGGATTAGTTCGATAAGCCCACAGCACCGAGCTGAGCTCTCGAACCCATGCTCTTCCTGCTTTCTCAAGCCGAGCTTCTAGTCCTTGGACAAGAATTCTATTAGTTACTTCCACCTGCCCGTTGGCCTGTGGATGGGCCACCGATGTGAAGTTTTTCTTGATTTTCAAATCCTCACACCAAGCTCGGATTTCTGCCCCCGCGAACTGCGTTCCATTATCTGATATCAAGATCCGAGGCGTTCCATACCGACACACTATGTTTTGCCAAATAAATTTCATCACTGCATCCTCATTTATCTTAGCAAGAGGCTCTGCCTCCACCCACTTGCTAAAATAGTCGATTGCCACAATCAAGAATTTCCTCTGACCTGAAGTCGGAGGAAAAGGACCATCAATATCAATTCCCCATTTTGCAAAAGGACATGCCGAGCTCATTGTCATAAGTTCCTCCGCCGGTTGATGTACCAAAGGTGCATGAATCTGACATTTTTCACAAGCTCTCACCAACTTCTCTGCTTCCCCCTTTAGGTAAGGCCAAAAATAACCTGCTCTAAGGACTTTCTTCATCAAAATCCTTGCTCCCATGTGATTCCCGCAACAACCTTCATGTATCTCTCTCAGCACATACGTACCCTCTTCTTCATTTAAACACCTCAACAAAGGCATAGAGAAGCCTCTCTTATATAACTTGTCCCCGATAATGCAAAAACGTGTCGCCGAATTTCGGTAGCCGAGCTGCTTCATGCCTACCTGTTGGCAAGACCCTTTTCTTAGATAGGCTATGATAGCGACCTCCAATCTTCTTTCTCCTCAATCTCTCCGACCTCTAACCCCAACACTTGTTTCTTTTGCCATCAAAAGTGTGATCATTTAGCTTGACTCTCAAGGCCGAATCGCCATCTTTGCTAGAAAATCCGCCTAGGCCATTCTCTTCCTTGGGACTGACATATCTTGATTTCTTTCACTCTCCCTAAAGCTCGGTATGCTTCAACATACCTCTTCATCATCTCTTCCTAACCTCGAACTCTCCCATAACTTGCCTATGGACGAGCCGAGAATCCATGTAAACAACCATCCTAATGACCCCAATCTCGATGGCCATTTGCATCCCTCTGATGAATGCTTCATACTCCGCCTCATTATTAGATAGCTTGAATTTCAACCTCACAGCAAAATCATTTTCGATCCCCTGCGGGCTGATCAAGACAATACCAGCACCACATCCCGAGCTCCCTACTGAACCATCCACATAAATCACCCAAGTTCCTTCTCCGCTATCGTCCCTTATTGATTCTTGAACAAAGTCTGCCAAAGCTTGAGCTTTGATGGCAGATCTGTTCTCGAATTCAATATCATACTCACTTAGCTCAATAGCCCACTTCACTAGCCTCCCGCTACCTCGGGCTTACTCATCACATTTCTCAACGGAAGATTAGTTCGGACGATTACCTTATGCGAAAGGAAATACGGCCGAAGTCTCCTCGCAGATTACCACAAGGCCAAACATGCTTCTCGATCTCCGCATACCGCAGACTCAAAGATTCTCAAAACTTTACCGACATAGTACAGGCCCCGGAGCCGATCTCTCCTCCCGATCGGGAGGACCGTGCTAACCCCGCTCTCCTACCGAAAGATAGAGGTATAAGGGTTCACCGGGCAACGGCTTAGTTAGTAATGACAGATCAGCCAAGTAATTTTTCAAGTCCTCAAAAGCCTTTTGGCACTCCTCATCCCAAACAAACTTTTTGGCCTTCCTCAAGACCTTGAAAAAGGGCAAACTCCTCTTCGCGAGGCGCGAAATAAACCGATTCAGAGCTGCTAGCCGACCTATTAAGCATTGCACATCCTTGGCATCCCGAGGTGGTGCCATCTCTCTGATGGCCCTGACCTTCTCCGGGTTGGCCTCTATTCATTTCTCTGTCACCATGTACCCTAGAAACTTTCCCGACCTGACCCCAAAGGCACACTTCTTGGGGCTCAGCTTCATTCTATACTTTCTCAAAGTGTCGAACATTTCAGCTAGGTCACGCACATGATCCACAGCCTTCATACTTTTGACCAACATATCATCCACGTACACCTCCATGTTCCCCGTAGCTTTTCTCCCAAAACATCTTATCCACCAACCTCGGTATGTGGCTCGCATTCTTTAACCCGACGGCATTACTACATAATAGAATGTACCAAAAGAGGTGGTGAAGCACACTTTTTGGTCCTCTTCGCTAGCTGATCACGGTGATATCCTTGCGACGCATCCATCATACTTAAGCGGTTCACACCCGACGTCGAATCCACCAATCGATCGATTCGGGGCAATGGATAGTAATCCTTAGGGCAAGCACGGTTCAAATCCCTAAAGTCCACACACATGCGCCAATCATCCTCTTTTGTAATCTTTGCGCATTAGATAGCCATTCTAAGGAAATGGATTTCTTTGATGTGCCCTGCTTTCAACAACCTTTGCACCTCCGCTCAAATTATAGCATCTTTCTTAGGACCGAAATTTCTTTTCTTTTGTTTCACCGGCTTATATGACGGATTGACATTAAGCCTGTGTTCAGCAATGCTCGGATCAATCCCCACCAGGTCTTTTGTCCAAGCAAACACATCCACATTACTCCTTAGAAACTCCACCACTCATCCTCAAATCATCAGGCAACTCTTTCCCGACCTTGGTGACCTTATCAGGGTCACTTGGCACCAGCTCGACCATCATCATTTCCTCGTTAGGTTGGACGTGCTCCACCGGCTCGTCCAACCTAATCAACTTGTCTTTGTTTCTATCATCATCAAAAGCACTCCCCCTTTCTGCCTTCTGAATACTTTCTACATATAATTTTCTAGCCATATACTGATCACCACCGACCTCACCTACTTCTTCTCCCACAGGAAACTTCATTTTCAAATGGTATACCGACACCACAGCTTGGAAAGCATTTAGTGCCGGTCTACCCAACACGACATTATAGGAGGACGATGCATCAACTACCAAAAATCGAATCATTCTAGTTTTACGATTAGGATCCTTACCCAAGGAAACAGGTAAAGTAATCATACCTATTGGTTGGATCATCCCTCCAGCGAATCCGACCAACACTGTGTCCACCGTCTCCAAGCCGACCTCGAGTTCCATCTTTCTTATAGCAATCATAGAATAGGATATCTGTTTGGGCTCCTGTATCCACAAATACCCGCCGCACATCATAATTAAAAATCGTCGCCAAGTGATCACAAGAGCATCATTTGTGTGGTGCCACGATACCTTTGCAATCCTGGTCCAAATCGATACTCGGCCCCACCGACCTATTCCACCTTCAATCGCTCTTGCACCCGATCCGTGCCATTTTGCTCTCACATAATTTTCCCGAGCTCACCTCGAATCTCCTTCCGCCGCCCTCCAACAATCATCCGGATGACCTCGCCGAGGTGGGGCGGAGGTGGAGGTAGCTCCTCCCTTTCCTCCCCTACGCTCCGGCTCACGCCGAGGTTGGTGATATCCCGGTTATCCCTCTTATATTCCCTTTTTCTCCTTTTTGTCGATGTACACAAATTCCCTGAGATGACCTGCTTGAATGAGCCACTCGATCTCGTCCCTTAGGTGTGTGCACCGATCTGTTGTGTGCCCATACTCATTGTGAAATCTACAAAATTCCTTACATTTCGCCTTCATTGGTGCCTCTCTGCGTGCGCTTTGGCCATCTCGGTCGGGATGCTCTCAATAGCTACAAGCACTCGCCCTGAGGGACAGCTAATGGCATATATTTCTCAAACCTCGGCCTTTCTACCATTGCCTCAGACCTCGGCTTCTTCTGAGGTCCCTTGTCATCCCGATCCTCCCTCCTGTCTCTTCTCTTCTCTCCTTCCTCTCTCTTCATTTTTCTCGCATCTTCCAAGTTAATATATTTCTCCGCCCGAGCTAATGTACTCGTCGAATGTCTTAGCAGGCTCTATTACTAATGATTCAAAGAACTCCCCATCCTTCAGGCCCTGAGCTAGGGCATTAGCCAAAATTTCCGGACTGGCTGACGGCACCTCCAACTTTGCCGCGGTAAACCTCTGAATATAGCTCCGAAGTCCCTCCCCTTCTCTCTGTTTGATGCTAAACAGAGTCAGGGGCGCCTTTTGGTACTTACGGCAACTCGTGAACTGATTAAGGAAAGCCGAGCTAAAATTATCAAAATTTCGAATGGAGCAGAGCAAGTCAAGCTAAACCATTCCGAGCCGATTTTCAAAGTAGTAGGAAAAACTCTACACATCACGCCATCCGTGAACCTGTGTAGCGAAGTAGCATTTTCAAAATGGCAGAGGTGGTCCCACGGATCTGTGGTACCATCATACGCAAAGCTCAGAGCTCGGTATGAGGCTGGGAGCTCATCCGCCATCATCTCGTCTGAGAAAGGGGTTCCCCTCCTCACCCGAACCGCAGCCGCTCCTGGCACTCCAGCCACCCTCCTCCGAATATCTCGCACCTCACGATGGAGGTCATCCATCCATTCCGACCAATCCTAGTCCTCAGTGGACACATGCTCCGCCCTTGATGAATGCACCTCTTCCGCCACCACTGGCCGCCGACCTCTCTCTCCGACCTCTGGGTGGACCACATGAGGAGGAACCACTGGAGGAGGCACCGGGGGGACCACAGGCGGAGCCGGTGGCAGAAGCATCTCCCTCAAGCGTCTTTCCACCGTTTCGTTCCACGGCCCTAGTGATGAAACCACCCAACTATTCAAAAAACATTGGGCCCAAGTCTATACTCCCCCCAAACATAGGCGTTTGTTCGTCCATTCCCGTCCTCTGCACCCGCTTCCGTCTACCGGGGGTGGTGGAGGTGGAGGTCGAACATCCTCCTGCGTGACTACGCCCGGAGTATCTCCCAGCGGTGTACGGTTCAGATCATCTTCCAAGTTTCTCCTAACATCCTCCATAGCTAAAACTCGAATCTCACGTCTCTGCTCAAGATTTCCCACAGACGGCGCCACTTGGTTGCTCCCAAAAAAGTCCTCTCTTCGCCGATCACCTTTCCGGATGAAGTCCACCACGAAACCCGCACAAAGAGGGGGCGGAGGGGCTCCGCGTACACCTCTCCGATGCTTAAGTCAGTGCCTTGGAAAGGAAGTAAAAGGCTAGAGAGAGAAAAGCAATGTAACAAGTAAAAAAAAAAATGAGATTAGGTTAGAATGAACTGGGCTTGGGCCTTTTATACCTTAGCTAGGATTAGGGTTTCCGTAAAATCAGGGGTTATTACGATTTGGTGTCGAGTCATCATTAGATTAGGATCGGGTCTCATAAAAACCTTAAAGTAAGACCATAGCTCGACTGTTTGTGACACGTCGGTCCTCTTGTATTGTGCGAAGCCCCCTTACATATCCAAGGCATCCTCAGTACCTCATACATCTCTTGGGCTCGAGCTGACCTCTTCCTCCGACGTCAGGTTAGACTACAATGGACCAATAACAGATCGGCTTAACCATGCAGGGCTTTAACAGGTCGGCTTATGATAATGGTCTTTTTATGCATGTTTTATGTGTATATTTAAGTATGATTTGAGTTATTTTATCGTTAGTTTCATAAATTTTTGATTGTACATGGTTCACATTACTCGAGGTGTTTTTATTGGTGTAGATTGATGATTTGGAATTTTTTTGGTGAATTTTGGGCCATGGTTTCATGTTAAAACATACCCGGGGTTTCGGATGCAAAAACACTCAAAATCCCAAGCTAAACGCTGGCGTCATTTCGGGGCCTTTTTCCGGTCAAACATGGGGGGGTGTGTTTTTAAGCACGGCCGTGCTTTTTAAAAGTTAAAAACGAGCAATTTTTTCGACTTAACGTACCAAACACGCCCAGGCCGTGCTTTTCAAGCACGACCAGGTGTTTGAAATTCCAAAACACGGCCTACCGTCTTTTAAAGCACGGGCGTGCGTCTTTTTCGGTGGTTTTTTTTTTTGGCGAAATTATGGAGACTTTCCCTTTCTGCTTTTTGACAACCTTTGAGCAACTTTTACACCTCATTTTGATGCACCAAGCTATATTATTCCCTCAATTGTCATGTGGACACAATGATTCAACCAACTCAACTATGAATGTGCACACAATGATTCAACTAACAACCATGGAAGTGGAGCATTTGTTAGCATTATTGATGTGTTCTTTCACAAAGATGGTGCCTATAAAAGCCAAGAGTTTGAGTTGGAAAGGATATATAATTCATGTAGTATTCATTGATAGGGAGATTCATTGTATATTCATTGTATATTCTAAGTTTCAAAGCAAAATACATTGAGAGGATAAAAGAGAGGTAGAGTTGGAAGTTGAAGAGCAATAGAGGAGAAGGCTTGGAGCTCAACATCATTGCAATCAACCAATGAGGAAGTCTTAATTGATCTTGAATAAGAGATAAGTACACCATGTTCATTTTATTCAAATCTTCATGTGTAGTATACTCTTTTGTCAAAGTCATGTGTAGTTAAATTTCTAGTGTTTGAATGTAATGAACTCCAGAATGAATTTGTGATTAAGGTTTGAATGTTTTTAATAAAATCTTCATGTTTTGTGTGATTCACTTATATTATGTTTTATTCATTCAAATTGATATATGCGCAATATTGATTTGAAGTTTATTTTTCATCAGGAAATCGAGAGATTCATGGTGAAATAGAACCTATATAAGTGAAAAGAGTTGCATGCAATCCTAGATATAGGACGACATAAATCTTCCGGATTAGGGTCAAACCTAATATGGGAATTCACAAATCGTTATAATCTTTGTCTTGGGGTTTTAACTAGAAAGAGATTTTAGTTAATCAACTTGAGATTAGAAGTTATTCACGCTCGATAGAGGTTTAACTTAAATCGAATTTCTACGGTCCATGAAACATGAGATTTTACTAAAAGAGGTTGGTTTTGCTTAAGGGATTATGGTTGTATTTTTATCTTGTTAAATCACAAAAACATTCTAGAGGGATTTACATTTCAAACACATTTCTAGCTCTTGATTTCTTAATTCTACAATCTATTTTTATTTGATCTTTTGTAAGTTGCAATTATTTTAAAATTCTCTATTTTTCATTTTCATTAAACAAACAAAACTCGAAAATTGCTAGATTAAATAACAAAAAGACGGTAATTATTAGTACTTACAATCCTCGTGGGAATGACTTTCGGTACTCAATAATCTATACTACAAAACGATAGGTGCACTTGCCTATGGTTTTCTAGAGTAACTTTTGAGCCATCAAGTTTTTAGGCGCCGTTTGCGGGATTGTAATATTAAGAACGCTTTATTTTTGTTAATTTAATAATTTTTTTTTTTTTTATTTTACCATTATCTTTCTTTTTATCTATCTTTGTAAGTCTTGGTTTATACTTATCCTCTTTGTTTACCGCAGCGTATGCCTACTCGTCGCCGAATTTGGAAGCGCGATACCGGGCAAAGCAAACACGAGGAGGAAATCTAACACGAGACCACAAGGAGGATACTAACGAAAGTAAAGATTTCGTCATGGCGAATGAACAAAGAACTATGTATGACTATGCCAAACCATCCATGGACGGCACGTCATCTAGCATAAAAGGCCCATTGCTAATGACCCAATAATTTCAAATTGAATGTGATTCAAATGGTGCAACAATTTGTTCAATTTTTGCCTACCAGACGCATTTAAGATCCGAACAATCATATCGCAAATTTCCTCGAAATTTGTGATACCTTCAAAATAAATTGAGTCTCGGACGATGCCATCCGTTTGCGCCTATTCCCATTTACTCTTGGGGACGGGCTAAACAATGGCTAAATACTTTGCCAAAGGGAACAATCACAACATGGAGCATCATGGCGAAAAGTTTCTTTTGAAATATTTTCCACCGCCAAAATCGCACGATTGAGGAATGAAATCTCTTCATTCACTCAAGAAGATGACGAGACCTTGTACGACACTTGGGAGAGATTCAAAGAATTCTGCGAAAATGCCCACATCATGGTCTTCCTATTTGGATGCAAGTCCAAACATTTTACAATGGGCTACTCGTCAACAAGGCAAATGATTGATGCGGCGGTGGGGGAACTTTGAACAATAAAACACCGGAAAGCGCCAAGATCGATGCAGGGAATGGCCGGGAATGGCTATCAATGGCAATCCGTCATTTGAGGTAAACCTAGCAGGTGGGTGTTTATAATGCGGATGCGGTGGTTACACTATTTGCACAAGTCGAAACTTTGACCCAAAAGATCGACGATCTAGCGGCTCCCTAAACCACCACCGCCGCATGTTTTATCTTGTGAAACTTGCGGAGGATTGCATAATCATCGGATCGCCCATACACAATACCTCACGCCGAACATGCTAATTACGTTGGGAATCAAGGCGTAAATTACCCAAATAATCCTTACGGCAACACATACAATCCTGGGTGGCGACAACATCCTAATTTCGGTTGGGGAAATCAAGGTCAACCACGGCCTAATCCCAATCCTAACCTACACACGCCTTAGGAGTTCAAGAAAATCAAGGTAAGCCTAACTTGGAAGATCTTATAACAAAGTTTGTGCAATCACAGATACTTTTCGATTCAAGCGGTAGAGACATCTTTAAGAAATCGGGAGGCATCTATCCATAACTGGAAAACCAAATAGACAGATTGCAAAAATGATTTCGAAAGACCACAAGAGGAAGTTTTGGGTAACACCGAGCCAAACCCAAGAGAGCATGTAAAAGCAATCACCATCAATGTTCCATATGATCATAACACTCCCATGCGTAAATATGTGGGGATGACAAACCCGTGAAAAAGGTGGTTGCGAATACAAGCCCCAAGATTCCTTACTTGAGTTTAATGAAGAAGATAGAAGGGAGGACAAATTTGGTAAGTACCTTGATTCTTTCAAGCAATTACATACTAATATTTCACTTGTTCAACCTCTTTCAAAGCATGTTAGGGATCTTAATGACATCATTCCTAGTGAAAATAAGCTTAACAAATTATCAAATGTGCAATTGAATGATAAATGTCCTTCCAATGAACTACCACAAAAATTTAATGATCCAGGAAGCTTTATTATCCCTTGCACAATTGATGATTTACCTGTTAATAGGGCACTAGCCGACTTGGGAGCTAGTATCAACGTGATGTCTTATGATACATTCAAGCATATGGGATTAAGTGAACTGAAACCTACTAGGATGGACATTCACTTAGCTGATAAATCGATTAAACATCCTAGAGGTATTATTAATGATGTGTTAGTCAAGATTGATAAATTCATATTCCCAGTTGATTTTGTTATTCTTGATATGCATGATGATATTGATGTTCCTCTAATTCTTGGGCCTTTCTTGGCTACGTGCGAAATCTATCATTGATGTTCATGAGGGAAAATTAACTTTGAGAGTGGGGGATGAACAAGTAATTTTTAAAATTCATGTTGATATTAAAAAGGATACTACTTGTTCTTTTGCCAATTCAATTTCGTTGTACGGTGAGAAATCTAAAAATCTCTTGGAGAAAAGTGTTGTTCAAAGTCCATGTTGGAAGCTTATGCCCGAAAAGGGGACCGAAAAGTTCAAAGAGCACATTTTGAAGCATAAAGTTGGAGGTAATACTACTAAATACCTAAAGAATTTTCATAAGTCCAAAGCTCCACCCGACTAATTTCCACATTTGGGTAAACGGTCCAGCTATACGACTTTAAAGAAGCGCTAACCGGGAGGCAACCTGGCATTTTGTGTGCATTTTCTCTTACTTAATTTTTTTTTATTGCTTGGGAATTGAAAAAAAAATCAAAAAAATAAAAAATAAAAAACACGGTCTGGCCGTGCTTAAAAAACACGGCCGTGTTCGTCACTCAATTCGCGAACACACCCTGGCCGTGTTTAAAAATACAAGGTTTTGTAGGAAAAATTCATCTGAAAGTAGTGTTTTTCAAGCCAGAAGTGTTTTTCAAAAAAAAAAAAAAATTTAAAAATTTTTTTTTATCGAAAAAAATTGCATCAAAGAACACGCCAGTGCCGTGCTAAAAAGCACGGCCGTGTTTTTATTAAAAAACAAATTATATATATATATATATATATATATATATATGATGATTTCACGGTATTCGAGTTGTGTATCCTTGATTAGGTATGAAGATGCCGATGAAGGTCTCGTATTAAACAACCCAATGGTCGCTCAATACCGATTTCACTCTTCTAGTAAGGTCGTATTTTTCTTTTCCACCTCTTTTATTTTCTTCTAGTATGGTTGATTTTGAGTGTTTTGTTTGTGTTCGTTCATCTCTTTCTTTCACATTGAGGACAATGTGAACCTTTAAAGTTGGAGGTGGGTGCAATTACATTCTTAGTCTGTGTGTGCTTGCTTTTATTTTTAGGTTGTCGACAAGAGGTAATTTTTTTTTTAATAAATTGAGTGTTTGCTAGTCAATAACTTAGCCCAATCACACCAAAATTAACTTTTTGATTTATGTTTTCAATGTGAAGCAATTGATTGTCAGAATAGATTGATGATGATGTGCTAAATTTTGACGAGATTTCCAACTCCATAATACTTGATTTGTTAAGGCATTTACGACAAAGCTTAGTGTTATGAACGTTTGAGAATTCATGATTTAGTGGTGGTTAACTAGTTGTTATACCAAGCTTGTGAAAAAAAAACAAATGAAAAAAAAAGAAGAAAAAAAAAAGGAAATCCAATCGAGGTTATACTCTCTATTTGTTGTTGCTTAGTAACTAGGAGCATTCATGAGCCCCATGTTTGTCTTTTTACGTAAAACGGCGACACAAATATGAGTATGGGAAACCACCCTATGAGTGTTTGAACGAAAATTCAAAATATAAACCTAGTGGAAGAATGCCTCGAAAGGACTACCAAAAAAAAAAAAAAAAAAATCGAAAAGGAGAATGTATATTCCTTGAATTCTCATTCCAATAAAAGTTCAAGAAGCTTGGTTATATGACTAGTAGGCTAACTACAATGATCTATGAATTCTTGAATTTTCATAACATTATTGAATTGAAGTTATTCATAACTATCAATATTTGTGGAGTGATGATTTCAAGTTTGAATAATGCCCTCGGCCGATGTTACTGAGTCTTTCTTGAATCGATCGCTTTGCAAAATTGTGTTTTTTCTTGAATGGTTAATTCGGGTTGAGAAGGCTAAGAACTTGATCGCTTATGTTCAATGTGTTGAAAGAAAAAAATCCTTGTGTGTTTTAATTTATTGAATCATTTTTTTTTGATTTAATGTTTTGCTTGAGGACAAGCAAAGTTCAAAGTTGGAGGTGGTTTGATAAGGGTCTTTTTATGCATGTTTTATGTGTATATTTAAGTATGATTTGAGTTATTTTATAGTTAGTTTCATAAATTTTTGATTGTACATGGTTCACATTACTCGAGGTGCTTTTATTGGTGTAGATTGATGATTTGGAGCTGTTTTTGGTGAATTTTGGGCCATGGTTTCATGTCAAAACATACCCGGGGTTTCGGATGCAAAAACACTCAAAATCCCAAGCTAAACGCGTCATTTCGGGGCCCGGTCAAACACGGGCGGTGTGTTTTTATGCACGGCCGTGCTTTTTAAAAGTTAAAAACGAGCAATTTTTTTCGACCCGACGATCAAACACGCCCAGGCCGTGCTTTTCAAGCACGGTCAGAAAATTGAAATTCAAAACACGCTACCGTGCTTTTAAAGCACGGGCGTGCTTTGGTCGGATCGGTTTTTCTTTGGCGGAAATTATGGAGACTTTCCCTTTCGCTTTTTGACAACCTTTGAGCAACTTTTACACCTCATTTTGATGCACCAAGCTATATTATTCCCTCAATTGTCATGTGGACACAATGATTCAACCAACTCAACTATGAATGTGCACACAATGATTCAACCAACAACCATGGAAGTGGAGCATTTGTTAGCATTATTGATGTGTTCTTTCACAAAGATGGTGCCTATAAAAGCCAAGAGTTTGAGTTGGAAAGGATATATAATTCATGTAGTATTCATTGATAGGGAGATTCATTGTATATTCATTGTATATTCTAAGTTTCAAAGCAAAATACATTGAGAGGATAAAAGAGAGGTAGAGTTGGAAGTTGAAGAGCAATAGAGGAGAAGGCTTGGAGCTCAACATCATTGCAATCAACCAAGGAGGAAGTCTTGAATTGATCTTGAATAAGAGATAAGTACACCATGTTCATTTTATTCAAATCTTCATGTGTAGTATACTCTTTTGTCAAAGTCATATGTAGTTAAATTTCTAGTGTTTGAATGTAATGAACTCCAGAATGAATTTGTGATTAAGGTTTGAATGTTTTTAATAAAATCTTCATGTTTTGTGTGATTCACTTATATTATGCTTTATTCATTCAAATTGATATATGCGCAATATTGATTTGAAGTTTATTTTTCATCCGGGAAATCGAGAGATTCATGGTGAAATAGAACCTATATAAGTGAAAAGAGTTGCATGCAATCCTAGATATAGGACGACATAAATCTTCTGGATTAGGGTCAAACCTAATATGGGAATTCACAAATCGTTATAATGTTGTCTTGGGGGTTTTAACTAGAAAGAGATTTCAGTTAATCAACTTGAGATTAGAAGTTATTCGCTCGATAGAGGGTTTAACTTAAATCGAATTTCTACGTCCATGAAACATGAGATTTTACTAAAAGAGGTTGGTTTTTGCTTAAGGGATTATGATTGTATTTTTATCTTGTTAAATCACAAAAACATTCTAGAGGGATTTACATTCAAACACATTTCTAGCTCTTGATTTCTTAATTCTACAATCTATTTTTATTTGATCTTTTGTAAGTTGCAATTATTTTAAAATTCTCTATTTTACATTTTCATTAAACAAACAAAACTCGAAAATTGCTAGATTAAATAACAAAAAGACGGTAATTATTAGTACTTACAATCCTCGTGGGAATGACACTCGGTACTCGATAATCTATACTACAAAACGATAGGTGCACTTGCCATGGTTTTCTAGAGTAACTTTTGAGCCATCGACTTAACACAACGGACCTTACACAGTCGACCTCATAACGGCCCTACAACCACGTGCTTGGTCCTTAACAGTCGGCTAAGATGATGATAAGCCCTCCATCTATTTATGGGCTCGAGAGGGTCGGACCCCAAGACATGTTTCCTTAGATCAATCTCAAACCGCAAGCCTCCACAGATTGGCCCAAGGTTTAATGCTTAACAGATCAACCCAATATTATGGGCCTTGCTGGATCGGTCCGGGGCCATAGGCCTGGTCAGGTCATCCCAACATCAAACCTTATCCAGTCGGCCCAATGTCATGGACCTGTCAGGTCGGCCCAGACCGTATTTTGCCCTTATCAATACTTATTCTATTATATATATCGGTACTGCAAAAAAAAAAAGGATAAAGTGGACTTGAATCGAGTTGTATTAATATATTATCATGTGGTCATTACCATCACTTAAAGAGACCATTTAGGTCCCATCCGGCCCTTGGACAGGGATGGTAGTGGGACGGGTACTTGAAGTACTAGACTCGTTCACGCTATGAGTTGGGGTGTATTGGCCCATGTTCAGGGCCATTCCTAGCGTTAGTCGAGCGATTCGGATCCGAAAAAATTACAAAATTTAGGGGCCCAATTTTCTTGTATACCTTTTACATGTAGACAGATATAAAAATGCTTGCAGTTTTGAACTTTACATCTCTAAAAGCCTCGGTTCGAATCCTATTTGATGCAAATTTTCTTTTCTTTTTCTTTGTTTTTTTGTATTTTGTGATTTAGATAAAAAAAATTAAAAGCTCTCTCCCCACCAAGAATGTAGGGCTCATTTTCATTGGGTTGTAACCTTGAGCCTTGCTAGATTCAATTAATAGTTTTAATTTTCCTTAATGGCCTAACATCAAATTTTCCCAATTTAAATTTTAAAAGACAAAAAGAATCATAAAAAAAAGAAGCCTAAAAGAAATGAAAAGGTGGAAACAAAATAAAAAAGAAGCAGGTTGATCGTCCGTCAGAAAGAAAAAAAAAATCCTCCGGTCAACCGTGTCGCAAGAAAGATTGAATGGGCTAACTATGTTATCGATTGAGAAATGAATTATTGAACAATTTGATTATACTAATTTGATTAATACTTTTGCTGGTTATATTTAAATAACTATTTGGATTTTTAACATAGATGTCATATTAGTTTAACTATATTCGAATTGTTCTACACATTGCATGGTTTCTTTCTTCTATTGTTTTATATAATGTTTTTTAGCTTGTACAAAAAAGAGGGCTCAATTTTAAAAGTTTGACTTAGGCCAACAAAATAATAGGATCAACCCTACCCATGTTGAATAAACTTTTATTGTTATAAAATTCTTATCTTGTATTTTTGTATTACTAATAAGTTGTTTTATCTAATTTTGTATTATATATAATATATAAATCCATATTATGTCATATGTTAAATATAGTATTAAATACTTAATAATTACATTATCATATATAATATATATGTAAAATATATATTAGATGTATTAAAAAAAAAAGAACCAGACAGAGTGGTGCAGGACAAGTACACACGGGGCAAAGATGTACCTAAACCTGCCCCGCATGGCAATCCAAACGGGCAGGCCAGGGTTGGTCTTGAACAGGACGGGTCATACACTTGTATGTGTTGGAATACATGTGTATTGGCAAATAATTAATTGACAACATAAGAACTAATTTCTTTTCTGATTTAAATATTATATGCTCTTCTCACCATTAGACTAACCAGTTTATGTCTCTCCCAAGCTTATTAATATGCATGTGATACTGCAATAAAATTTTTGTTGAATCGAAACATGGGTGTATTTTGATACAATTATTTTGGGTGTTTGGGCCTTGGGGTATAAAAGGGAAAATTATATTTTTTATGGGGCATGTGGGACCTCTTTGGCCATACCTTCCTTCTCATGGGTGTGTGTCAAAATCCTCGACAGGTGTTGGGTGTGGACACACACCGACGGTGTTACACCCACACCCACCCACCCACCCAATATCCAGTATTGGATTTGGATATTTGAACTAAACTAAATCAAGAAGACCAATTTTCGCAATTTAGATTCTTTAATTTAATTTTTAATTATTTCATGCAATTGATATAAGGTAGAAATGTGTATCTACTTTCCTTTTATCTATAAGCTGAACATTCTACAATTTAAAATTGAGTATGTGACTCTTCAAGCTTGTTTAAATTTTAATCAATCTTCAAAAATTGTGTTTGAGTTTGAATTGTTTATTAATCGAATCGAGCTTGGACAAACTTTAGTCGACCTGAACACGAATCAATCTCGAGTAACTTGATATTTTTACATACTCCATATTTTATTATTTTTTTATTAATTGAGTCGAGCTTGAGCCGCGCTTTACATTTTATCGAACAAAAAAATGTGTTCAAGCTTGGTTTACGAATCAAGCTCTTACGAGATCTCAATATTTGATATTAAATCGAGTATCGAGTAGCGTGGTTTTTTTCCCAGTACTACCAGTGATGTAAAATGTATATTATATATAATGAAATATCATTTATCAATCACAGTACAGCTATCCTCAATTATTCGAAAATGCCGTATAAGGTTATACTTATTCATAGTATTCTTTCCCTTTCGATGATTTTAAAAAAAAAAATGTATTCTTTCCCTTTCGGCTTTCGTAATGGATTATTTTAGTACTAGAAAACACAAAATACAGTTGGGGGATGATAACTTTATATGAAAGTGATGGAGGGGTAACATTGTCCATACACTTGTATTATATCTATGTGCTACAATTACTGATGTTGCAGGCTATTTTTGTTGCTGATCTGGAATATGGGTGTCAATGTACGCGAGATGGGGCCCTTTGGCCATGCCTCCGGCTGGCTTAAGTACATTCGATGCAATGACTTGGCTATCCTTTTCTCTCAACCTCGACACGTCTCTGATTTTTGTTTTATGGCCTGATTTTTTGTGAATGATTGAATTGTTTTGCACCCCTAAATCTATTTACCCAATACAACTCGTTGATATAAAATGCAAAGTAACATTAAAACGAATATATATATATATATGCAAATACCACTTTAACCCCCTTATACTTTTGTTAAATATCACTTTGACCATGTACTTTTATTCGTCTCATTTTACCCAATTATACTCTCATTTTGTCTCATTTCACCCAATTGTACTCTCATATGTCACTTTATCCTTGTTGGGTATCTATCCGACTCAAAGAAAGATAATACACGAAGCATACAAATGAGTATAGACTCAATATTAGCCTATTTAGTACAATCAAATACTCTAGACTCAAAGTGAAAAGAAAATTACAAGAAAATAAAGAGATAACAGATATATGGGATAAAATTCTAAAATTGAATATCAAATAGATTCGGCTCATGGGCTAGAAACACAAGCCACACTGTCACCACGAATCAAGACCCAGAGAACCAACGGGAAAATCACAAAGCCACGCCACAAGATAGAACCTCCAATCCCTACCCAAGAACACCCTAAAAAACCCTACATCTGACCTCGAACCCACCACAAACCCTAGTTCACTCGAGAAGAAGGATATATCACAAAGATGGTGGACAAGTCAATATATCACAAGGATCTCACCCATCACTCATAAATTCATACTGAAAACCCCAACAAGAGACTGTATTTTTAGAGAGAGAGAGAGAGAGAGAGAGAGAGAGAGAGAGAGAGAGAGAGAGAGAGAGCACAAAGCACAAAGCACAAAATATTCGGGAGAGAGAAGTAAAACACTGATTATGAATTAGGGTTTCAGGTGGGGGCATTTTATAAGGAGTAATCAATGGCTAAGATCAAGTGCCGAAAGGATGACCAGGATTAACAGATACATGATTTGCGGAAAGACTATTCAGATCCCGCAGTCCGAGTGTGTGACCCGGGTTCACTAATGTATTGGGCTAATTGGGCTGGTTGCTTTATTTGGGTTGCATTTGTGGACATAACTTAATTGGATCAAGGCCAATAAAATGGGCCATATATTTCAATAATCTCCACATTGGCTCATTGTTTGATTCAATTAGACAGCAATTGGGTTGCATTTGTGGACATAACTTAATTGGATCAAGGCCAATAAAATGGGCCATATATTTCAATAATCTCCACATTGGCTCATTGTTTGATTCAATTAGACAGCAATTGGGTTCCAGTTATCATCATCGCCTTTGCCTACTTTGCACGGAGCTAGATAGGACTTTTGTTACAACATGTATTTAAGCAAGCTGTAACATAAGAGACACCAATCAAGTCCCCCTATTGGACTAACATAAACACACAATAAACATTAGCCCAATAGTTTTAGGTTAGCAACAAACACACAGCAACCTGCTAGGCCCAACGGGTAAGTAATCGGGTAACTAATCACCAGTGTCAAAATTTAGGATTTTTAAACAGGTTTGAAACATAAATATAAGTAGAGCTATCAAAATTTGGCCAGGCTTTTCGAAAAATCGAGTCAGGCGGGGCTGGGTCGGGCCAATATTAGTCAGCCACTGATTTTATAGCCCAACCCAGCCCAGTCAATGGAAAATGCACTAAAAGTACCGGTCCAGCTCGGTTTTTTGGGTCTATCAGGTCGGGCTTTTGAGGCCCGACTTTTTTCGGGCTTGGAGAATTATAGTCTATCCCAGTAAAAATATTGGGCTGGTCGAGACGACCCACGGGGCCGGAATCAACAACTCTAAATATAAGTAGTAGACATTTAGTACCCATATTCGCATGGTTGTATTCAAAAGCCACTTTTTCAAGACAAACTAAACCTTTTGAAATAATATCTCTTATAAAATAAAAACGAACGTCAATGTGTTTAATTTTGTCATGAAAAATGGAGTTTTTACAAAGCTGAATACTAGATTGAGAAACAGAAAATACAACATTTTTTTCTTTCAAATAACCAATTTTAGAAATTAAACATTTTAGCTACAAAGCTTCTTTTAAGGCCTCGGTTACAGTCAAATACTCAGCTTTTGTTGCAGACAGAGCCACTATGTTTTGTAATTGAGAGTTCCAACTAATACAAGATCCACACAAAGTGAAAATGTAAGATGTTGTTGATTTTTGATTGTCTTTATTATTTGCATAATTTGAATCAGTATATCCTTTCAAAACTATGCCAATTTTACACTTAGAAAACTTTAAGCAATAATCTGTAGAATGTCTCAAGTATCTCAATAACTATTTCAAAGCATTCCAATGCTTCATATCAGGGTTACACATAAATCTACTAAGACAGGAAGCATCATAGGCAATATCAAGTCTAGTGCTTACTATCAAATACATCACAGATCCAATGGCATAGCATAAGGAATGTTTCGCATAGACAAAATTTAAGTTTCAGTCTTTAAAGACTAATCCCTACTTAACACAAAGTATGATGCAAGAGGCACATTGACAAATTTGTCATTACACATTGGAAATTTTGCAGGATCTTTTCAATGTATGAATATTGATACAAATATATCACAGAGTTATTTTAAACCCCTATCAATATTCATTCCTAAGATTTTCTTCACATAACCTAAGAATTTCATGTCAAATTTTGCACCTAAATAATTTCTAACATAGTTAACAATCTTAATGCATGGGCTAGTCAACAACATATCATCAACATAAAACAATAGGAACACAGGAGATTTAACATCAAGTTTAAAATAAAAGCAGTGATCATACTTTTTTGTTCCACTGGCTTGGCGACTATTTTAAATCATACAAAGATTTTTTCAACAAACAAATATAGTTTGGCTTGGATTTATCCTCAAAGCCCTCAGGCTGCTTCATAAAGATTTTTTATCAAGTCCCCATATAAAAAATCAATTTTAACATCTGTTGATTTACTTCCCAATTAAACTGAGCAACTAAAGCAAGCATGATTCTCACAGTAACAAACTTCACAATAAGAGTAAATATTTCGATGTAGTTGATTCCCTTCCTCTATGTAAAACTTTGGCTACTAACCTAGCTTTATATGTAACAACTTTAGATTCTTGTTTAATCTTAAACAACCATTTACTGTTCACTACAGAACAATTTGTAGGTTTAGGTACAAGAACCCAAATGTTATTAACATGCAAAGAAGTAATTTCATCTTGCATAACATTCAACCATTTCACAGAGCTAGCAGAATAATAGTTGGGTTAATTACAAAAAGTACCCTTGAGGTTTGCTCTAATTACAAAAAAACCAGATAACTTCCAAAATTACAAAAAAATATCCCCCAAGTTTGATTTGTCTAACATTTAAACTCTAACATTTAAACCCATCATAAGCAAAATATATTTCAAGATCTCCCTTCATATTTATAAAAATATTGCAGTTTGCCCCTTAATTTTAACACTGAATCAAACCTCAGAGGTATTTTCTATAATTTTAAAAGTTAGTTGGGTCTTTTTGTAATTAGGTGAAACCTCAGGGGTACTTTGTATAATTATCCCTTAATAGTTTCAACAAAAGTTTTAGGATCAGAATTTTCAATGGACTCAAACACATAAACCACATATGATGTCATGTGAAAATCAACAAACTTGTTTGGGATTCTAACATTTCTTCTAGTCCTATCTCTAGTCAACACATAATCATTTAAATCATTCTCATGCATATGTTCATTAACATGTTCAATGTCAACAAGAGGAAATTTATCATGCACATCAATATGCAGATCATAATTCACATTCTCAATATCATTTTTCACAGTATCAATATTCTCATTATCATGCTCAACAGTAGTGATATCATAAACATCATTAATAGTACTAGAAGGTAAGTAAGATGGCTCCACCTTATTATGAACAGTGTGGTTTTGAAGTTCAGAATTAGTTTTAGAAACTTCAAGGCAAGGAAATTCATTTTCATTAAATACCACATCCCCATTCACAATCACTTTAAAACCATTTTCACTTTTAGACCACAATCTGTACCCTTTAATCCTATCAGATATCCTAAAAAAACACATTTTATGGATTTGAAATCAAGTTTGTCAAAAAAATTATTCACAAAAGCAGAAAACCAAAAAATTACAAATTTGAAAAATCCACAGTTTTTCCAGACCATACAAATTCTGGATATTTCCCCCTTAAAGGTACAGATGGTAATCTATTAATAAGATAAGCTGATGTATGGACAACTTCTCTCCATAATCTTTTGGAAAGACCAGAGGAGTTTAACATACTTCTTACCCTTTCCAAAAGAGTTATATTTATTCTCTCAGCTACTTCATTCTGCTGAAGAGTGTAAGGCACTTATTTGTGCCTGACAATCCCATATCAAAAACATGTTTGCCAAAAATATTTGGATCATACAACGGCAAGTGTACAGGGTAGTTTATAGAATAATGGAAAGCAAGGTCGTATTCTTCAGGGATTGATATGTGAAACACTTAGGATATAATAACATCGTATTCCAATTTTATTGAAGCGACAAAATATCATGTTTATAATAAAATCGAAAATAAAGAAATAAAAGAAATAAATTTGCGAACCCCACAAGTATTTTCAACAACTACAAGAGCAACCTTAGGCACATAATCTCAACATGTTTCTTCAATATTAAATTCAATTAAAGTTTCAAAACCAATTCATGCAATTCTATGGGTTCAATTCTTAAGATAGTTTGTTTCCCCTCCCGGGCGGTGCATAAACAGTAAATTAATAATAATTGTAGGTCTCCCGACTCGATATTATTAACTCCCAAAAGATCTATGAATTGAATGACTCCCCACAAACAGTTGTAGGTCTCCCGACTCGATACACCCGTTTATGTCTGAATTCTATTTCCATCTTTGTTAGAACTCCTCTTCCGAATTTCGCACGAACAAATATGACATGCAAATTATTGGCCAAATAAAAAGCAATTAAGAACAAGCACTCGACTTCATAAAATAGAAAACATGAATCAATTAAGAATTAAAGCAATTAATCAAGATTTAACATGATCCACAGTTTCGATTATGCCCCTAAAATCCGAAAGATTGGCCAAACATTGATTACAAAATCGTAGACAAATTTGAAATCAACATTATGACATTGTTTAAGCACATACAAGAGATCTAAGACATAGAAATAAAATCTCTTCTTGTCAGGATGGATTTCCTCTTAAACCTTCGAAGCTCTTGTGCTCCCGTAGATGCGAAATGCCTTGTTGTATTCTTCACGACCTAGCCTTCCTCTCTCAAAAGACCTCAGATCTTGTGTTCTTGCGTAATTTTATGTGTTGTGTTGTGTATAAAGTGATCTTGGATGATGAAATTTCGTGCAAGCCTTGGGTCCCTTTTATAGATGCTTGGAGAGATCATTTGTAGAGTTGGAACGGGAAAATGACTCCAAAAAAGGTCTTTCAGTGTGACCTCGCATGGCCGTGTGGGTTTTTTTCCTGTCCAATACCACACGCCCGTGTGGGCCCATATGGTCTGTACGTGCGGCTTGGTTTTGTCCCCTATTTTCGTCCCTTTTTCACACGGTTGTGTCACTTTCACACCGGTATTTTCACACGGCCATGTGACACCACACGCTCTGGCCGTGTGACTAGTAAACGTCTGAATTTGCTCCTAAGTCTTAATGAACACTATAGCCCTTTCTCTAAGCTTTCCATAACCACTTGAATCACCTCAATATCAATTTTGTAGAGAAAATTATGGCCAAAATATTAAACCCTGCCACTATTGGAAACTGTTAGTGCATTTGGACGTTTTTGAAGGAAATTCCCTTTTGTTCGACCTACATGCTTATCGCCTTCACATTTTTGCTCGTACCTTATCTCTTGACCTATTCTTTGGAACATATTATTTTTGTCCAATTTAGCTCCATTTTCTGCAAAGTTCACAAGAGTACGTAATATCACACCCAACAAGGGAAACCAAGTAAAATACACCAATTAGGCGTGCAAATGCATCAATTATATATCAAAATAAGCCTTTAAATGTGCGTATATTTTACACGCATCAAAATCCCACAATTTTAAAGCATTGCTTGTCCTCGAGCAAATTAAGAAAAATAATATCAAGGGGTAAAAAGAACACACAAGAACACTATGAACATTAAATCTCATTTGATTCCATACTCAAGAAAACCATGTAATTTATAATCAAGAAGTCATTATTCATAAACTCGGCATGGTCAATACTCTCTTGGGTACTTGACATCGCGACTCAGAAGTAGATACTGTATCACTCGACTCTCAAAAGTGTATGGATAGTGTTTACGCTCAAATTCAATTCAGTGAAAGTAGAACTACCATAGGCTTGCAAATCGTCTAACATCTCGACCACTTTTGTGTGCACAATCTAAGAATCAAAAAGGACTTTTCATTTGGTTGTAAATGCTCTTTGGTAAGTGTAGGGAAAATTTGGATAATGTGACTTGACTTGAGCAAATAGAATTTAAGCTTACAAACTTGCAGTTCATCAACCCAATTTTATCATAAAACTTATTTTTCATTGTATTTTCTTTTTCAATTCAATTCCACCCTTTTTTCTCCTTTTTCATTCTTAGGCATTTTGTTTTGACTATTTTGTTTAAATTTTTTTAGCCTCAAGCTCTCATTTCTTCACAATTTTCAAAAATTTTCTTTCTTTTGCTCGATTTATCAGAGATTTTCTTTCTTTCTCGAGCTTCATTCTTTCTTCATTCACCCAGATACTGCTCATCCCTCTTCTTTTGCCAACTTCCTCTCTTTTTTCATAAATTTTTCACCACTTCTCCCCCAAACTTGTTCATTTTCTAAAAGCTCAAGAAATTTAGGGATAAAATCATGTTTAAATTTTAAAGATCAATGTGGCTAACAATAAAGAGTTTTGGCTCAAAATTGGCTGACTAGGGAATCATGAGTTCATAGGTAGGCTTTTAGGTTAATTGGGCTTATAAACAAAGATGGCCTTAAATTATTTTCAAAAATTGCACACACACATGGCTTCAATGAAGATACCAGAGCAAATTCTAGAGTTCTATCAATCATGAATGACACACTCAAGAAAAAAAAAAGGTATGCATAACATAAAGCAGTTTAAGGCACAAAAGCTCACATGCTTATTTTTCGCAAAATGCTCAAATTCCCAATTTTCTCAACTAATGCTAAGCAAATAAATGACATTTTTCCAACAATTCATCGCATTATTCCCATAAATATGTTATCTCAAAAAATTAAATGTTCATAGTAAAAATTATACGGAAGCTAGGCAAATTCGAAAACCTTGATTAAAATCACACAAAAGCAATTAAACGTGATAAAGCGATAAACGTGCTAAACATAAAAAAAACATAAAAATAAAAAATACTAAAAAAATCATAAAATTTTAATGCAAATTTTTATATGCTCTACATGCAATCCTAAATGCAATGCAAAATGCAAGAAAATACTAAATTACGCATTCTTGACAATCCCCCCAAACTTAAAATATATATTGTCCCGAACATATGAGGAAATTATCAAAAGAAAAGAAGAATGCATAAAAAATACTTACCTGGATCGTTCCAGTGAAGCCGGGAAGCTCGTCCGTCATATTTGAAATTAGAGCAGATCCCACGGTCGGGTCGTGTGCGTCCTCACGCCCGCGCACATTTGTTTTTTTTATACTTCAGTGGTTTGTCGCGACGCCTCTTGGGTTGCCTCCCACAAAGCGCTAAGTTTTACGTCTTCAGCCAGACTTCAGATTTATAACATCACTATCATTGAACCATGTCGGTTGAAATCCTTGAGCCCTTATATATTGTACCATCCATCAGATGATTGTCGTTGCTCTATTTTCTCAGATTATGTTTAGTATCGCTTCAAAATTTGACCTTTTGGTGTTGGCCTCCCACTGCAGTAGCATTTTGGGTCGCTTGTGTCTCCAACGATTTCAGTCTCTCATTCAACAAAAACGATGTTAGAAACAAGCAATAAGAAAAACAAATATTTACAAAATGCTTCAATTAAGATTGGACTACTTATTACTATATCTAAGTATAATCTATTAATCCCCGGCAACGGCGCCAAAAATATTTGGATCCTACAACTGCAAGTGTACAATGTAGTTTATAGAATAATGCCAAGCAAGGTCGTATTCCTCAGGGATTGATATGTGAAACACTTAGACTATAATAACATCGTATTCCAATTTTATTGAAGCGACTGAATATCAAGTTTATAATAAAATCGAAATTAAAGAAATAAAAGAAATAAATTTGCACTCGAATTAAGAATATGACATGCAAATTATTGGCCAAATAAAAGTAATTAAGAATAAGCACTAGAATTCATAAAATAGAAAACATGAATCAATTAAGAAAGCTATTAATCAAGATTTAACAAAAATCCACAATTTCGATTATGCCCCTAAGATCCGAAAGATAGCCAAACATTGATTACAAACTCATAGACAAATTTGAAATAAGCATTATGACATTGTTTAAGCACAAAAAAGAGATCTTAGACATAGAAAGAAAACCCCTTCTTGTCAGGATGGATTTCCCTCCTAAGCCTTCGAAGCTCTTGTGCTCCCGTAGATACGAAAGGCTTTGTGGTGTTCTTCGTGACCTAGCCTTCCTCTCTCGAAAGTCCTCGGATCTTGTGTTCCTGTATAATTTGATGTGTTGTGTTGTGTATGAAGTGATCTTGGATGATTGAATTTCGTGCAAGCATTGGCTCCCTTTTCTAGATGCTTGGAGAGACAGTTATAGAGTTGGAACGGGAAAAGGACTCTGGAAAATATGTGGCATTCCCGTTCGCCAAAAATATTTCTGGGGTTTCTCGCCACAAACGTCTTCAGCCAGACTTCAGATTTCTAACATCACTGTCTTTGAACCGTGTCGGTTGAAATCCTTGAGCCCTTATATTCTGTACCATCAACCAGACGGATGGCGTTGCTCTGTTTTCTCGGATTAAGTTTAGTAGCGATTTGGGCTGCTTGTGACTGCAATGATTTCAGTCTCTCATTCAACAAAAATGATATTAGAAACAAGAATAAGAAAAAAAAATATTTACAAAATGCTTCAATTAAGATTGGACTACTTATTGCTATATCTAAGTAGAATCTATCAATCCCTGACAACGACGCCAAAAACTTGTTCGCCAAAAATAATTGGATCATACAACTGCAAGTTAACGGTCACGCCCCAGACGGGACGCGCGATGATCAACCTCTTAAACAAAATAAACCCAACAGTCTAGACAAATGATACAACAATCCCAAGTGAAACAGAGTCTAAAGCAGAGGAAATAAAATAAACATAAGTACGAATTACAACTTAAAGTCTAACAAGATCCAAATACATCCGATATAATACCTGAATAAGTTTACAGGCCAAAACTAAAATGTAGAGTACACAATATCCAAATCTTAAATGTCAAAGGGTCATACGCCCTTAAATTACAGTCAAAGAGAGAAAAGAGTAACAGGATAAACGGGAGTCCAACATCAGTAGAAGTACATGAAATAAGTACAATCATCAAAAAAGGATGCAAGTTCGATAGGCGGGGCGAGGGTAATCAGCCTGTGGCCGGTTCGACATCGTTGACATAGTCCCGATCTAAAGGTTAGAAAACAGGAGGGGATGACACAAAAATCTCAGTGGATGGGGTGATCGTGTGCAAGTGTGGCGATATATATAGTTAATGTGAGAAAACAGTTGTATGAAAACGCGTGAGATATGATGCATGATTTCACACACAGTTCACAAGCGTCATGATAAATATAGTTAAGTAATATACTTATACAGTTTAAGAAATAGTTCGTGGTCACACAGGCACTATGTGATTCAGGCAAGAAATGTAGGATTGCGTACGGAATGTAACGCCAATCCTATGCAAGACAAGTAGTGGTTGCATACGGATTTGTAGCGCCAACCAATGCAATACAAGTAGCGGTTGCGTACGGATTTATAGCGCCAACCAAACGGGTTCGATTAACTCCAGAATCGTGTGGATCAGACAGCGATCCCTTCGTTCTTTCTTGTAACTCCCCAAGCAAGATGGTCCAAGACCTGTCACCTTATCGCTCCATAGGCAAAGACAAATCCACAATAGAGCTAGCTAGGCCCGAATTGTCATAATCATGATTATACCTCAAGTACTACGGCTCGCTTCCCTTGGACAAACTTCGTCCCTCAGTTGTGGGATTAGGACGATGGGTCCAGAGAGTGGAATAGCAGCCGAGCTGCCCGGTTCCATCCCCGACGTATCCATTCCGACTGTGAACTCGACACACCAAGTTGACTCAGACAGGAAAGTAAATACAAGTTCAGGTAGTCAACCAAGCAGTCGAGTATTATTGATTCAGGGAAGCAGTTCAGGAAAAGTTATCGAAATTGCGAGTGACAATTATGGCGTTGGTGGAGTTATTTGGATGTAGATGATTATCAAGAGGATAAGCAATCTTCGTTATCTTGAAAGATTAGGTGGAACATAAGTCCTGTTATAGATTTGAAATCGCAAGACGAGGAAGTCGCCCGCGATCGGGTATTAATCGGTCAAGACGATCCGATAAGTCAAGGGATTTTTGAGAAAATAAAATATTTTAATTAATTATTAAAGTCAGAGGGTCAGGGCTGTTTCAAAGAAAAGAAAAATAATTTGAGTTAGGTCCTTAATAAAAAGAAAATTTACAATTAGCCCCGTTTTGTAAAAACCAATACTTTTGGGGTTAAAAATTAAATAATTAAATGTCCCGACCTTGAAAAATTATGAGGTCAGTTCCTAAATTCTCTAAATTGTTCAGAGATTCAGTTTTTTAAAGTTTTGAGGTCGAGTTTTTATAAAATTATAAGACACAAAAATTGAACAAAAAATTTCCTCCCCCTCTCACCATAGTGGACGGCCATTTTGGCGGGATAAGGGAACAAAATTTTGTTCATTTCACCAACTCATTTTAATCTTCAAACTAATCCTCTTCCTTCTCTCTACAATTCCTTCACATCTTCAAATCTTCAAAAACAACTCCTTCATATCTTCAAATCTTCAAGAACAATTTCTTCACATCTTAAAATCTTCAAGAACACATCATTCACATCTTCAAATATTCCTTCATATCTTCAAGAACACACTCTTCATATCTTCAAACATCCTTCACATCTTCAAGAACATCTTCTTTATATCATCAAACACTTCATCTTTCTTCAAACACTTAACAAAAACACAAACATTCTTCCTACTTATTCATAGAATTCGAACCCCCTTCTCTCAAAGGTAAGAAATTTTATTCTTCAATCCAACTTGATATCCTATAACTCATCACCTTATCTTCTTAACTTAAGTTTAATTTTGACTTTTGGAGGTACACATAGGAGCCTACATAAGGACATGCATGCATTGTGGTCACCTTAGAAGACTTGAAGAGAAATTTTTGGAGAATTTGGATTAAAAGGTAAGATTTGGACACTAGTGCCCTTTTCTCTTCTTCTTCCTACTTTCTCCAAATTTTAACACCCTTTTTCATTTTTGAGAAATAGGGGCTGACCTTAAGTGGTTTTGAGGGTGAGCCAAAAATTCCAACTTAGAAGCTTCAACTAGTTCCATTTCATCTACTACACAAGGTAAAGTGTAGTATTTCCAATTTTCTTACCTTCTTCTTTTTCTCCTTAATTTTTCACTCATTTTTCTAACTCTTAATTTTTGGTATTTCTTTACTTAGGGGCTGACCTAAGTGACTTCATAATCAAGTTGTGAAATTTATCTTTTATTTCACAACTATCCAATTTTAAGGTGGGTGGAAAAATCCTTTCAACTTCTAGGTGTTTTTATTTAAATGCATGTAGTATTTTAATTTTGAGCACTTGAGATATATATATTATGTATTGCATGTCAATTTCATGTACCAAGTTGTAAAAATTCTCAAGTGTTGCTCAAAAATGCTATTTTTTGAAAAATAGGTGCATGCATGTATACTTTATTGTTGTATTTGATGAATTCTTGTATGAAATGGACATGTATGTGTATGATCCTTGAAATTCACGTTTTATATGACTTATAACCTGGACAAGTCGAGCATAATTGATTAAATTTTAATTTTTGGACTTAAAATGCAAAAATTGTAAGTTGGTGGACTTAATTGCAAGAAAATAAAATTTAAGGGGCCCCTCTGTAATATTCGTATTTTGGGACTGTACTCAGATTCAAAAATGATGTTTGAACATTTTAATAAAGTTTTAAGAGTTTTTAGATAAATAAAGTCAACCTTTAAAAGCCCAAGGATTAGATTGTAAAATTTTAGAAGTTTAAGGGCTACATTGCAATTTTCGAAACTGTACCAGCCCCTTATTTTGAAATTTTAAATTTTAACTCTTAAGGGACTGGAAATAACATATTTTAAGTGTATTCCAAAAATCCAAGTGTTTAGAGCTTGGGAAGTAATTTTATAAAAATTGAGGGACCGAATTATAAAAGATTAAACTTGAGGACCCAAATGAAATTTCCAGGACTTATACAGCCCACGTACCTGGAAATACTAATTTAAATATAACATAATTATATTTTAGACCCAAGGTTCAAATTTCATAACAATTGGACCCCTAAAAGCCTTAAAGGCAATTATTTGAAAATAGGACAAAAATGAGATTTTCAAAATTTAAGGGACCTATACTTATTTTTTTAAAAACTATTTTTGTCCCAATATCCCACTGACCCAAGTGATATTTTTCAACTGGAATCACATTAAAAGTCATTCCGATTTGTGAGTTCAAATTATTTTAAACTTAAGGCCCAAAATGATAATTTTAACAAATTTGGGGTCAATGTGAGATTTTTATAAAAAATCGACCTCAAAACTTTAAAAACCTGAATCTATGAACAATTTAGAGAATTTAGGAACTGACCTCATAATTTTTCAAGGTCGGGACATTTATTTATTCAATTTTTAACACCAAAAGTATTGGTTTTTACAAAACGGGGCTAAATGTAAATTTTCTTTTTAACAAGGACCTAACTCAAATTATTTTTCTTTTAATGAAACAGCCCTGGACCCTCTGACTTAATAATTAATTAAAATATTTTATTTTCTCAAAAACCCCTTGACTTATTGGACCGTCTTGACCGATTAATACCCGATCGCGGGGCGACTTCCTCGTCTTGCGATTCCGAATCAATAACGGGACTTATGTTCCACCTAATCTTTCAAGATATCGAAGATTGCTTATCCTCTCGATAATCATCTTCATCCAAATAACTCCACCAACCCCATAATTGCCACTCGAAATTTCGAAAACTTTTTCTGAACTGCTTCCGTGAATCAATAATACTCGACTGCCTTGTTGACTACCTGAACTTGTATTTACTTTCCTACCTGAGTCAACTTGGTGTGTCGAGCTCACAGTCAGAATGGATACGTCGGGGATGGAACCGGGCAGCTCGGTTGTTATTCCACTCTCCGACCCTATCATCCTAATCCCGCAACTGAGGGACGGAGTTTGTCCAAGGGAAGCGGGTCGTAGTACTTGAGGTATAATCGTGATTATGATAATCCGGTTCTAGCTAGCTTTCTGTGGATTTGTCTTTGCCTATGGAGCGGTAAGGTGACAAGTCTTGGACCATCTTGCTCGGGGAGTTACAAGGAAAAATGAAAGAATCGTTGTCTGATCCACACGATTCTGGAGTTAATCGGACCGTTTAGTTGGCGCAACAAATCCGTACGCAACCGCTACTTATATTGCATTGGTTGGCGCTACAAATCCGTACGCAACCATTACTTGTCTTGCATAGGATTGGCGCTACAAATTCGTACGCAATCCTGTAGGTCCCAAGGGGTGTGAATGTAAGGTTTAGAAGGGGGGGTTGAATAAACCTTACCAATTTTTCGATTTAGTCCTTTTAAATAATCGAGTTAATATTTCACGGTGAGTCCTTGATGGACAACTAAGTTAGTTAATCGTGAGTTAGTTACTCAACAAACTCTTCGATTGTTGATAGAATAACTCATTTTTTTGACTAAAGACTTAACTCGATTGTGATTTGTTTTTGGAAGACTTTACACCCTTAAATTTGGTTTAGTACTTAGAGATTATCAAGTGGATAGCAAATTTATCAGCAAAGTTAAATAAATAAGATGAATGAATTAAAGTCTGAAATGTAAATGACACGATAAGTTTTTATAGAGGTTCGAAGATGGGGTAATTCTTCTACTCTCTCTCTTCTCCAACTCCTGGAGGAATCCACTAGGTATTGATCGATATGCAGTGGTAATATCCGGATACAAGTTTTGATCACACACCGACTTGATCCTTTGGGACTCGATGCGGAGCCTTGGTCACGCAGGTGGCTTCTGACGACTCAACTTCTTCACAGGCGCATTGCCACTTGCTACTACAACCCACTTGCTCAAGCTCTTTGGATTTGATAACGAAGCCCTCCAAAAACTTTGTTCGGTTCGACCTTGAACCTTCCTACAATCCTCCCGTGGAATGTAGACCCTTGATTCTTCAACAATTTCCTCTTCAACCGATTGAAGTTATCTTTCCTTCACGGTGAGTGTTGGATTGATTTTCTTCGTAATGTAGGCTTGAGGATTAGTCTTGAATGATTTGAGAATATTTTTGGTTACTGAGTTCAAATGTTTGCTTGAATATTCGTGGTTCTGTAACCTTCTCTCGAGTCATTCCTCGGCCTTTTATAGTGATCTTTCAAAAATCGCCGTTGAAGAGATAGCTTATTTTTGAAAGTCACTTGTGGTCGCTTGGCTTGTCTTGTTGCGATCCTTGGAATTGCCACTTCCTCGTATGAATTGTTCTTGACTTTTCGAGTTCGACATGGTGCGATGCTTTCCATTCGTTCATTCCTTTTGCACGCTTCGGGGTCGAGCACTTCGAGAAAGGTAGTATGGAGGTATTACTTGTTTAAGTAATTCCCTTGATTTACGGCAACGGATCTCTTCCGATTATCTTGACTTGATCGCATTTCTTTGCTTTCCCAGGTGACTTAGAGTCGACTTCCAATCATTGGATGACTTTGTCACTTCAACTTGAGACTTGGCTATCTTGAGTTGACTTGTGATACTCTACTCGATTGCATCTCACCGCTCCTTGATCGAGTTCCCATCTTCTCTTCTTTGCCATATTCAACTGTCTTGCAATGAGTCTTCCTTCTAGTCTCCAGTTGTCTTCTTGCATGTTTAGGCATAGCCGACTTAACTCGGCTTGACCAGCCCTATTTATTACGGTGCGAGTTTACAACGAAAATGGGGTGCCAACTTCCTATTCTAAGTTTTACATGGCATTCATCAAAATCTAAACAATAAATTTCCCAACAATTTCCCCCTTTTTGATGATGCCAAAACTTAAAACATTCAAAAATATAAATAGCAAAGATACATACAGATAGTGCATTCACAGAGAATGTATGCGTAGAATCAATCCTTTTATTGATCATAACATTATTGTCCTTTACACAACTGTTTACAAAGTGTATCAGAGCAAACATCTATGTCTACGCAAAAATAGAGAATTTACAGATTTATTACAGAAGACTTACATAAAATGTATTTACATAGTAAAATACATGAAGGGGTGGACAACAACACTTCATCTCATTCGCTTCCTCCTTCTTTCTTCTTCTTCAGCTCTGTCATCTTCTGGTCTTCTTTTCTTTTTCTCATCTTCAGCTGCTTTCTTCTTCTTTTCATACGCCTTCCGGGCAGCTCCATCTCTTCTTATTCTTTCTTGTCTATCCTCCCATAGTTGAGTTTGTCTTTTATTTTATTTTTCAATTCTTTTCACATACTCAACATTGTTCTTAGCCACTTGCATTGGCTACTTCAAAAAAACCCAAAAGTGATAGATCCCTCCTTTCTTGCCCGGATCTATGTACTCAATGTTTTTTGGGCGAGGTCTCAGGTCCGAAACCTCTTCCTCCACCACGCTTCTTCCTCTACCTCTTCCTCGGGCGTGTATTGTCTTGGGGTCTTCTTCCCGGTGAGTGGATCGGCAGAGTGACCAGCAGAGCGATCGTCGGTGTCATTTGCTGTCGCCTTCTTCTTCACATAGTGTGAGACCCTTTTCCCAAGACAAGTCCTGGGCTTGAGCCATGGACATGTTTTGAAGTATCCTTCGGATGCGGCGTTTTAAATTCATCAATCGATCTCGACTCGATTCCAGATCCGAGATGGCATAAGTGTCTCTGTCTTACTAGAATGCCTCCATGTTGTTTGAGAATATCCATAACTCGGGCATTCATCCTTCCTTCAACTTCCTCCATCCCCGCTTCAATGTCTTTCTCTTGTCGGCCCATAGGTACAACAGAGTGTTGGAGTGGCAGAGTCATCGGGAGTTTTTGATAATATCACCGTGTGACAAGACCTTGTTGGGGGGTTTGTGCAATCATCAAGGTCACATCTCTCGATCCTTCCCCCTCAACAGACTTCCCTTTCTTTTTCTTGAAACTTCCTCGCTTGTCTTTCCTTCACACATTGCTCCTCCTTCTCAACTTGAGATCTCTTGATGCTTTTAGGTATTCCTCTTCCACCTTTTTGGCATCATCAAAGGAGAGAGGAACCCCGAAACAAACTAGCGGCAGGAAGTCGAAGTCGCGCGATAGTCAAGTTCTCGCCGAGTCGATGCGGAGTATGCGGCGTGAAACTCGAGCGAGTAGCGTTGGATTCACCTATAATTAACTTCATCTCAACCATGAGAAGGCTGAATTTTCGATCCATGTTTTCTTCCATACGCAGGAGCTCATTCTTATTTTGCTCACGCATCGCCTTTATCTCGGCAGTGTGAGATTCATGCATGTGCTCAATGTGTTCTCTCAATTTTGTCTTTGCATCAAGCATTCTCATTTTCGCCATACCAATGACTTGTTGAACAATGTTCTTAAATATCTAGCTTGTTCCACGCGCATTGTTTGCTCTTGTTGCCACCACTCCCCGATTGTGATTATTATGCCTCTCAAGTTAGTAGTAAGGTTGGCATCTTGTTATCTAGTCTCATGTCCATCGAGGCCTGGTGCCTCTCCATCCGCTCAATTTCAAAGCAAATAATGCTTTGAACACCTCCCGAACTTCGTTGTTCCTCTTGCGGTGACGATTTACCAAGCAACGTCAAAATCATAGTCACCGAACGATGGTATCGATGGAATGACAGGATCGTCCGTGGAAGTGCGCGAGATCTCTCTCGACTCTTCAGGGAGGTCGGGTACCTCCGAGAGAGAAGGGAAATGATTCTACAAAGGGATCATCACGAGCAAATCGGAATTTGTTCAATGATTAGTGGTGCTCGTGAAGTTCTTTGTGGAGTCGAACCACCGTAGCTTGGGGAACTGCGCGATGGACTCTATTTCATGGGTTGAAGTGCATTGATGAAGTTGATCGAGTTCTTGAGCCTCATTTGTCTCAACAACTTCGATGGTCTCTCGGTGGTTTTTCCATGTGAGTTGGTGGTCCTCGGCCTTATCGAGCGTCATTGGACGATGATGAGATTTCCATGGGTGGCTCATCGAAGTTGAAAGTTTGACGAGTAGACTTGAGGTTAGACTTACTCGTGGTTGGAACATCCTCACCGAGTCTTTTGGATCGAGTCATGGGGATGACTCGGCTTCATCGTCTCCTTCGATCCCAAAAGGTTACATCAGATTATCCGGGAATCGTGAAGCGCACTTATCTCTCTTTTTCGATGGATCAATGATAGCGGGAGGGATGTTCAGACTTCAGCCTTCTTTACCCGGGAAGTCTCAACCTCCCGTTGGCCTTCATTACCTCCCGCAGTCTCAATCGCAACGAGGCTTGACATCCCCTTCGATCGGTGTGTCATTGTCTTAGGGTCTTTCGCGGTGGCATCCATTGGAGTCTCAACTCCATGGATTGCACTTTTCGCCCGCCAGTGTTAACTCCCGTGGTTGTTCCTTCCCGTGCCTCGATTTCGCATCAACAACATCATTAGCTTCAGAGCGGTTGGCACCTCACCGAGATAGTCTCAATCGCTCGAGCCCGTCGATGACAACTTTTGTGTACTTTGCGTTTGTTCCTTCTCCACTTCGCCTCCTAGATTCAATGTGGAGTTAGCCGCAAGATCCTCCGATCTTGCCGCTGCGGTGGAGGGAGTTTCCCCCTTAGCACACTAGCAATTTGAGTGACTTGGATTGGGGTCACTTGTCTCCGGACTCATTTTGTTCCCATTGAGTATTCAGTAGTTGGGGTAGGTGGTAAGACACCTTCATTAGGGGTTAGCTAGACTGGGGTCCCCACTATCCCAATTTCATTGCCAGTTCCCTTAGTTCCTTCTTCCGAGTGAGCTGGGGAAGTGGTGGCAGCAACAACGGTGGCAATATGTTGCACCACTCCCATTGGGTCTATCTCGATTGTGTTTTGGAGGACTCTCCTGGTTCCTCCATCATTCTTTGCTCATGAAGGATTACGGATTATTCGAGTGCTTTGCTGCATTTGCAACTCTTATGTGCGTAGCAAGAGGGTCCAGGTTCTCATCACTTTCTGATAGGACGTCAAGGTGAGGATGTGTATGCTCTGTGGTGCCGGTGATAGGGCAGATGTTGGCCTTCTCACGTGCCTCTGCGTCCTCATTTGCTTTAGCCCGTTCATTTTCTTTTTGAATTTCAGTATATTTATGCAATTATCTCGTCAAGGGCTTTGAAGATCGTGTCCACCTCAAGAAATCAAGAGTTCTTCTTGCTCAAAGAATGAACTCGGATGTTGAAACGCACGCACTGGATAGGCTCACTTCCATTTTCTCCACTCGTGACGATTTTGGATGTCTGGATACAATGGAGAGTGCATGATTAAATCGTCTTCATCATCTTCTTGTTGGCCCTCGTTTCCGTGTATTGAAGGTAGCGAGACTTATTTTTTCGACACCTTCGCCGACACCTTTAGCAAAATTCTCTCTGGTGGAGAAACAACCTGTCAATAGGTGATTTGGTTGTCTCGGTTGTGCTTTGTTTTGTTCTCATTGCTCGTTTACATACTGGTCATCGAGTTGCCTTTTTGATCGACCTCGTGAGACTTGGCGTTTCATCAATCAAGTCCGAGACTCTACTTCTCAGCGATCTCGGTATCTTTTTCCGGTGATGACGGATCGGCCGCTTCTCAAGCTCGGAACGCTTGAAAATTCTTCTCCTTCTTTTCTTGTTTGAACCAGAGGGATTTTCGGTTCGACAAGGTTTCTTCCGAGTCTTGGGCGGCAGGGGTCGGTCTTTGTTGTTTTCTTCTAAGGAGGGCCGTCTTGGCTTATCAGTCCTCCTCTTCTTAATGACCGGAGAAGGTATTTGGGATTCCTTCTCTCTGCGGCCGCAGAGGGCAGGAGACTCGGGCTGCGGGGCGGGTGACTCGGCTAAAAGGCGGGGAGCATATTTGTTTTTCTTTCTTTGCTGCAGAGCAAAGTGATCTTTTTCTTAGCTGCAGGGGCCTTCTTCTTTGGTGGGAGAGGAGACAGTTGTATCTTGTGGTCGGTGATTCCCCTCACTCGTATCATCTCTCTTAGCGTAGGTCTCTCTCTCGTGCGCGAGAGGTTTGATCTCGAACATCCTCTTGTTTACATGGAACGCCTTTCCATGTCGAAGAGGGACTCTTTTACCTCCATCACCGGCCAATCACTGCATCGTATCCCGGGGATCCTCCAAATGCTCCATTCTCCTTGAAGGATTTGTTCCTACATTCTCGGGCAGAGTCCGCTTTTAGGCAAACTCAAATTGATTCACTTTCTTTTCTTCAATGATCGCAGCAATACGATCAATTTTTAGACGATTGGTCAAAGCCGCCAAATTTGATGTCTATGCATTTGGCAACGATGTCCAACAATTTGTGGTAGTCCTCCTTCAAAGACCTCTTGTTAGTGTAGACTATCTTTTCAAAGATAGTCGGGTCTTGGCTACTTCCTTCCAAGAAGACCAAGTCAACATCAACCGTTGATTTCGGTGCTCCTTCCACCGGTAATGAGCGGTGTTACGCCAAATCCTTGGCGGTGATGATGAACTCTTTCCCGTGAACAGAGGATTTGATCCCTCATCGTGAATCTCGGCATTCACGTAGAAAGCGTGCGACCTCTTCCACATAGGTCATCGGAAAGTCCATCGTCGAAATGGTTTTAGCCTGATCGTTTGAGTTTTTCAAACGATCTTCTTTATGAGGGCGTCATCGGACCCCTGTTTGACCATACCCCGAAATCCACGTGAGACCCGGTGTGGATTTGCTTTCCTCGATCCTGGAGATGCCTTGGTCACGCACTGGCTTCTCGTCGACGACTCGCCTTCTTCACAGGCGTTGCGCTTTGCTACTACATGACCCACTTGCTCAAGCTCTTTAGATTTGATCACGAAGCCCTCCAAAAACTTGAGACGGTTCGACCTTGAACCTTCCTACAATCCTCCGTGGAATGTAGACCCCTTGATTCTTCAATAATTTCCTCTTCAACCTGATTGAAGTTATCTTTCCTTCACAGGTGAGTGTTGGATTGATTTTCTTCGTAATGTAGGCTTGAGGATTAATCTTGAATTATTTGAGAATATTTTTGGTTCTGATTCAAATGTTTGCTTGAATGTTCGTGGGTTCGATAACCTTCTCTCGAGTCATTCCTCGCCTTTTATAGTGATCTTTCAAAAATCTGCCCGTTGAAGAGATATGCTTATTTTTTAAAGTCACTTGTGGTCGTTGGCTTGTCTTGTTGCGATCCTTGGAATTGCCACTTCCTTGTATGAATTGTTCTTGACTTTTGAGTTCGACATGGTGCAGTGCTTCCCATTGGTTCATTCCTTTTGCACGCTTAAGGGTGAGCACTTCGAGAAAGGTAGTATGGAGGTATTACTTGTTTAAGTAATTCCCTTGATTTACGGCAACGGATCTCTTCCGATTATCTCGACTGACCGCATTTCCTTGCTTTCCCAGGTGACTTAGAGTCGCCTTCCAATCATTGGATGACTCTTGTCACTTCAACTTAAGACTTGGCTATCTTGAGTTGACTTGATCGATACTCTACTCACCGCATCTCAATTGCTCCCTTGATCGAGTTCCGTCTTCTCTTCTTTGCCATACTCATTTGTCTTGCAATGAGTCTTCCTTCTAGTCTCCGGTTGTCTTCTTGCATGTTTAGGCATAGCCGACTTAACTCGGCTTGACCCCCTATTTATTACAAAGGCGAGTTTACAACGAAAATGGGGTGCCAACTTCCTATTCTAAGTTTTACATGGCATTCATCAAAATCTAAACAATAAATTTCCCAACAAATCCTACCTGTCTTGTCTGAATCGCATAGTACCTGTGTGACCACGAACTGTTTCTTAAACTGTATAAGTATATTACTTAAATATATTTATCACGACGCTTGTGGACTGTGTGTGAAATCATGCATCATATATCACGCGTTTTTCATACAATTATTTTTCTCGCATTAACTATATATATCACCACACTTGCACACGATCACCCCATCCACTGAGATTTATGTTTCATCCCCTCCTGTTTCTAACCTTTAGATGGGGACTTTGTTGAAGATGTCGAACCGGCCACAGACTGATTACCCCTGCCCTGCCTGTCGAACTTGCACCTTTTTACTGATGATTGTTCTTATTTCATGTACTTCTACTGATGTTGGACTCCCGTTTATTCTGCTACTCTTTTCTCTCTTTGACTGTAATTTAAGGGCGTAGGACCCTTTGACATTTAAGTTGGATATTGTGTACTTTACGTTTTAGTTTTGGCCTGTAAACTTATTCAGGTTATTATGTCGGATGTACGTGGATCTTGTTAGACTTTAAGTTGTAATTTGTACTTATGTTTATTTTATTTCGCTGCTTTAGACTCTGTTTCACTTGAGATGGTGGTATCATTTATAATGACTATTGGGTTTATTTCTATTTAAGTGGTTGATCGTCGTCGCGTCCCGTTTGGGGCATGACAGCCCACCCTTCAACGTCTCCATATATTGTCTTGTTATATTAAATTCGCCACTACCAAAAATGACTTCTTCCCTGCGTGTTCATACAATTGCTCAAACAAAAAACTTCATCGAAAAAAAAATTGAACTAAACCAAAAAATAAATAAACTTACCTTTCACCGGCCGGATTTTCAAAAATCCAGTTCGATACCATCATTTCCATTTTTGTACACTCAGACAACACGTCATTCCGTATTGCATTCTCAATTTGCCATCCTTCCATTTCATCGGCACTGTTAACCTCATCTTCTTTGTTGCCACTGTCACCGCTTTCTTGTTCTAACTCGACATCACCGGTATCCCCCTCATCATTGTCGCTACTACCATCCTCATAGTCGTCGCTCTTACCCTCATCCTCTCATCCTTCCCTCGCTGTCATCCTCATCGTCGTCCTCACCGTAACTATCCCCGTCACCATCCCCAGTATCCACACCATCTCCACCAACATCACGTGCCCCGCTAACCCCACCCTGTTAATAAAACAAAAAAAGCAACAACACACATCAGTACAACACAAAAAAACAACATTCTATTCATAGTAAAGCATTTTGTGATGATGTAAGCGGGGTATACCGAATGTTAAAGTAATAACAGAAAATAAAGCTCAGAAATCTTACATCCCTGCCCACAGTTGTATCAGTCTCTTGGGTAACACCCAAGCTAAAACTTGGCAAATCTTCCACGCCCTTTTCGTACTCGTCCCTATGACCAAGCGCAAGCTCAACTTTTTCGACTGCGGCTATGGTCTCGGAGTTATTCCAAAAAGCTTCGTTTAGCTCATATCATCAGCTTGGGGACCACCCGCATCCAATGTATGCTTACTAGCTGAGCATATAAGCATCATCGCCGAATCTTGTAATTTGCAAAAGTCTGCGTCGCCTGTCATCTCTTTTGGAGCATTCTTAAACAACGCGATTATGTCGACCACATATGTAGCAAGTGCTGCCAACTTCTGCAACACTCTCGATTTATACTCCTTTTCAAAAGTTATCAGCCCAAATATCAGTTACATAAGCAATATTTATAACACTCCATAGCAGATTTACAACACATGCATACAAAACAGTTGTCTAGAGAAAAAATGCAATAATTAATACTTCATCATTTTTGTAAGCATTATTAGCAACACAGATAAGCAGAATTGGAAAATATCATAAGCAATCCAAAAACATTAGACAAAATATACAAAAAATGCAAATAATTAATACTTTATCATTCAGTAAGCATTATTAGCAACACAGATAAGCAGAATTGGCAAATATCATAAGCAAACCAAAAACATTAGACAAAAATATACAAAAAATGCAAATAATTAATACTTCATCATTCTGTAAGCATTATTCGCAACACATATAAGCAGAATTGGCACAAATCATAAGCAATCCAAAAACATTAGACATAATATACAAAAAATGCAATAATTAATACTTCATCATTCTGTAAGCATTATTAGCAACACATATAAAAAGAACTATCATATATCATAAACAATATTTCAGCATATTTAAAAGAAAATCCAAAAATTACAATAATATACACATTTGTAAGCATTTCAGCTACATAGATAAGCACATTTGGCAAACATAATAAGCATAATTAACTAGACATGTATGCAAGGATTACAACAATCAAAATACTCCATCATTTTCTAATATAAGCAATATTAACTACACATATAAGCATAATTTTCATGTGTCACAAGCAATGAAACAAAATGGATTCATCCAATCAAAAAGAAGAAAAATTTATACCTCATGGCTCTGGTTCCGGACGATGTGCCAGCCTTCGCTGACTGACTTCCTAACAGCTCGATGTCAACTGCAACCGACCCTTCGTTCAAAACAGTTGTATGGAGTGCTTCCGCCAAATGACCCTGTCCAAAACTACCTTCCTTCATCTTCTTGCGTACCCTTTTCCGAATGATCTCAGCAGTCCAACCTCTAATACTGGAGAGTGTTCTAACCACGTCCCTAGTATAGAAAACAACCCTACCCATATAAAAAACCTACACAAAAAAAATTTAAAAAGTGTGCAATGTAGTAAAACAATAATGATTTACCACTTACCTATAAAAACAAAAGAGGCCCATTGAACATAATTTTCTTACCTTCTCCCCAACTTGCCCGGTTTGTCACCAGCGTGTTAATCGTGTACTCGCACTGACCAAGTTCCGAATATTACGAACATTCTCCGGCTATCCATCATGGGGGTTAACATAACCAATAGGGTTATTCCCGATAATCAAGCAGTCCACCAGGGCAATAAAGTGCCTCTTAAACCAGTCACCTCCATCCTCAAATTTTAACATCTCCATGGCTACGTGTTTTGCCGTGATGTGGTTGTTAGGCTTGTTAAAAATCTCTAGCCATTCTTTATAAAGTTCACATCCCCCCGCTTTGTTCTTTCTTCAATATTCACACTACCATTTAGGATTCCCAGGACTCGTTCCACATCCGTGGCTTCTATGTGAATTGTTATCCCCTTCGATATCACCAATTTACAGCTAATTTGATTGAAATTTTTAACCAGCCAGTAAGTTAACTGAGCCGGTATTTCCATAATCTTCATGTGGAACAGGCCGCCGAACCCAATCTCATTAACCGCAGCCGTCTGTGCAGGGTTCAATTTCTTAATAACTTTGGCGAACCTCCTCAGCATTGATATCGTACTCAGCCTATGATATTTGGATTCTTCATCACCCTGGCTACCATCTACCACTTTTTTACCTTTGTCCTTCCCCCCCCCCCTTTTCTTACTCACTCTGCAGCAACATCAATATCTGTCGCCTTCCTCTTCTTGCTCACTTTATCCAATGTTGCCTTACTCTTCTTGCTCTCTTTAGCCATTTTCAAAAGAAACACTAACAAAAATAAGGTGGCAAATAGTCATTTAACTGATTCATATTAACAGGAAAAAACCTTAAGCATACTATATGAAATAAGTAAGCATGATGTAGAATGTGAGTAAGCATAATTGTCAACACCAATAAGCAGTACACAACATCAACATGCAAACACCCCCAGACTTAGAAAAAAAAGTGGGAAATGCTAATTACCTTTTGTATGAAAGCATTATATATAACATGCATAAGCATAACATAAAACATAAACAAGCAACATTAGCAGCAACAAACATGTATTTTAAAATAAACAAGCAGAATTATCAGCAACAAAAATGTATTTTAAAATCTCATAAGAGCCACCTCTACCAGACTTCGTTTTTCCAGATAATAAAGACAATTTAAAACAAAAACACAGCAAAATCCTAACCATTTCGTACATACTTGGATATATATAAGCATACTACAAACCATACATAAGCGATAGTGTTGCCTCATTAAAGCAGTCAACCAACACTTGTGAAAAACACAGATGTGACCATGGTTATTGACAAACAATAAGCAATTTTTGCCTCAATAAAATAATCTCCCATAGTTCTGAAAAACTAGGAAATACTAATTTCCACCCTTTCCCCCTTATAAGCATAATTCATAACAATCATAAGCATATTTAACAACAAAAATATGCAATGTTAAAAACAAATCCAACAATAACAAGAAAATTCTACATAAAAAATGCAATAAAAATATATTAAAAAAAAGACAAAATAAAAAGAGAAAAAATATTGTTCTACCTACAATATGGGTGAATGCACTGTTGCCGCGTCGAAATAATAGTTCACAAAATTGGGTGTATTCTTCAGCGAAAATGAGGGTTTCCAAAATTGCTTCTTCTGGGAAAACCCACAATGTCTGATTTTCGGCCAACGCGGGAGTTTGATTTTCGACCGAAGGTTTGGGGTTTTTGCAAAGGGTTAAGTTGGAGATGGCTAGAATCGAGAATACCATTTGAAGGATGAAACTTGGGATGGTTATTTCTCACGTTAACAGTAGTTTCGGTTGTTTTGCAGAGGAGACGGTTTGCAGAGAAGAAAGAAAGAAGACGGGTTTGCAGGGAAGAAAGGAAGAAGACGGGTTTGCAAGGAAGAAAGGAAGAAGACGGGTTTGCAGGGAAGAAAGGATTGCAAAGATCGTGACTCTTCGTTTACCAAAGAATAGAAGATATGCAGTATCTTGGATTACACACGTCCCTAAATTGTTCCTATTTTTTAGCCCACTACCAAAAATAATTGCCCTCCCAAAAATTGATTTTAATTAAATTACCAAGATGTCCTTTTTTAATTAAGTTACATATTAAATAATGGTAAAATCTGATTAATCTCAACCATTTAAAAATTAAATCAATGACTCAGATTTGGTCTTGTGTACTCACCTAAGTTATGTGAACTCACTTGATCTAAATCCTATATAGGGTTAGGATCAAATGTGGCAGGGGGCTTACCGTGTGGCAATGTGGATTAATTTAATCCATCCACACCTTTTATTCAATGGTCGATTTCTATTAAAAACAATTGATTTATCAATTAATTAATAGGTGGAAAGGGCTTAATAGTAACTAATGAAGTGCCATAAATCACGCCCGGCCCCTACAATCAAGGGATTGATTAATATCACGTTTATAACTGAATTGTGCACCATTTTAATAGCTTATATGTACACCATCTAATAACTGATTGTACACCATTTATATCTAACAGTGCATCATTGTATAACTAATTGAACACCATTCAGTCCCATCGATTTTTATGGGATTTGATTTTACGATTGTTCACACTTTTCATTCAATTGTGGTTTACTCACAATAATGTACAATTAGCTATACAATGATGAATTGTTAGATATAAAATGGTGCACAATGAGTTATTAAATGGTGCACAATTCAGCTATTAAAATGGTGCATAATTCCGTTATGAAAACGTGATCTTTATCACATCCATGATTGTAGGGCGTCATTATGGGAAGGTGGTTACACCATTTTGTCTTTATAGGGTTTGTAAATGATGTACAATTAGTTATACAATGATGCACTGATAGATATAAAATGGTGCATGATTAAATTATTAAATGGGAAGATGGTTACACCATTTTGTCTTTATAGTTTTTTTAGATGATGTACAATTAGTTATACAAAGATTCACTGTTAGATAAAAAATGGTACATAGTCAGTTATTAAATGGTGCACAGTTTAAGATAAAATGGAAAGCGAGAATAATCGTAAAATCAAATCCCATAAAAATCGATGGGATTGAATGGTGTACAATTAGTTATACAATGATGCACTATTAGATATAAAATGGTGTACAATCAGTTATTAAATAGTGTACAGTTCAACTATTAAAATTGTGCACTATTTCAATTATGGTAACGTGATATTAATCAATCCCTTGATTGTAGGGGCGTGATTTATGGCATTTTGTTAGTTACTATTGTGTCCTTTCTACCTATTAATTAATTGATAAATCAGTTATTTTTAATAGCAATCTGGACCATTCAATAAAATGTGTGGATGGATGGGATCAATCCACACTGCCACACGGTAAGAGGCTGCCACACGAGATCCCATCCCTATAATATATATATATATATATATATATATATATATATTTCAAGCACAAAGAAGTATTAAAGTAATTGCATAAAACGGACCAAATAATGCAAAATATATGGATCAAAATGATGGTGAGTGACAATAAAACGGACAAGGTGAGATTTAGTCAAAGAATAAAATAATTAAAATTTACTTTAAGATAATGTGTCAAAATAATATGGCTGCCAAGTGCCACTTACCAACTTTATAATTTTATTTTTTCCCGTCCAAAAAAAAAAAAAAAAAAACAAACATGTTTTTTTTTTTGAAAAAATTAACAAACATGTTAAGCCTCAAGGTTTATCGTAAAAAGCGGAAAACTGATAAAGCCAACAAGAGGCGCTAATAAAATTCGAAAGAAATTCTCACATACCGAGTTCTGATGATTGATGAAGCTCTTCTTACGACGCCATTACACATCTCATGCTCACTCACACTATCACTCCACCGCATCCCAACTCATCCACCTCTGCAGAGCAGGCTCGGTCTCCGACGCCATCACTCTCCTCAGTTATATAAACTCCACACCGGACCTACAACATGTCGTTTCAAAGCCAATCGTATACGCCACCATTGTACACGCCTGCACGAAATCATTTCGCTTCACCGTCGGCCTCCAGCTCCACTGCCACCTCATTAAGTCCGGCCTGGAAACTGACCGGTTCGTGGGAAATAGCCTTTTAGCCCTTTACTTCAAACTCGGCTCAGATTTTGATGGCACGCGGAAATTCTTTGACGGGTTGAGTTATAAGGATGTCGTTTCGTGGAGCTCGATGATATCTGGGTACATTCGCGTGGGAAGACCCATGAATGCGATTCAATTGTATCTTGAGATGTTGGATTTTGGCATCGAGCCAAATGCGTTTACTTTGTCTGCGGTGATCAAGGCGTGTTCGAGGTTGGGGATTTGAAATTTGGGAAATGCTTACATGGGGTTGTGGTGAGATGTGGATTTGAGTGTAATGAGGTGATTGTGGCTGCTTTGATTGATATGTATGGGAGGAGTTGCAGGCCGAGTGACAGTCGCCAGCTGTTTGATGAAATGGTTGAACCAGATGCCGTTTGTTGTACCTCGGTGATTTCTGCACTCACGAGGAGTGATTTGTATCAGGAGGCTCTGGGGATGTTCCATTTGATGTTTAGGAAGTATGGATTTTTGCCGGATTGGTTTACTTTCGGTAGTGCTTTCACGGCTTTAGGAAATTTAGAAAGGTTGAAGCAAGGTAAAGAAGTACATGCTCAGATAGTTACTGGGGGATTTCATGGGAATGTGTTTGTCGATAGCAGTTTAGTGGATATGTACGCCAAGTGCGGCATGGTGGAGGAGTCGCAGCGTGTTTTTGATAGAATGGAGAGGAAAAATTCAGTTTCATGGTGCGCTTTGCTCGGGGGGTATTGTCGGAAGGGTGAATTTGAAGTGGTTATTGGATTATTTAGAAATATGGAGAAGGACCTTTACAGTTTTGGGATTGTTCTGCGTGCCTGTGCTGGTTTGGCTGCTGAGAAACTCGGAAAGGAGGTACATTGCCAATACTTGAAGAGAGGTAGTTGGAGAGATGTGGTGGTGGAATCAGCTTTGGTTGATTTATATGCCAAATGTGGTTTTGTTGATTTTGCTTACAGGATTTTCTTGAAAATGCCTGTGAAAAATTTGATTACTTGGAACTCGATGATTGGTGGATTTGCTCAGAATGGAAGAGGTGCAGAAGCTGTTGGGATTTTTGATCAGATGATTCTAGAGAGAGTTAAGCCTGACTATATAAGTTTTATTGGAGTTCTGTTTGCTTGCAGTCATAGTGGTTTGGTTGACGAAGGCCGCAAATACTTCATGGCAATGTACAAGGATTATGGATTAAAGGCTGGAATTGAACATTATAGTTGTATGGTAGATCTTTTAGGTCGGGCTGGCAAGATAGAAGAAGCTGAAGATTTGATTATGAATTCAGAATTCAGAAACGATCCATCTCTGTGGGCCGCTCTTCTTGGTGCCTGTGCCACTACGAATCCTACTGTTGCAGAACGCATTGCTAAGAAAATGATAGAATTGAAACCTGATTATCATTTAAGTTATGTACTTCTGGCTAATGTGTATAGGGCAGCTGGTCGGTGGAAAGATTCTCATAAAATTTGGAACCAAATGCAGAAGAGAGGGGTCAAAAAGATACCTGGAAAGAGCTGGATTGATAACAGCAGCTTAAATCCGTCGCTTTATGTTGGTTTTGCTGATACTTTTGAAGAGATGTATGAATGGTGAGATAACGATTTCCTGAGTTTAGTTTTCTTTCTTTTTATGGAGTTGTTTTGTTTTTATTAATAGGTGTCTTAGGCGTTTCGTTTTTTATTTTGCTCATGATAACAGAATTCTTTTGGAGAGAACTAGGAATATAAAAGATGAGGAAAGATTCAAGTGACGGTGCTATGATGGAACAATGAAGGTAATGCGTAGTTGTACCTGCAATCTCTTGTGTGCTGCCATTGGATCTATTAGGATTTTTACGAAATTCTCTCTTGCTTATCAATTTCAGGTTTGTGCAGATGCACCTGTGGTACTTGAGGTGGTTAGGCCACACCTATCAGATATCATGCATCTGATAAATATATAACCTCCTTTGACTTAATAGATGTTGTCAGGTTCATGAGGTGTTGCCTCACCCATGCCGGGTAACTCGGTGGTGGGGGTAGGGTGGCATACTTGCGTGGAAATCGTGTTATGCGTTGTGTTTTTTTCTCACGAAAAATTGGAACTTTAATGTTATATAGGTCTCCCCATATATGAATTCTAAAAATTTGAGTTTAGTTGAATATCTGTTAGTTTGCTTTGGTTCCTTTTTCCTTGGCTACTTTTTGGCAAATATTGCTAGAAACATTCTTACATGTCTTAGATGTTGTTGCACATTTCTCAGTTGTATAGGGGTAGGGCAGGAGGTTGGAAGATGATATTTTCATCAATACAGAGCTTTTATCTATTGTAGGGAAAAAATATGTTATTGTTCTTTGCTTGCAGTTTATCTTCTGGTTCAACTTTGAGGTTGGAGTTAGGAAAAACAAATTAAAATAAAGAGTTTCCAGTTTGCAAGGTTCTAATTTCCCACTTTACAAATTTTCTAGGTTCTTAATTTTCTTACATCCTCCTAAATTACTAGATTCTCATTTTATTGAATCCCTATTAAAGATATCAACTTTCCCATGTAATTGTGAGCAAGCAGTCTCATGAGTCATGACAGTTATTGCAGCTAAAACAACATCATACATTGCTAATGGTGGAAATGAACAAATGGAAGCCTCCACCTCAAAGCTCAACAAAAGCATTCAAATTAACTTCATCGTATCATAAAAACTTTTTCAGCGTTATGGAGTTCTATATAGTGATTTTTTCTTTTGCATTGCACAGTGCTACCTTGAGGTAAGCCTATTAAAAATGAGGAATAAACTGAGCAAGACTAGTCTCTTTCAAGCTGAAAAGCAGAAATGAAATTGCTAAAGAGAAACTAAATAACAATGGGAGTGTTCGCAAAAACTTCTACTATTAGGAAAAAGAAAAGGTGATTTATTATAGCAGAAGAAAAAATAGTTGAGAATAAAAGGATGGTAGTTGCAAATAGAATTGCAAATAGAATCGAAAGTTGAGAATCGAAAAAGTTGAGATGTTTGGGTCAAAAAAGTCATAAAAGTCACCCATTATTTGTTTGATTAAATGAAATAGTCAAAGTTAGATTGCAAACACTAAAACATGTTTTTTTTTCCAGCCAAAATCATAAATCTTTTATATCACCCATCACCCTAACTTTTAATATTTGAAAGAGAAACAGATGATTACAAAAAATGATTTGAAATAAAAGAAAAACCTGGAAAATAACTCACTCGATTACCTCCTTTCTGTTTCACCAAAACCAGAATCCAAAACAGTTCATGGTTTAAACTAAATAAACACTAAAACATGTTTTAACATTTTTTTTCCAGCCAAAAGTTGAGAAACTATAAAAATTAAATAACGGTTTTCTTTTAGTGATTACAAACACTTTCAATATCTCCCAAATTTAATCTGGAGTTGTACAAATATTTGAAAGAGAAACAGATGACTCATTTACAAAACCTGCAATGATTTGAAATAAAAGAAAAACCTGGAAAATAACTCACTCGATAAGTACCTCCTTTCTGTTTCACCAAAACCAGAATCCAAAACAGTTCATGGTTTAAACTAAATAACACATCAATCTGAAGACTAGTAAAATGTTTTAACATTTCATGATTTTCAGTTTCTTGGATTTCAATCCAACATACTCAGAATTCAATTACTTGGGAGCCAAAAATAGCACCCCCAACAAAAGATAACGAGTTCACAGCATTTTCCACCTGCTCTACTCTTTGCAAACAGTCTGTTATAGCATTTACATTTAAAATTGTGTCATCTATTTACATCTTCATTCAAAATGAAGATGAGTGTGTGATCTGCAGAATCTGAACTGAAAACCGTTGAAAGTTGAACACCACAATATAAGGACTAGTATGAAAAACCATGACAGCAAGACTTAAATATCGAGACTCCTGAGATTTACAAGCTTTCTTCTTATTTCTTTATTTAATCAAAAACAAAATCCTTTTGTACCTCATACATTTTCATTTACAGGTCCAGCACATGAAAACATGAATCAGTTTTACAAGAAACTTGAACACTAAGCGTTGTCTACACCTACACTGTTACAGCACTGCGTACTTTTCTTGTCGATTTACAATATTATCTTTAATTATCAAAAGAAATATCCTATTTAACCTCATACATCTTTTTCTACCGAACATGAATCGAAATACCAAAACTTCCGTCCAGTATATGAAAATCACTGATCAGTTTCGCATAATTGTTGTCAATAATTTTACAGCCAATCCGTAGTTTTCTAGTAATGAAGACCAACAAAACCTTAATTAATAATGTGAGTTTTGGCATTTCCTATTTCATACCTGATGATGATTTATTCATTGAGCTAGAGAGGTGTCATCAGAATCTTCAGGTTCAGAATCTGTAAACTGTTGTACTTCAAAAACAAACTTCATCTCTTGACTGACCAATTCAGTAAGATCATGCCTGTTCGCATTCTTATAAGCATCTATAACTGCCTTGTACAACGATTCATTAGGCTCGATTTCTCCATATTTTAATTGGCTGTGTATGCGCTTGACCCCTTCAACCATGCCAGCTTTTCCGTAACAATTCACAAGATTGATCAACGTAACAATATCAGGCTCGAGCCCCTCATCTTGCATTCTCATAAACATGTTCAATGCCTCATCGATTTTCCCATAAGCCGTGTAAGCACGAATTGCCGCATTATAAGCAAACGAATTAAACCCTACTTCTTCCTTTGAAAATATCCCACAAGATTGGAGAGCATATGCATGTAAACCTACTATAGAGAAAACAGAGGTTATCACGGCTTGCTTGGCGAACGGTCTCCCTTCTTGGTAAGACGATTGAAGCTGTTTTACTGCTTCGGCTGGAATACCTCCCTTTTTTAATATGGTAAATAGTACTTTAAAGGTCCCCACATCAGGCAAAAGCTTCTTACTCACCACCATTTCATGCAACAATTCACCACATTCGATTAGCTGCCCGTTTGTCGCATAGCATGCCATCACTTTATTATATGTCACGCAATCTCTCACTAAACCAGATTGTTTCATCTCTTTTGCAACTTCAATGGCCTCATCAAGCATGCCCATGTTCTTATAAACATAAATCATGGTTGCGTACGTAACCCCATCAGCACAATTTTTCTCTCTTAAATGATCATAAATCACTTCAGCTTCAGACAACATTCCCAATTCTCCGTATAAATTAAGCATACTATTTGATGCCACAATATCCGGCCCGCCATCCAACTTCTTCATCTTCTCATACAGTTGCTTTGCTCCTTCCACAGACCCGATTTTACCGTAAGCCTTAATCATCGAAGTTAAAATTATCTGGTTCGCCGAAATCCCAGAATTTTCCATGGCATCGAAGTAGTGCTTCGCTTCTTCAAATTTGCCATCCTCTGCAAACGCATCAATTAACGACCCATAAACAACTTCGTTTGGTTTCACATCGGCTCTTAACATTTCCTCAAAGACATCAACTGCATCCAGGAGCTTCTTCTTCTTCGCAAAACTATCAATAACAGCAGAAAATGTCGAACATGTAGGTCTAAATCCTGCTTCCTGCATTTCAGCCAAAAGGTCTCTTGCTTTATCCACTAAATCACCTCCAGCAAACATTTGAATAAGGGAGTTATAGGTGCACTCGTCTGGCCACGTACCTTGATTTCTCATACCCCTGAAGAGTGACTCAGCTTTGTCATATTGTTCTGCCTTACCATACGCTTTGATCATAACATTATACTCCAAAACATCCTTCTGTTCACAGAAATCCCTGTTACTGTGAAACAAAGCCTCCGCTTCAGCCCAAAGTCCCTTCTCTGCATATACATCTATTATAGCGGCATAAGTCCTTGACGAAAACCCACCATATGATTTCGACTTCTCAACCAAGAACTTCGCCCGCTCGGACATTCCTGCAGTAACGTACAATTTAGCAAGTACCGGAAGAGAGCTTTCGTCAATACGCTTATCCAATTTCTCCATTTCTTGAATCACAGCCTCCACCTCCTCAACCATATTTCTTTCACTCAGTATTTTAAGAACAGCTCTATGTGTTACACCATCAGGAAAAAGACCCACCTCCCTAATCTTTCTATAGCACTTAAGAACTGCATATATGTTCCCCACATTTGCATATAGCGAAAGAAAAATGTTGTAAGTCTTGGTATCGGGCGAAATCCCCCTTTCTTCCATTTTATTGAGCAAAGCCTCAGCTTCAGACAAATGTCCCTGACTACCACAAATATAAATCATAGTATTAAACGTAAAGGTATCCAACGCCACACCAGCCTTCAACATATCAGAAAAAACATCCGCAGCATCCCTCAAACGACCCGCTTTTCCATACAAGTCTATAAGAGTATTATAAGTAGCAGTAAGACGTGGTTTTCTCACATAACTCTCCGTCTCGTTAAAATTTGTGAAAGAATGTGACCTCCCACCGGTCCGAAAAAGCTCAGACAACAAAAACTGTTTCAAACTAATAGATTGCTGATCACCCATGCTATCCAAATCGAGATCATCCAATTCGATTTTCCCAACAGACCAGTCCTTATAAAACCTGTCAGCCTTATCATACTCTCCGGCATCCTTCAATACCTTGATAACAGTAGACATTGTGACTTCATCTGGGAAAATCCCTCTCAACTTCATATGTTTAATCCATAAAAGCGCCTCTTTTACCAACCCCGCTTTTCCATACACATCTACAAGCATACCGTACGTGTTATTCGTGGGCAAGACTCCCTTTTTCGCCATTTCAATCCAACAGAGCCTCAATTCATCCCATTTCTTAGCTCTACCCAGTGCACGAAGCACTACATTATAGTGTATGACATTAGGAACATAATCTTTCTGTGACTTGAACCACTCAAAACCCTCAAAACCTTATCCCACTTACTCTGTTCTTTGAGAATCACTGTCTGCTCTTTGGGATTAAGTTTCCCGTGATATAATTCAAGAGTCTTTTCTAAATCCTTCTCGGATTCCAAAGCCCGCAAGACCGAAGGCAAAATGCCCCCATATTTCTTCTTTTTCCCCTTATTCACGTTCTTATTGGGTGAAGCTATAATCTTGGAATGACACTGAAGCTTAAACCCCAGAAAAACCCCATCTTTACTGGGGCTTTTCTTCTGGCCATGGCGAATTTTTGCGTTTTTGTGAAAATTATTCAAAGCAAGAGGATTACTGTGTGAGTTAAACCCCAGAAAAAGCTTAGAATTCGAAAGAGGACAAAGGGTTTGAAGCTTACATGGTGAAGAAGAAGAGATATTAGCTTGAACTGAGAGACTGAGCTCTGTGTAAGAAGCGCCGCAGGTCTGCAACAACATATTTGAGTTGTCTTTCTAACTTAAAATTGGTTCATAGATGCTTATAATTACGATTGGCTAAATTTTGTGTATTTCGGGAGCGCCAAAAAGAAAAACATGTTTTTTTTTTTTTTTTTTTGGTGCTATTGACACCCTTTTTCTTATGAGTACGCCCACCTCCATATAATTATAAAAATGTCATTCAGTTAAAAGACTATATTAGCCTTACTTAAAGAAGTTATGAATACACTTACATCATTCACCCACATTTTTCTTCTTCTCGAAGAACATTCAATTTTTTTTATATAAACTCTAGATTTTTCCAACACCCAAACTGTTGAAGATTCAAACAATAAAGTATTCATATCCCCAAATAATGAATGTATATTCTTAGTTTATAGCATAAAATATATTATTTCTCAAATTTTCAGGTTAAAATAGTGTCGCACAAAGATGGCGATGCGATACTAAGACGATCACGATATATGACAAAAATTCAAAGACGCATCACGCCGCTATGACAAAAAATGTTTTTTCATTGTGCCATCGTGCCATGTGGCATGATGGTGAAAATGCCATAAATCGTGCCATGTTTTTGCCATTTTGCCATCTTGCCATCGTGTCCACCATGCCATCTTGCCATCGTGTCATCATGCCGCCTGGGGTTTTTCATGAAAGGGTAAAATTGGAAAAAAGGGGGAGTGTATTTAACAATTGTACCCTATTTGAAAAAGTGAGAGGTGGTGTACTTAGAAGATGGGTGTACTCAAAAAAAAAGGGGTGCCAATAGCGCCACCCTTTTTCTTTTTTCATGAGATTTTTCAGAAAGATTTTAATGCCTTATTGTTTAAGTTGCAGTCCTCAAAAACTAATTTGTACACTTCGTGGATAGTTTTACCCCTCCATGAGGAACTGATAAGGTTCCTTTTTTTTCCCTCAGGTTTATGCAGTTGTGGAAGGATAGTTCGGTCAATGGTGATGCAAAATTCTTTTTCTGTGAAAAACTTAAGGAATTACATCATAGCTTATTTAGTATGAAGTGTGAGATAAAGTATTTATTTGGTAACACTTTTCAAATGGGCTTTTAGATCTAAAAGTCAATTTCAATAATAATTGGTGTTTGGCTTATTAATTTAAAATGGACTTTTGGATAAGTCACTCCTCCAAACGCTCACTCTAGAAAAGTTATTGTATGTTTGGGTTTGGAAATACTCGTGTATAAGTCTATTTAATAAATGGACTTTTTAATAAGTGATTTATTCCATCATATCCTCTGTTGGGAAAAATATGCTCTCTTCTCTCTTATCATATCTCTTAGCCATCGACCATCTCCAATCTTGAGATTCCGGCTGTTTTCCGGCATTTGGGCTGGAGACCATGGCTTATTCCATCATATCATATGTTCCATTATGTCCGCCTATGGTCTTCTCGCCCAAGAAAATTCTTCCTTCGTCCTATGTCAATCAGATTGAGTTGATTCATGCATTGGATCCATCTTTGTTGTTTGTTGCCGCTGCCAATCGAGTTTCTGGCGTTCCCAAGGTTGCTTCTTCGCCAAGGCTTCATCAATCCTCCATGTGATCGCAAGACATGGACGTGTTGGGGTTTCCACCCCTCCCCACACGGTCCATGTCTCCTCCGGTGGTCCCCTCCAACCGTGGCCTCATGTTGCGTTCTCCACCCGAAGTGGTCCCCCCAACGTTCCTCCATGTGGTCTCCTCATGAAGCAGCGGTCCCCCCAAGAACTCTTCTTTGTTGGTGTCCTCATCCATGGCGTCACATGTGGTGGTCCCAACTATGTCACATGAAGGCCCTGAGATTCAGGGTGTGGTCCCAGATTTGATGGCCAACTCAACTATTATGGATTTTTCTACCCCCATGGTTAACCGCAACCCATCTAATTCATCAATTAATTCCAAGGCTTCTTATTTTTCAAATGTGGTTACTGGTACGTCTAATCCTACCCCTGATCCTATAAACAAAGGGGATTATTTTTCTATTTCGATTGATGAAAATTTGTATCAACAAAGGATTAGAAAATTTTTTTCGCTAATTGGACGTGTGTTGCTTACTAAGGGTAGTAAACCGTGGCCTTTATTACCTCTTCAAAAACGTCTTTTAGAATTATGGTATATTTAACGGGACTGGAAATTAATTCCATTAGGGAAAGGTTATTTTTGTATTAAGTTTTCGAATGATATGGATCGTACCCGGGCGCAATCCCAAGCTCTTGGACTATTACTCCGAGTTCTATTAGATTGTCTCCATGCGTTCCATATTTTAATCAGTATAAAGCTAATACTTCTATTGCCATTGTTTGAGTTCGTATTTTTGAGTTAAGTATTGAGTACTGGCACCCTATCATTATCATGGGAATTGCTAAAGTTGTCTACACGCATGTTCAGATTGATGAACGCTCATTGAATAGCTCTTTCGGCCATTTTGTTCGAGTTTTAGTGGATATTGATTTAGCTAATTCGCTTCAAGATTACGTTATGGTAGAATGTGTGGGGCACTCTGCATTTGTTTCCTTAAGCTATGAGAAACTCTCTGAATTTTGTGTTAATTGTCGTATTATAGCTTTCTTGTCATCGTATGGTGCATCCTGCTACTCACAAAGATCAGTTTGCTCGTGCTTTCTCTCAACGGGGAAGGTTCGGAGTTCGAAATGAATATTGTCCAATCCATTCCTCTTCGGACAAGGGTAAGGCCACTGATAACTTAATGGAAGAAATAGTTTCACCAAAGCATGTTGGTTCTCCATCCACTGTTATTGTTCTAAGCCAAATGGTGTTACTTTGGGAATTCTTTTGCGGCTTTAGATGATGTGGATGATTTAGATATTGCAGTGGAAGACACTGATGACCAAGATAAAGTCGTTGTTGTTCCTAATTCTGTAGAGGATACTTTGATTGCTACGAATGTGCATGTTGGTTCATCTTTAGCTTTGCCTTCGAATCCATATATTTATCAGGCCAGTCGGGACAAGTCGTTAGATTCTAATAAACATCCACTTCTTCGTGATGTGAATTAAGGACCAACTCCTCCAATTCATAATCTCACTCTTTTGGATGATGATCAATCAGATAGTTTGAAGGTTCTAAATATGGCCAAGAGATGGGAGGATTATGCTGATGATGTGGATTCTTCCGACAACGATGATTATGTTGGTCATCCCCAATTTTGTTTGTAGATAGATCTGATGATCGTTTTTTTTTTATGGATTTATGTTTGGAAGTCATTTTTTATTCTGGGACACTCTTTTTTCTGCTAAGGGTTTTCCGCACAAGAGCGAGTTTTACCGTGGTAGGTTTTAACTAGGCCCCAACTTTTAGCTACCTGATCGGCTTGTGATCAGGATTTTTTTTCGTTCTTTTATATATTTTTCCGCTTATTAAAAAAAAGTAACTTCTCAAAAAGTCTACAATTCTAACTTCTCTAGAATGTTTTGGAAGAGTGATTTATCCATAAATCTATTCTAAATTAATCACCAAACATCAAATATTTTTAAAATGAATTTTTAGATCCAAAAGTTCATCTCAAAAGTACTCCAAAACAAGCACTTAGATCTGGAGGATTTTGAGAAATCACTTATTAAAAAATCTATTTTCGAAATGAATTTTGCTATAAGTGCTCCCAAACATTCACTAAGTCATATCCTATTTGAGAAAACCACATACTACATTATATTTGAGATAAATATTCAGCAAAGTATCAACTCGTTGACAAATATTGAAGAGTCTGCATAATTTTGTGTATATATAATTTACCTCTGGTTTTTATTGGAAAAGCCATCTCGAATATGAATGTCTTTAATCTTTACTAGTAAGAAACACGTGTGTCGCACGTGATCCACTTGACTTTACTAATATAATTATATAACATAATAATTCTATTGATTAATATTAAAATATTAAAAAGTGATTTACAAAAAAATAAATATCAACGAAATGCTCAAATTATCTAAATTAAATATTTCAAAGTATTTTAATATATATTTTGCATTACTATAATATAGATCAAATAGTATGAAATTATTTAAAGAACTCAATCCCACAAAAAAAGTTGAAATTATTATAAAAAAATAAGTTCTTATATTAGCTTGAGATCATATTCATCAATCTTTTTTATTTGTTTTTTTCATTTTGATGGCTAGAAAGGTCTTTTTTCCTTAACTGTTTTTTGAACTCTGTTAGCATGGAACACATATTGACATAATTGGACAATCAATTTAGTTTATAAATTATAAGCTAATGATTAATAAATCCCATGTTATCTCATTAATAAAAAAACAAATATATAAATTTTATACCAAAATCCAACATAATATCATCATTTTATTTATTATTGTTATTCAATTTAAAAATAAATAAATCAAGGTTAATCAAATTATTATACATCTTGTGCTTCTTTTATTATCTCTCAGTTTCTCGATTATAGAAATGTAAAAAACAATACTTACAATATAAAATTATATGTAGAAAAAGCTTTTCGTATTTTAATTCTAATAACAAAGCCAATATTTTATCATAATACTTAAACTTTAGTTTGAATCCTCCTGTTTCCAGTGTCGTAAAAACAAAAACCTTAACCAAATATATAAAAGAATTAATCCATATTTCATTGAGAGTCAGATATGAAATAAAATTATGAAAAAATTATAAGTCAAAATCTCAATTTTGAAACTCTATTCAATTGCACATAAAACATCTTCACATAATAAATAACAAAACCAAAGATAGTCTTATGAAAGAAAAAGTTATCAATTTTCATGTACTAATGATAGGTGTGAGTTTTGCATGTATTTTGGGGCGTATTTATGGCTAAAATGGTGATTTAACGTGCATAAACTCATGTGAAATGGTTCATATTCGCTCTTTGTGGAAAAGATATTATGCTTTGCTCGTTTTGTAGGGATTTAATGATATTTGAAGTAATTTGGAGACAAATACGAGCATTGCGGAGGAAAAAAATACTACAAATGGTGAAAAATAGAAGACGCACGGGTAGGGCGCGCGCCTGAGCACCACCCGTGCATCCCTGGCAAAGAAGAACTGAAGGTACGGCAATGCGCACGGGTAACCCGCGCGTACACGCACCACCCGTGCGCAACTGAAGGATTGAAAATCTCCTTACGGCAATGCGCACGGGTAACCGTGCGCCCCACGCACTGCCCGTAATGGTTGGTGAAAAGAGGAATTGTCTACGGCATGACATGACACGGGTAACCGTCGTTGGTTGGTGAAAAGAGGAATGCCTTATGGCATGACGCACGGTAACCCGTCGTCTTATTTGGTTGGTGAAAAGAGGAATTGCATATGGCATGGCACGGGTAACCCGTGCGTCGGCAACGGCGCCAAAAACTTGTTCGCCTTATTTTTTTAGCTTCACCGCAAGTGTACGGTGTACGTTATAGAAAAGGGTAGCAATGTCGTATCCACGGAGACTAATAAATTTATGTACTAAGTATTGAACTAAGATAACTTTATTTTTATTTAGACGATCGTAATTTAATGATTGTTGTTGTGAGATCAAGACAAGTTAGACTACTAAAACACAAAATTAAGATACACAATTGATAGAAGTATCAAGAAGATGAAATGAATTTCCGAGTAAAGGTTTCGATTAATATCCCTCTTGTTGTCCGATTTAATCCAAGCCAAGTTATTATCAATATTCCTATAAGACGATCACAAAGATATTTTATCCTCCCTCTCGAGATGCATATAAAACGTAGATTGAAATACTTATGCTAGCATCTCTACTCAACATGAAGTACTCAACTCCCAAAAGTGCTAAAGATCAAATGTCCTCACAAATAATTACAAACCTCTCGATTCATGCAAATATTTGTGTCGAGTACTCAAGATCTAATATTGAAACTCATCTCTCGAATTATGAATCAATATATCAAACAAGTTAAATCATTGATCAAGTGATAAAACAAGAATAAGCTCAAAGTACTCAAATAGGCTTCAAGATAATAACTTCAACTAAGATTAAACCATCCCACAAGAGTTCATTAATCTACTTCCACAACCCGGAAATCTAAAGAGTTTAGCTACACATGATTTCTAAACAACTCATAGACAAATTGTTCATAGCCATGACAACTAAAAATGAAAGATGAAAACTACAAGAGAACCAAGAAAAACTTAGGAAAGTCGACAATCTCTCGATGTATCTTCGTTCCTTGAGCTCCGATGCAACCCGATTGTCTCCTTGGTATCTTCTTCCAAGAATAGACTTTTGTCTTGTGTTGTAGATCCCAAAATGTCAGAATATCCCCTGGTGTGCGCCCCAAAAAGTGCTTATATACCTCCTCAAAAGCCTAGGTCATTTGTTGTCAAAATACTGGAGTACAGCAGGGACGCACGGGCCGTGCGTGGACACATGGGTTACTCGTGCGTCATGCCGTAGGCAATTCCTCTTTTCACCAACCAACAGAGATTTTCACGGGTTACCGGCGCATTGCCGTAAGGAGATTTTCAATCCTTGATTGCGCATGGGTGGTGCGTGTACGCACGGGTTACCGTGCGCATTGCCGCACCTTGATTCTTTTGCCAGGGACGCACGGGTGGTGCTCAGCGCGCGCCCTACCCGTGCGTCTTCTATTTTTCACCATTTGTAGTATTTGTTTCCTCCTCAATGCTCGTATTTGTCTCCAAATTACTTCAAATATCATTAAATCCCTACAAAACGAGCAAAGCATAATATTTTTTCAACAAAGAGCGAATATGAACCATTTCACATGAGTTTATGCACGTTAAATCACCATTTTAGCCATAAATACGCCTCAAAATACATGCAAAACTCACACCTATCAAAATCCCCCAAACTTAAATTGTTGACCGTCCCGATCAACAATTTTTTTAGAACAAGAAAAAACACATCAGGGAGATAAGAATGATAGCGCACACAAAGAGACCAAAAAAAGAAATTCATATTGTTCATCATGAATGTCAAGCAACAAACCAGTTAAGCCTCAAATATCTACTCAAAGAGCATGCATCAAACAAAACCTGGTGAAATGCTCTGAATTACAACCCTCAAAATTAAGTGTATACTCTCATCTCACGAGGATATAGGACGTGTTTACGCTCAAATCAATTCGATGTTGCAGAATTACCATAGGCTTGCAATTCGTCTCATATCTCCGCCACTCGATTGAATGCAATTTGTGAATCAAAAAGGACTTTCTCATTTGGTTGTAATGAAGGCTCTTTGGTTTGGGAAGGAAATTTTGGATCAAGTGACTCAAACTCGAGCATATAGACCGATGAGCATATCAATCATCTTACATTATAATCCCATATGCTACTCCAATCCACCCTTATTTTCATCAAATTAAGTCATCTCCATCTCCTTCCTTTCTATTGAGAATTGCCTCAAATTACAATCCTTAGCCCCCAAGTTCGTTTAGATGAAAATTCATATTGTACGTCGATATTTTTTTCGATTCTTTTGTGAATTTTCAACACTTCTTTTCAACTTCATTTTCTTCCTCTTTTTGTTCCAATTGACCAAATATGCCCAATTATCCTACTTTCCAATTCCCACCCATTCAACCTCATTCATTCCCTTTACTCAACGCTATGCACTCGAGTTTAGGGTGATGGATATATCAAGTTCAAGGTTTAAATTTTGTGGTTATCAAAGAAATAGGTAATAGACCCAACTTGGCTAACTAGAATTTCAACATCTTTAGGTAAGCAAAAGGCTTGAAAGGCTAGCAAAGATGGCCTTTAATCACATTCACAATTTGCATACAACATGTGGCCTTGACAGAGATGCCCGAGCAAGTTCTAGAATTCTAACAACATGAATGCTACACTCAAATCACAACAAGACTGCAAAAGATATAAGCAGTAAAGGCTCAAAAGCTCACAGGCTTGCAGATACGTAATTCAAAGCATCAAACCAAGTTTTCCATATCAACATGCTCAATGTTATCTACTCAAGGCTCAATCAACTCATAACCAACATCCAATCTCAACAATACAAACTTTTCAATCAACACACAAACATCAAGTTGCATCAAGCCCGGTCAACTCACTCTCTAACCTCTATGAAAGCAATAAACGTGCTAAAGCCATAAACGTGCTTATAGATGCAACCTAGAATGCTTTATATTTGCAACTATTAGTTGAAAACACACAAAAACACACAAAATGCAAGATTTTTTGTTTTTTTTTTTTCATCTACACTTTTCATTTATCTTGAAATACTATTTCCCCAAACTTGAATGAAATTATATTTTTATTTTCGAGAGGGGAAAAATAGAATTTCAATAGTGAAAAGTGGAGAAACCGACTGAACCCATCATGCGGAGGTGGCGGTGGAAAGTGGCCTTGTGAAATATGCCACATTTGCAACCTTTGGAGCACTTGCCACGCGGATTCTCGGCCCTGGAATGTCATAGTTCGACAAACGGGTCCCGAGAAAATTAGCCCGATGATGCCTCAAATCCTCCCCCTATTGTCACAAGGATGTGTGGCGATTATTTGACGCAAATCCTTCCCAAATGCATATAGCAGAAGAGTCATTGCCGCGTTGGGGCTCACCACCATTTTTGAGACAAGTAAAGATGATCAAAACGATCCCGCTATGTGAGCATCGGGGTAATCACCTCCGTGTGAGGCCTCGGGAATGTTATCCAATTTGGGGGTGATGAGGTTCCACCCCATTTCAAGTTCTATGTAGCTCACCTTCCTCTGCTACCATATCCTCCACATCCGGAGTCGTGAACTCGGCGCCACTTTTCCGCGTATCTATAGCGTCCAATTATGTTATAAACCCGAGTTTATTAGGAAGTTCGTTGTGTCCTTGCAAAATCTTTTTGGTGTATATCGGGTTAGGAAATGGAAAGGAGGCACCTTTCTTCTCCGAGAAGAACAAGCACATTGTCTTCATTGGCGAGTTATATTTAGCGCATGTGGTGCAAAGATGCCAAATTAACGAGTACACCTTACAACGGTATAGGCTCCAGGCCTCTAAACAAGTGGACATTGAAATGTCGGGCAATAGGAGTAATGGTGCTATTTCCATGGAAATAGACACCACCTCCCGACATTTCTTTAGATGGTCCACTTGGAGCCTACGCGGCAAAGTGTTGTAAGGTTTGGCATTTTTGCACCAACATACACCACAATAAATATAACTTCGCGGACCGTCATACCCCCAATATTTGCCTCCTTTCCATTACCTAACCCGACAACACCATTTGTATATACCGAACACCGGATTCCGGATCCAAAAAGATTTTAAATGCGAGCCATAACATGGGACCAAACGCTATAGCGTTTGGACAAGTAGGCGCCAAAAGTCATATTGGTCATATCGGTATGTGGAGGATATGGAAAGGTGCAAGTGGGAACTTCAAATATGGCATTTAACTCCTATGTGGATAATTGTCTCATCTCCCCCAATTCGATATTCATACCCCAATAAGGCCTCACCTATATTTTTGATCATCCCGTGCTCAAAAATTCGAGCATGAATTTCTTGTAACTTGAGCCATCTTATCCTCATAAAAGTTGTCCAATATGCTCAAATAATCGCCACACATCCTTGTGTATCCCAAGTAAATTGGAGTTGAGTCATCATCGAGTATTTTGAGGACCCATCCGTCGAACGATGATTTTATTCCATAGCTCTGAGAGCATCCACATTTGGCGAGGACAACTCCAAAGGTTGCAAATGTGGGTTGTATTTCCTATGGTGGTTTCCACCGTCACCTCCTCCGGCCTTGGGGTTTTTCGGTTTGCCATCACTTGTGAATGAGTATTGAAATAACATTTTAGCAACCCAAGACAACCAAATACAATCACAAGTAAGATGAATGTGGGCAAACAAGTCAAAAGTGTAGATGAAAAAAAAATGTCAATTCATTTTGTGTGTTTTTGCTGTGCAATCAACTAATATTGCAAATATAAAGAATCATTATCTATAAGCCCTAATTATGGCTTTAGCACGTTTATTGCTTTCATAGAGGTTAGAGAGTGAGTTGACCGGGCTTGATGCAACTTGATGTTTGTGTGTTGATTGAAAAGTTTGTATTGTTGAGATTGGATGTTGGTTATGAGTTGATTGAGCCTTGAGTAGATAACATTGAGCATGTTGATATGGAAAACTTGGTTTGATGCTTTGAATTACGTGATCTCGCAAGCCCGTGAGCTTTTGAGCCTTTACTTTGTTTATATCTTTTGCAGTCTTGTTGTGATTTGAGTGTAGCATTCATGTTGTTAGAATTCTAGAACTTGCTTGGGCATCTCTGTCAAGGCCACATGTTGTATGCAAATTGTGAATGTGATTAAAGTCCATCTTTGCTAGCCTTTCAAGCCTTTTGCTTACCTAAAGATGTTGAAATTCCTAGTTAGCCAAGTTGGGTCTATTACCTATTTCTTTGATAACCACAAAATTTAAACCTTGAACTTGATATATCCATCACCCTAAACTCGAGTGCATAGCGTTGAGTAAAGGGAATGAATGAGGTTGAATGGGTGGGAATTGGAAAGTAGGATAATTGGGCATATTTGGTCAATTGGAACAAAAAGAGGAAGAAAAGGAAGTTGAAAAGAAGTGTTGAAAATTCACAAAAGAATCGGAAAAAAAAAAATCGACGTACAATATGAATTTCATCTAAACGAACTTGGGGGGCTAAGGATTGTAATTTGAGGCAATTCTCAATAGAAAGGATGGAGATGGAGATGAGTTAAGTTGATGAAAATAAGGGTGGATTGGAGTAGCATATGGGATTATAATGTAAGATGATTGATATGTTCATCGGTCTATATGCTCGAGTTTGAGTCACTTGATCCAAAATTTCCTTCCCAAACCAAAGAGCCTTCATTACAATCAAATGTGAAAGTCCTTTTTGATTCACAAATTGCATACATTCGAGTGGCGGAGATATGAGACGAATTGCAAGCCTATGGTAATTCTGCAACATCGAATTGATTTGAGCGTAAACACGTCCTATATCCTCGTGAGATGAGAGTATACACTTAATTTTGAGGGTTGTAATTCAGAGCATTTCACCAGGTTTTGTTTGATGCATGCTCTTTGAGTAGATATTTGAGGCTTAATTGGTTTGTTGCTTGACATTCATGATGAACAATATGAATTTCTTTTTTTGGTCTCTTTGTGTGCGCTATCATTCTTATCTCCCTGTTGTGTTTTTCCTTGTTCTAAAAAAATTGTTGATCGGGATGGTCAACAATTTAAGTTTGGGGGATTTTGATAGGTGTGAGTTTTGCATGTATTTTGGGGCGTATTTATGGCTAAAATGGCGATTTAACGTGCATAAACTCATGCGAAATGGTTCATATTTGCTCTTTGTGGAAAAGATATTATGCTTTGCTCATTTTGTAGGGATTTAATGATATTTGAAGTAATTTGGAGATAAATACGAGCATTGCGGAGGAAACAATACTACAAATGGTGAAAAATAGAAGACGCACGGGTAGGGCGCGCGCTTGAGCACCACCCGTGCATCCCTGGCAAAGAAGAACTGAAGGTACGGCAATGCGCACGGGTAACCCGTGCGTACACGCACCACCCGTGCGCAACTGAAGGATTGAAAATCTCCTTACGGCAATGCGCACAGGTAACCCGTGCGTCCCACGCACGGCCCGTGCGCTGGTTGGTGAAAAGAGGAATTGCCTATGGCATGACGCACGGGTAACCCGTGCATCCACGCATGGCCCGTGCGTCCCTGCTGTATTGCAGTATTTTGACAGCAAATGGCCTAGGCTTTTGAGGAGGTATATAAGCACTTTTTGGGGCGCACACCAGGGGATATTCTGACATTTTGGGATCTACAACACAAGACAAAGGTCTATTCTTGGAAGAAGACATCAAGGAGACAATCGGGTTGCATCGGAGCTCAAGGAACGGAGATACATCGAGAGATTGTCGACTTTCCTAAGTTTTTCTTGCTTCTCTTGTAGTTTTCATCTTTCATTTTTAGTTGTCATGGCTATGAACAATTTGTCTATGAGTTGTTTAGAAATCATGTGTAGCTAAACTCTTTAGATTTCCGGGTTGTGGAAGTAGATTAATGAACTCTTGTGGGATGTTTTAATCTTAGTTGAAGTTATTATCTTGAAGCCTATTTGAGTACTTTGAGCTTATTCTTGTTTTATCACTTGATCAATGATTTAACTTGTTTGATATATTGATTCATAATTCGAGAGATGAGTTTCAATATTAGATCTTGAGTACTCGACACAAATATTTGTATGAATCGAGAGGTTTGTAATTATTTGTGAGGACATTTGATCTTTAGCACTTTTGGGAGTTGAGTAATTCATGTTGAGTAGAGATGCTAGCATAAGTATTTCAATCTACGTTTTATATGCATCTCGAGAGGGAGGATAAAATATCTTTGTGATCGTCTTATAGGAATATTGATAATAACTTGGCTTGGATTAAATCGGACAACAAGAGGGATATTAATCGAAACCTTAACTCGGAAATTCATTTCATCTTCTTGATACTTCTATCAATTGTGTATCTTAATTTTGTGTTTTAGTAGTCTAACTTGTCTTGATCTCACAACAACAATCATTAAATTACGATCGTCTAAATAAAAATAAAGCTATCTTAGTTCAATACTTAGTACATAAATTTATTAGTCTCCATGGATACGACCTTGCTACCATTTTCTATAACGTACATCGTACACTTTGTGAAGCTAAAAATAAGGCGAACAACTAATCTTCAATAATTAAATACAATACTAATTAACATTTATGTTTGAAAATTTTGCAAGAACCTAAGTTTTTAAATTTTTTATAATAAACCAAAACTAATACAGTTATTCTCTATTTGCATGAAGTTTAGAAAGATACATTACACTATTGGAGATGATACTTGCAATAGAATTTGACTATATTTTGGTTTATATTAAAATTTAAATAATTGTAGTTATGAAAATTATAAGTGTTGTTAATATACTAAAACTAATCTACCTTTTTTTTATGAAGAGACAATAAATTTAAAAATAATTTTATTTAATTTCATTTACAAAATCATATTATTTATTATGAAATATAATTCTCTATTTATAGTGAAGATATGACCATTAAATTATATATTTATCACGATGTAACACAGAGTTAGGCATATATTCCAAAGAACTGCATTATTAATACAAACTATGCCATTTCGAGTTGATTTGTATTTAGATATTGCTTCTGGAAATGGTATAGTAAAAAAAATATCAAATGGTTTCTCCAACTTGATTTGTATTTATATATTGCTCTGGGATACAGAAACATTTAGCAAATACAATAATTTGGTGGATTAGAGTAAAAAAAACATTTGGAGAACAGAGAAAATGTAATTTTTTATTAATCAATTCGAAACAACCAAGATAAAATATTTTGTAGAGAAATGTAATTTAAGAAATATTAAACTTGTACGTAAATATCAAATTATTTTATATTAAATATGTTTCTATTGTTTACTTATTATCAATTTCATAGACATAGTGACTTTACATTTTTTATTCTTTTTTTTTTTCTTCATAATACTTCATTTTGTAAAAATTAGAATAATTTATACTAGATCTTATAATAATTAATATATTTGTTCTTGAATCTCATATGTTCTAAAGGTATACTTTTTAAATGAATAAAAAAATTATCGAAAAATATCAAAACATACTATTATAAGTCATTTAATTTTTCTTTAGAGGTTCCAGCTACGGTAGACACTTTTTAACTATTTATTTTTATTTTTCAGCTTTTGTTATATTTTTCATTTGGTTTAATCGTAAACTATATTTGAGATTAACCCCCAAATTATTTTTGACACTCTCAATTCATTAATGTCAAGTATAACCATTTATTTTTTAGTTTCCACTTAAATTTATTGTAATTATTAATTTATTTTGTTATGAATGTTATATTAGTATTTGATAAGTAACATATAATTGAAGTGATATATTAGTTTCTTTGCAAATGTCATATTGTTACATATTAAGTGAGAAGATTTGTTTTTATGTGGAATATATGATTTTTAGGCTTAATCCAATTTTAATTCACATACTCTTTCACATCATTTTACTAAAATTTAATTATTTTGGTACATGTTTTTTTTTTAAATATCATATTGATATTTCAATTTTATAATATTTTAAGGGTGTAATTTTCAAACGACATTCAAATTTTATCATAAATGTCAAATTATACATATAGATTTTTTAATTACATTTGCCTTTTATTTTTTTATAAATATAAATACACAATTTTGAAACACTTTCTTGCACTTGTTCTTTTAATTATATATATATAATATATATATATATAGTGTGTGTGTGCGCACAAGCATGTGTGTTCCTTGGTTAAATAAGATTCTATTTACCAATTACGTAGATTTAAGGTAACTCACAATACACATGAAACAAAATAATTGAGAGATTGAAATTATAATATATTCAAAAGAAAAATTAGGAATTAAAACTTATAATGAAAGATATAAAAAATTAAGCAGATTCATATATTAACACATATAATTACAATTTAAAAGGTAATATTTTTTTTGCTGCAACAAATTTGATTTGGTTCTTATTCCCCCCTTTTCATTTTCTATGATAATCATATTCCTTTTATTTTATATTTTTTATTGTATTTATATGACTAATTAAAACAAAATATGCATGAATTTGCAATAAAAATAAAATAAAAAACTCTCGTGTGAAAAGTATCACTTTTTAAGTGAAAAGTATCCATTTTCACTGAAAACTAAAATACTCATTATTTGTAATACTTTGAAGTAAAAAGTATCACTTTTCATATGAAAAGTATCAATATTACTCAGCATTGTGATTTTTTTTTTTTCAGCAAAGAGAAATGCGTATTTTCTTGAAGGAGAATAACCACCCTAAAGCTGATGATGTTGCAAAATATGTCTTTGAGAATGTCAAATTTCCTTGGCAAAGAAAACTAACCAACATTGATTGTGGTGTTTTCTTAATGCACCACATGGAAAATTTCAGGGGGCTTGTGTACTCAGAACCATATTTGCGTAAGGTATGAATCTTTTTGTTGTTTATAAAATTAGATTAGATTTTTTAAAAATATTTATTTATGTTAGTTTTGTCTTGTTTTCATTGAAGGTCGGTGAATGGCGCAAATTAAGGGTTTCTTATTATGCAAGAATTGTTCTTAGCCGGTGGAATGAATTGAGAGTGCAAGTCGAGAAGGATGCAGTTCGATTTATAAATCAACAAGCCAATTGATGCATGTATAGGGCTCGTTAGAGAATGATAGGCAAATGAAACATATTTGGTTTGGTGCAAGTCGAGAAGAATTGTTTCTATTTTTTATGCATGTATAGTTCCAAACATTAATAGTTTAGTTTGGTGCAAGTTACATTGATAAGTATTGAATAGTATTTGGTTGTATGATTTGCTGGAAAGACGACCGAAAAAAGCGCTTTTTTCTTTCCAAGCTTTTGTTTCCGTAATAAGTTGTTTTCATATTTTGTAAGTGTGGTTGAGAATAAGCACATTTGGTTTCAGTTTTTCCATTCTTCAGCTATAAAAAGTTGGTTCCAGCTTTTGTTGCCAGCTTTAGAAACATGATCTCATTAGAGTTGGTTCCAACTTTTGTTTCCAGCTTTAGAAACATGATCTCATTAGAGTATCACCGTGTTTCAAAAAGTATCATTTTTTGGGTTAAAAGTATCATTTTTTGGGTTAAAAGTATCATTTTTTGTTAAAAAAAAGTATTGTTTGTTGGGTTAAAAGTATCATCATCATTTATAAGTTTTTATACTAAAACAACTAATAAATAATCGAGGATTAGGAGTATCACTTTTTTTAAAAAAGTATCCTTTTTTTGGGTTAAAAGTATCACTTTTTTGTTCAGAAGTATCATCTCATGAAAGCATAACTTTCCATCGGAAAAGTATCACCTTTTGGGTTAACAATATCACTTTTTAATAAAAAAAATACCCTTTTTTGGGGTAAAAGTATCACCATCATTTATAAGTTTTTATACTAAAACAACTAATAAATACTCGAGGATTAGGAGTATCACTTTTTTTTTTAAAGTAGCATTTTTTGGGTTAGAAGTACACTTTTTTGTTCAGAAGTATCATCCCATGAGAGTAAAACTTTGCATTGGAAAAGTATCACCTTTTGGGTTAAAAGTATCACTTTTTGTTACAAAAGTATCATTTTTTGGGTTAAAAGTATCACCACCATTTATAAAACTGAAGCTCAAGAATTCAATACTAAAACGCTGAAGAATTCAATACTAAAAAGCTGAAGAATTCATTAATGTAAACAACATGAATAGTTTCATGTTTTTATACAAAAACAATTACTAAAATAATCGAGGATTAGGAGTCTTTGAACCAAACTCCTTTGATGGATGTGAGCTTATTGTATCACTACTTTTCTTCTTCTTGTTTTTTTGAAAATGCCCCTTGATCCTTTGCCTTCTCCCCTTTGTATCTGAACATATAGGATCCTGTATACTGTTAGAAGAATTAGAAACCTCATATTGGTCCGGAGAATTCAGTGTATTCATCAACGCATCAATAGCTAAAGAATCTCTGTTGTAGCCATCTTCAAAGATTCTTCTCGCATCCTCATTGTCTTGGCATTTTAGAATAAGATTATAATAGTTTCGTGCCATTTCATGCTGCCAAGGAACACAATCGTTTGGTTTATGAGAACTTTTAGCTATCTTGTCGAACTTTCCCCACAACTCTGTTTTGACAAATTTTGTCCATCTTTTGGCAATGTAACACTCAAGAATCTTGGAGACAGAATGCATATGAAATACTCTTAAGCTATGATAACAGAGTAAACCGTACTCCTCAAATTTCTTACAAGAACAGTTTATGAGGATATTTAAACAATCATACACCACACGATGACAGCAACCCCCATCACTTGGCAATGAAATGTCATAAACCATGATGTTTTGTTTAACACGCACAATGATGCATTCAGTAGAGATACTTTTAATAAACTCACTCTCAAACTCTTTAAAAAGGGTCAATGTATATACCTCAGCAACATGTTTCAACATTCCAGTAAATAGTAGTACAGATGTCGGAATTGATCTTGAGCATTATAATTCATTTTCTTTTTCATTGTTCCTCCAACGCTTTAATGTTCCTTGGAAAATTCCATAAAATTCAGTCAAAGTTGTTGTTTTCTTTGCATTGAATCCTATTGTGATGTTCGTACTCTCACTCTTTTGTGAAGATAATATTCCCGCAGAAAAAATATCCTTGCTTAGTGCAGTACACCATTTCTCCTTCAAATCATACATGCGCCGAAACCAAGAATCATTATGTAATTCATACTCCAAAATCATAGAATTCCAGCAAGTTTCAAAGTCTCTTTTATCAACACAACCAGTTAAACATTTATTGAATGTTTCTTTGAAAGAATTATTTTTTTTCAAACGTCCAAACCGACTTATAGCATTCTGGTGAAGGTGCCATTAGACATAGCTTGTGCCTTATTTGAGGAAAAACCTGTACAGAAGAAAGAAAACAAAAAATAAGCATATATGTTTTGAAGGAAAAGTATCTGATTTTCATGTTAAAGTTTTTATAGCTAAAAGTATCACTGTTAGCTATAAAAGTATCACAGACAAAAGTATCAGATTTTTGTCATAAAGTATTTATCTTTTCAATTGCATTGCTGATTTCTAGGTCTTGATCGGTGAACAAAGTTACAGGATATTTTCCGCCCATTGATTTTATAAAGACTTGAAAAAGCCACTCAAATGATTCAGATTTTTCATCAGATAAAAAAGCACACCCAAACATGACATTTTTTCCAATGGTATTTGACCCCAACAAATGGCACAAATCAAGTTATACTTATTTGTATGCGGTAAGTTGTGTCAAATACCAAAACATCACCATATATTTTGTAGTCTTCTTTCATCATAGAATCTCTCCAAAATACATTAGATAATCTACCCATTTCTTCCAATTTCACTCTAAAAAAGAAATCCTCCTCTTCGACATCTTGTTGATATAAAATATCAATTAATGTATGTGCATTGCCACCTTCTATTGCTTTCATTTTCAATCTATTAACAAAATTTAAATGGTCTTTCAAAGTATGGACATATAATGGTAAGATTGTTCATCCCACAAGATATCATATCCTCAATAGCTTTGCCTTTTTCATTTGTCATTGTTCCCTTCTTGTGAGTTGATGGTTGTGTTCCATAATATGTTGGACTACCTCATAAAGCCCCTCTCTATTTAGCTTTACTCTCATTGAAGCTTTATATCCGGTGCGTGTAACATTAGCCTTTTTCTTTTCTACTGTAGATTGCTTAAATCCAGCAGAAGAACATACATAATATTTCTCAACGACAACACCTGTTTCAGCTGTAGATTTTCTAGTAGTCGATTTTCGTACACAAAACCCAACAACACGAGCATGACGATAATACAACTAATACATATTCTGTTGGAATTGTGTTTGGTAAAATGGGTGTTGACCCAATTTTGACCAAATAATTAAGTGGTTTCCATTGGTGAAAAGTGGAATTAAATTATTTGTAAAAATTCTACTAAGAGAGTAGATGAGAATAGCATTTGGAATTTCTTCAAACGAATTCCGGGTGAATGAGAAATTAATGCTAGAAATTAGCCACTTAATACAAGTAAATGGTATGGAAAATGAAAAATGTGGGGAACGAGAAATGCTCCATCCCACATAGGATAAGGAGGCAAAGTTTGCACACTTAATATAACCCACGTTGAACTTATGGTTTGGGCCCTTGGGGGCACCCAAGTTTTTAAACGGGTGAGGACCTACATGCTTGTGAGTTTGGTTCAAATCACGCACGCGCGCGCCGCCGCCGCTGCTAGCCCATCCCGGGTCTGGGTTTGGGCCGTAGGCCTGGGCTTGGGCTTCAAGGCCCTAATTCTTTTTGGACCAAAAACCTTTTGTTGGGAAATTTATTGTTTAGATTTTGATGAATGCCATGTAAAACTTAGAATAGGAAGTTGACACCTCATTTTCGTTGTAAACCGCATTGTAATAAAAATGGGTCAAGCCGAGTTAAGTCGGCCTATGCCTAAACATGCAAGAAGACAACCGGAGACTAGAAGGAAGACTCATTGCAAGACAATTTGAGTATGGCAAAAAGAGAAGACAGAACTCGATCAAGGAGCAAATCGAGATGCAATCGAGTAGAGTATCGGTCAAGTCAACTCAAGATAGCCAAGTCTCAAGTTGAAGTGATGAAGAGTCATCCATGATTGGAAGTCGACTCTAAGTCACCTGGGAAAAGCAAGGAAATGCAATCAAGTCGAGATAATCGAAGAGATCCGTTGCACATAAATCGGAATTACTTAAACAAGTAATACCTCCATACTACCTTTCTCGAAGTGCTCGTCCCTTAAGCGTGCAAAAGGAATAAACCAATGAGAAGCATCGCACCATGTCGAACTCAAAATCAAGAACAATTCATACGAGGAAGTGGCAATTCCAAGGATCGCAACAAGACAAGCCAACGACCACAAGTGTCTTTTGAGAATAAGCCTATCTCTTCAATGGGCAAATTTTCAAAAGAACACTATAAAAGGTGAGGAGTTTATTTGAGAGAATATTGGTTACCTTGACAATTGAAAACAAATACGAGCAAGAAAAGCTATATCAGAACCAAAAATATTCTTAAATCATTCAAGATTAATCCTCAAGCCTACATTACGAAGAAAATCAATCCAACACTCCTGTGAAGGAAAGATAACTTCAATCAGTTGAAGAGGAAATTGTTGAAGAATCAAGGGGTCTACATTCCACGGAGGATTGTAGGAAGGTTCAAGGTCGAACGGTCTCAAGTTTTTGGAGGGCGTCGTGATCAAATCCAAAGAGCTTGAGCAAGTGGGTCAGAGTAGCAAGGCAGCAGCCCTGTGAAGTGTTCGAGTCGCACGAGAAGCTAGCTGCGTGACCAAGGCATCTCCGCACTAAGTCCCAAAGGATCAAGTCATTGTGTGATCAAGACTTGTATTTGGATCGTTACCACTCAAGATACTAATCAATACTTAGTGGATTCCTCCCGAGTTGGAGAAGAGAGGAGTAGAAGAATTACCCCATCTTCGAACCTCTATAAAAACTTATCGTGTCATTTACATTTCAAAGACTTTAATTCCTCGTGACCTTATTTATTTAACTCTTGATAAATTTGCTATCCACTTGATAATCTCTAAGTACTAAAACCAAGTATTAAATCAATACTAAACCAAATTTAAGAGTGTAAAGTCTTTGTTGAAAACAAATCACAATGAGTTAAGTCTTTAGTCAAAAAAATTGAGTTATTCTATCAACAACTCAATCGAGTCCGCTGAGTAACTAACTCGTTGATTAACTAACTTAGTTGTCCATCAAGGACTCGGTTGTGAAGTATTAACTCGAATATTTAAAAGGACTAAATCGAAAAGTTGGTAAGGTTTATTCAACCCCCTTCTAAACCTTACACTCACACCCTGGGGACCTACACCTTTAAAATAAAATAGTTAATTAATTTTTTATTAATTAATTAATGGATGCAATCGGGAAAAAGGTTCGCACTGAAAGACGGGCGACGCGACGGCCCATGCGTCGGGTCGTCGTGCGTTAAGCAAACTCGTTTTCGATCCGCGACGGGCTAACGATGGCCCACGCGTCGGTCGTACATCAAGCAAACAAGTTCTTATCTGCACACGGGCTGACGCACGGCCCGTGCATCGGGTCGTGCGTCAAGCCGTAGCTTTGCCATTTTGGTTCACATCCACGCACGGGCGCGCCAAGTCGTGCGTTGATGAACAGATGCGCCTGTTCAGTGCAAAATGTGCCTTTTTGAGCCAAAAGACGTGATCTTTCCATACGAGACACCTGAGGCATATATTATTCGACCCCTATTGATTGAATGAACACACGAAATTCATCAGATTAATAAAACGGTCATTACAATCGAGCATATTGACTTCCCTCCTTCAAAAGCTTGAAAGTTCAAACTCTTGTTGTTCGTTGTAGTTCTGGTTTTGCTAGTCCGCTAATCGAACAAAGAAAAAGTTGTTTATCTAGAGACGAATGCCAAAACCGTAAACACTCTATATATGGGGCGTCTTTCGTCTTGTGGAGACTGAATATAATTCAGGCCTCGACTTATCCATACACTTCAAACACCAGCCATTTTCTTTCGAAAATGAAACCATACACATTCTTTTACCTAACAATCGCAAGACGAAAGAGATTATTATTACGTTTTGTTTCTGTTCAAGACGATGGCTTCGATATCGTTCACTCCGATGGCTGCTGCTCCTGCTCATGGCGAGAAACCGGTGAAATTCTCCGGTGTTGACTTCAAGAGATGGCAACAGAAAATGGTGTTCTACGTGACAACATTGGGTCTGTCTCGATTTCTAAAGGAGGATTCCCCTACCATTTGTGATGAAAAATCCAACAACGAACGGAGAATCGCTATGGATGCTTGGCATAATAGTGATTTCCTATGTCGAAATTATATTTTAAATGGGCTATACGACACCCTATATAACGTCTATAGTTTGTTCAAAACGTCCAAAGAGTTGTGGGACTCTTTGGAGAAAAAGTATAGAACAGAAGATGCCGGCACAAAGATATTTGTTGTCGGGAAATTTTTGGATTATAAGATGGTTGACACCAAGACGGTGATCAGTCAAGTGCAAGAAATTCAGATTATACTTGACGACTTAGTGTCTGAAGGGATGATTCTGAGTGAGACGTTCCAAGTGGCTGCGATTATCGAAAAATTGCCGCCATCATGGAAAGATTTTAAGAACTACCTCAAGCACAAGCGGAAGGAAATGGGGCTTGAGAATTTGATAGCTCGACTTTGGATTGAGGAAGACAACTGAGATGTCGAATGGAAATCGGAAAATGTGGGGGTGTGACCACACTTTATGGAACACTAGTGGAGTTTCTGTTGCATTTTTAAATGAGACAGAAGGTGGTGTCAAAATTGTTATAACACCAAAATCACAATTGCATGGAGTGTTACCCAAAGTGTTGTAACACTAGAGGCAGACACAACAACAAGTTAAAAATTTGAAGTGGTACTAAAGATGTGATAACACCGAAGGTTACACACGTGTTGGGACTAAGGTCTAAACTCGTTAGAACAAGACTTAATTGGATTGTTGGGACAATGTTCTAACAAAATAAAAAGTGGCGCAAGTCATAGAAATTCGGATAATCTTGTGTTAAACAAGGATATAAATTGTAAAGGGAGCTTTACTTTTTAGCAAACCGGTCGGACCAGTCGACCGATCCAACCCCGACCGGTCCCTATATGTGTTTTTGCTATTTCATTTTCTTTTCTGTATTTGTGCGCGACCGGTCGCCCTATCCTTTTGACAGCAAATTCTAACCGTTGTGCAGCAGACAACTTTTCCTTAAATTGTGGGGTTGATTTCTAACAGCTATAATCTTGATTTTAATTGCAGTTGTTTTGTAGAAATCAGTCCCCCAAAAGGAGCCTATCTATGATCAATCATCTCCTATAAATAGATGGAGAATTGAAGCAACACAAGAAGAGAGAAAACAACACAACACAACAAGAAATCTGCAAATTTGTCTAAGTCTTTATTGTCAACATTCTTGTTGTAATAGCCTAAGTATTTCACTTTCACATCTTGAAGTCTAGGCTTGATTCTTGATTACACTTGCACTCAAAATTTTATTATTCATTATCGAGTTGTAATCTTGAATTTTTGGGTTCATCATTCAACACAAGATATTCTTTTGAGTGTTCTTGTGGTAAGAACACACTTGGGTGATCTAGGTGTTAGGTGCTAGAAGATTGTGGTAATCTTCTTATTGAAGAGTTTGGTGCTCTTTGAGGTGTTGAAGAATTTGGTGTTATTCAAGTCGGAAGATTGTGGTAATCTTCACAAGGTGCCGTAGAAGATTGTGGTAATCTTCAAGGGAGATTGTGGTAATCTCCAAAGAGGTGTTATAAGGTGACGTTGTATTAATTGTGGTAATTAATAAAATCTTTTTTTTTTTTGAAATCCATCCCGGAGATCTTGGGTGGTAGAAGATTAGGCCTTAGGTGGGTTGAACCTCTAAAATCGACGCGTGTTGTTTACTTCCCGCACCTTCATTCTTGTCTTGACTTGTTTGTTTCGAAAAAGAGTGCATAATCGAGAAAATGGAGATAATCTATGTTAGATAAATGTTTTTATCAAGATTTTGATGATTTTGTTTAAATGAGTTTTTATACCAAAACAATGTTTTTATATGTTGTCCAAATACTCCTAAATGATTTAAAATGTTTTTACTAATTTTTGGAGTATTTCTTAGAGCTTTTAATTTGATTAAAATTGGACAACACTTTTGATGATTTTGTTTATATTGGTTTTTACACCAAAACTATGTTTATAAATGTTGTCCAAATACTCCCAAATGATTTAAAATGTTTTTGCTAATTTTTTGGAGTATTTCTTGAAGTTTATTTTTGAAAAAAATCGGACAACACTTCAAATGGAGGGTCGATCGGCCGCCAAAATGGTCAATTCACATGCACCAAGAAAAGAAAACACGAAACAGAACATGCATGACTTGAAAAAAGAGGGAGGGGACGGTCCGGGGGGGGACCCGGTCGCCCCTGGCGAGGCCCCCTCCGACTCGCACCGGACCGGCCGACCCCTTCCGACCGGCCGCACCCCCGCAACCCCTACCTCGGATCGCACTATTTTTTTCAAACGGTCAAAATCTTCACGGAGGGCAACCGGCCGCTCTATGATATTTTGTGACAAAGAAAATGATCTTTTTGAATTCTTTGACAACAAGATTTACTTTTCAATTTTGTACAATATTTCTACATCTTGTGATCTTCTTTTTGTAGACAAAAGTGAAGATAGAGGAGCCTATGTTGGGAGCCTATGTTGGTGAAGATTCCCTATAAATAAAGGATGAATTAAAGACACAAGATACAACACATACAAGCAAAATACACAACAAGAAATCGCAAATTGTTCAAGCTTTCATTTTTACATTCTTGTTGTAATAGCCTAAGTACTTTCACTTGCACAACTTTGAGGTCTAGGCTTTTGATTCTTGATTACACTTGCACTCAATCTTTGTATTGGTTTCATAGAGTTGTAATCTTGAATTTTGTCCATCATTCAATACAAGACATCCTTGTGAGTATTCTTGTGGTAAGAATACACTGGGTGATTTAGGTGATAGGTGTTTGAAGAGTGTGGTACTCTTCAAAGGTGGTGAAGAAAGATTGTGGTAATCTCCTTGAAGGTGTTGTAAGAGGATTGTGGTGATCCTCAAGGTGTTGTATTAATTGTGGTAATTAATAAAATCTTTTTTCTTTTTGAAATCCATCCGGAGATACTTGGGGTGGTAGAGGATTAGGCCCTAAAGGTGGGTTGAACCTCTTTAAATCAACGAGTGTTGTTTAATTTCCATTTACATTTACATTCTTGTCATTTACTTGTTGATTCGAAAAAGAGGGTGATTTGCGAAAAATTGGCATAATCTATTCACCCCCTCTAGATTATCGTAGCCACTTGACTAACAAGTGGTATCGAGCCAAACTCTTTTGGCTAACTCGTTCCGAGTAAAGAGGAAAGATCCATGGCTACGAATGAAGCTTATCTCACCACCGGCGCTCCACCAACAAGCCACCACTATTCGATGCCAACAACTACGCATTTTGTAAAGACCGCATGGAGTGCTTTCTACAAGGATGCGGATTTGATATTTGGAATGTGGTCATTGAAGGAGTTGCTAAACCAACAACAAAATTGGAGGATGGTACCACTACTCCCAAGCCATTCAAGGATTATGATGAAAATGACAAGAAGGCTTTCTCTCTAAACGGTAAGGCCTTAAATATTTTACATTGCTCTCTTACCGCCACCGAATATAATCGCATAAGAGGCATACGGTCGGCACATGAAGTTTGGGAAAAATTAGAAACCATCTATGAGGGCACAAAGAAAGTGAAGCAAGCAAGAAAAACAATGCTTGTGGAAGACTTTGAAAATTTCAATATGCATGATGGTGAAAGCATTTCAAAAATGGTGGAAAGGCTTGACAACATTGTCAATCCTCTTGTGGCTCTTGGAAAGGTCATCTCCGAAGAAGATAAGGTGACCAAAGTCTTAAATGCCCTTCCCGGCTCATGGTCCGAAAAGGTGACGGCAATCACAGAAGCTCAAAATCTTGAGACACTCAAGTTTGATGAGCTCATTGGGAATCTCCTCATCTATGAAGTATATCTCAAGGAGAGGAAAAATTCTCAACCATCCACCTCTAAACCGGGTATGCAAAATATTATTAAAGGCTTAGCATCTTCTTCTAATAATGTTTATTATGCTAGTGATGAGGATGATGAAGAAACGGTGGCTCTTGTTAGAAAATTTGCAAAATTTGTAAACAAAAATAAAGCAAGAAAGCCAAGAGACAATTCTTGCTTCAAATGCGAAAAATCCGGGCACTACATAGCCGATTGCCCAAAATTAGCGGAAGAGGAACAAAAGAAGAAAAAGCCTTTTCCGAAAAAGAAGGCGTTAAATGCGGACGTCAAAACTTGGGATGAATTACTTGAAACAACCGATGAGGAAGGAGAATCCGAACATGGTCTTATGGCTATAGACGATGAAAATACCGAGGTACGCTCTAATGCTTCATCTTCTTCCCTAATTGATGAATTACAATGTGATTTTGATGAATTGCAAAATGAGTTTCAAAATTTGATTATTAAATACAAGAATTTGAAAAAGGAGCATAAAGAGCTTAAACTAGAAAAAGATAAATTATTTACTTCTTATGACTCTCTTGATAAAGCTCATGCTATTACTCTTACTATGGTCCGTACACTTGAAACCGAAAAACAAATGCTCACAAATGATATTGAAAATTTGAAAAAGGATGTGCATCGATTCAATTTAAGTACGGGTAAAATCACAAAAAATTTAGATGCACAAAGAGGTGAGCATTCTAAATTAGGACTTGGTTACAAACCTTTTCAAAATGATTTTAAGAAAAAGACCAAGCGTCCAACCTTTGTACGTCTTAGTAGTCCTCGTATTATTACTTGTTTTTATTGTGGTAAAAATGGACACTATGCTAGCAATTGTAAATTGAAGAATAATTTTAGCTATTATTGGAGACCTAAAGGTCTCAAGGCTAACCCCATGGACCCCAAAATTATAGGGTACCTAAAAATAATTCCTTTGTAGGTTATAGGGGCCATAACAACAATGGAAGATTCAAAATGGCTCGTGGACAAGCGGATATTCACGCCATATGACCGGAAAGAGAGAACTTTTACCAACATCAAGCTCCAAGAAGAGGATATGGTCATGTTCGGCAATGGCAAAGGAAAGAAATTGGTAACTCTTTCTTTTCTCTTAGTAATGTTCTTTTAGTAGAAGGGCTTAAGTTCAATTTTAAGTGTTAGCCAACTTTGTGATTCAAATTATAATGTTGTTTTTAATAAAGAAAAATGCCTTATTTCCAAAAATGATAAAATTATTTGTGAAGCAATTAATCTTTACAAAATTTAACTAGTTTATAATGATTTAACTAGTTTATGGCATAGGCGACTTGGACATGTTGGATATAAAATTTGCAAACTATTTACAAAAACCAACATGTAAAAGGACTACCCAAATTTAATTTTGAAAATCTTGGCTTATGTGACACTTGTCAAAAGAACAAATTAGTAAAGAGTAGTTTTAAGCCCAAAAATGAAATTTCCACTACCAAACCCCTACAAATGCTTCATCTTGATTTGTATGGGGATATTGGTACGCTAGTCTAAGTGGAAAACATTACACTTTTGTTATAGTTGATGATTTTTCTAGATATACTTGGGCTCTATTTCTTACAAATAAAAGCGATGCCATTAATGAGTTTGTTAAGTTGTGTAGACTTATTGAAAATGAAAAGGAAGATACTATTAAGTCTATTCAAGTGATCGAGGTGGAGAATTTGACGGCGAATTTAGAGTCTTTTGTGAAACCAAGGGATATAGTCATAATTTTTCGGCTCCAAGGATACCTCAACAAAATGGAGTAGCCGGAGAAAGGAAGAATCGGACACTTCAAGAAATGAGCCGGTCCATGCTCAATGAATTTTCACTTCCAAAATATTTTTGGGCCGAAAGCCATAAGTACCGCTTGCTATGTCATTGATCGAGTTTATATTCGTCTAAAATGAATAAAACTCCTATATGAGCTTTGGAAAGGAAGAACTCCAAATATTAGTTATTTCAAAATATTTGGATGTAAATGTTTTATTTTGAATACTAAGGATCAATTAGACAAACTTGATCCTAAGGCCGATGAAGGAATATTTATGGGGTATTCAATCAAGAGCAAAGCATATCGGGTTTACAATAAGACTAGTGGGGTTGTTGAAGAATCCATCCATGTCAAATTCAATGAAGCTTCGGGTGTTGAAAGGATACCCAATGATGAAAGTGATGAAGAGGATATTGTTGAACCCATTGTTCAAGATGAAACTCAAAATGATCAACCTTCAAGCTCAAATGTTCCTCAAGAAGATAAAGGTGATACTTCGAATCTTCCCGTAGCATTGAAATTTAAGGGAGATCACCCAAAAGATCTTATTATTGGTGATCCCCTTGATAAAGTAATGACTCGAAGAAATTTTGCCGAGAAAGCTCTTATATCTCAAAAAGAGCCTAAAAATGCTAAGGAAGCTATTGAAGATGAGGATTGGTTCTTAGAAATGCAAGAAGAGCTAAATCAATTTGAAAGAAATGATGTATGGGAATTAGTACCTTGTCCTCCATCTCAAACCATTATTGGTACAAAATGGGTATTTGGAACAAACTTGATGATCAAGGTAACATTGTTCGAAATAAAGCAAGGTTAGTAGCTCAAGGTTATTGTCAAGAAGAATGTATTGACTATGATGAAACTTTTACACCGAAAGACGTTTAGAAGCTATTCGTAGATTTTACTTGCCTATTCTTGTTTTAAAAATTTCAAACTTTACCAAATGGATGTTAAATCCGCTTTCTTAAATGGTATTATTCAAGAAGAAGTCTATGTAAAACAACCTCCGGGGTTTGAAAATTTTTCTAGGCCTAATGATGTTTATAAACTAAAAAGGGCCTTGTATGGTTTAAAACAAGCACCCCGTGCATGGTATGATAGACTTAGCTCTTTTCTTTTGCAAAATGGTTTTATAAGGGGTAAAGTTGACACTACTCTCTTTGTTTTTGAAAAAGGGCAAGATTGCTTATTAGTGCAAATTTATGTTGATGATATTATTTTTGGTGCTACTAATGAATCCTTGTGCAAGAAATTTTCTAAGTTAATGCAATGTGAATTTGAAATGAGCATGATGGGGAGCTCAACTTCTTCCTTGGACTTCAAATTAAGCAATGCCAAGAAGGAATTTATATTTCTCAATCAAAATATACAAAGGAGCTTTTGAAGAAATTTGGCATTGAAGAAGGAAGAACAGTCTCTACCCCAATGGCAACAAACGTCAAAATTGACAAAGATGAAAAAGGCAAGTTGGTTGATGAATCCAAATATCGAGGTATGATTGGTAGTTTACTTTATTTAACCGCAAGTAGATCGGACATTCTTCATTACGTATGCCTATGTGCTCGTTTTCAAAGTAATCCCAAAGAATCTCATATGAGTGCCGTTAAAAGGATTTTTCGATATTTGAAAGGCACTATTCAATATGGTTTATTCTATCCAAAGAATGAAAATTTTTCTCTTAAAGGTTATAGTGATTCGGATTATGCGGGAAATATTGATGATGTCAATTTTTAGGCGATTGCCTAGTATCTTGGTTTTCAAAGAAACAAAATTGTGTTTCACTTTCAACGGCCGAAGCCGAATATATTTCCGCGGCATTTTGTTGTACACAACTTCTTTGGATGAAACAAACCTTAGCGGATTATAAATGTTCTTTTGAAAGTATTCCTATCTTTTGTGATAATATATCCGCTATAAACATTGCTCAAAACTCGGTTCATCATAACCGTACTAAACATATTGAGATTCGACATCATTTTCTAAGGGATTGTGTTTCAAAACGAAAAATTGAGATATCTTTTGTACCATCTCAAGATCAATTAGCGGACATTTTTACAAGACCGCTATCTTCCGAGACTTTTGCATCGATACGAGCTCGGTTAGGCATAATGCATATTGAATAAGGCTTATGTTTGCATTTTGCACGATTTTTAAAACTTAGGGGTAAAAATCGATTTTTGGTTGAAAATTCGGATTTTGGAAAAATCGACATGACAGATGGGCTAAGAGGTTGAGGGAAACCGGCCCCTCAATGTCGACCCGGCCTCTCCCTGACCCGACCGGCGCCCTAAGCCATTTCTTGGATTAAAATGGTTTTGTCTTCAAAGATTCGCAACTTTAACATATTTTGGCCATTTTTCCGTCCTCTTTGCCAAATTTTCATATATTTCATTCAAAAATGGTTTTCATGCATCTTTTTTCCAACATGGATATTATATATCATGATTATCATCATTATGGCTCATCTTTTCCGATCAAATGGTAAGAATTTACTCCATTTGCTCAATTTGGGTTGAACCTCGAGATTTTGACTTATTTGCAAAATTCTTAATGCTAGTTTCATATGAATGTGATGAGCTTAATATTTATGATGTATTGAATGTTGTTTGAACTGAATTGGTGATGAAAATTTTTGGCTTAAATAAATTTCAAAGGCGTTATATACTTTAGTTTTATTCGACGCACGCCAAGTGTTCGACAAAATGTTTCAATGAAAAATTCATCACCTACATGAGTCTCGATTTGAAAAGTCTTATAAGTTTATAGAGATCATGTTTTATCAATCAAATGAGCTTTTGCAAATCAATTGATCAACTTTTCCTTTTATTTGGAATTTAAGCTTCAATTTTCAAAAGCTCGATAAATCGATAAATTTGCGACTTTGATATGAATATATGATGTTTTTATCGTGCTAACATTCTTTTTGATGATTCCAAAGGGGGAGAAACAAGAAAAACGCTCATACGCTCAAAGAAGCGAAAATAAGCTTGCAAGAAAAGCTATAAGCTAGGGCTCTTAAAAGCCATAAGTTGTGAATATTGCTTAGTTCAATTGATGTATTGTGGACTTTTATGATTGACTAATGATGTTTTGTGACAGGGGGAGCTTATAAGCTCATGGAATTTAAGCTTAAGTTGTAAAAGCTAAGCTTTTAGCTTTTAGTTGTTGCTTGTATACTTGTTCTTGATATGCATATTGATAGGGGGAGCTTGTGCAAAAATGATTTTGAAAAATTCTTTGCTCCTATCCTTGTGTGTTTGTACTTATGATGAATCTTGCTTAAAATGGTTGATGCTTTAAGATAGGAAAATTAGTTTTGTTTTAAAATCAACTTCCTAAAATTGTTTTGGTTTGTAATCATCAAAAAGGGGGAGTTTGTTAGATAAATGATTTTATTAAGATTTTGATGATTTTGTTTAAATGAGTTTTTATACCAAAACAATGTTTTTATATGTTGTCCAAATACTCCTAAATGATTTAAAATATTTTTACTAATTTTTGGAGTATTTCTTAGAGCTTTTAATTTGATTAAAATTGGACAACACTTTTGATGATTTTGTTTATATTGGTTTTTACACCAAAACTATGTTTATAAATGTTGTCCAAATACTCCCAAATGATTTAAAATGTTTTTGCTAATTTTTGGAGTATTTCTTGAAGTTTATTTTTGAAAAAATCGGACAACACTTCAAATTGGAGTCGACCGGTCGCCCAAATGGTCGAATTACTGACCAAGAAAAGAAAACAAAGAAACATGCGCAGACTTTCTGAGGGGATCGGTCGGGGAGGAATCGGACCTGGCCGACTTCCCCTCCGACCGGCACCCCCTCGCAACCCCTACCGGATCGCACTATTTTTTTCAAACGGTCGAAATCTTCAACAGGGCAACCGGTCGCCTCTATGATATTTTGTTGCGGAAAATGATGTCATTTGAATTTTTGACAAAGAAGATTTACTTTTCAATTTTGTACAATATTTCTACATCTTGTGATCTTCTTTTGTAGACAAAAGTGAAGATAGAGGAGACTATGTTGTGAAGATTTCCTATAAATAGAGGATGAATTGAAGACACAAGATACAACACATACAAGCAAAATACACAACAAGAAATGCCAAATTGTTCAAGCTTTCATTTTTTACATTACATTTGTAATAGCCAAGTACTTTCACTTGCACATCTTTGAGGTCTAGGCTTTTTGATTCTTGATTACACTTGCACTCAATCTTTGTATTGGTTTCATAGAGTTTTAATCTTGAATTTTGTCCATCATTCAACACAAGACATCCTTGTGAGTATTCTGTGGTAAGAATACACTGGGTGATTTAGGTGATAGGTGTTTGAAGAGTGTGGTACTCTTCAAGGTGGTGAAGGAAGATTGTGGTAATCTCTGAAGGTGTTGTAAGAGGATTGTGGTGATCTCAAGGTGTTGTATTAATTGTGGTAATTAATAAAATCTTTTTCTTTTGAAATCCATCCAGGAGATTTGGGGTGGTAGAGATTAAACTACAAGGTGGGTTGAACCTCAAAAATCAACGAGTGTTGTTTAATTTCGCATTTACATTCTTGTCATTTACTTGTTGATTCGAAAAATAGGGTGATTTGTGAAAAATCGGCATAATCTATTCCCCTCTAGATTATCGTATACTGGACTAACAATCTATTCATCCTCAGATTATCGTAGCCGCTTGGACTTACAAGTGGTATCGAGCTAAACTCTTTTGGCAAGCTCGTTCCACATCGCGAGTAAAAGGCGATCATTGGATATCGAATGAAGTCTACCTTACCGACGCCTCCACCAACAAGCTCCTCTATTTGACTCTAAAAATTATGCTTTTTGGAAAGAAAAGAATGGAATGCTATTTACAAATTTGCGGGTTCGATATTTGGAACATGTGTCATTAATGGAGAATCCATCGATGAAAGACGGACCACCCACCTCCAAAGTCCTCGAGGAGCTCAATGTGAAGACAAGGAAATTTCTCAAATGGTAAAACTCTAAATATTCTTCATTGTTCATTTACTTCTTCGGAATACGGTCATATTCGAGGAATACGATCGACACATGAATCATGGGAAAAATTAGAAGCTATCTATGAAGTATATGCAAATGAAAGGAGCAACTCAAAGCATCTACCTCTCAAATGGATACAACGTCAAATCTAATAACATGGGATGAGCTTTACAACTTCCGATAATGAAGAGAAATCGAAGCAATGTTTAATTGGCATCGATGAAGACAATGAGGTACGCTCTAACTTTTTATTTCTTTTAGAAAATGAAATGCATGATGATTATGATGATTTGCAAAATGATTTTGATGAGCTTCAAAATGAATTCCAAAACTTACTTGTTAAATACAAAAACTTCGAAAAAGAATTCAATTTTTGAAAAATGATAAGGATAGTTTATTTACCTCCTATGAATCTCTTCATGTGCTCACACCACCACACTTTATAAGGTTAGAAATCTTGAAAAGAAATATAGTACTCTTGTTCTTGGGATATTAATTGCATGAAAAGAATTTATTAAAATTGACTCTGGAAAGTACCGATAAAATGACCAAAATAGTTGATGTTTATAGTTTTGATAGTTTTGCAACTTGGATTTGGCCTATAAGCACTAATGTTATTGATGATAAGAAAAAGAACCAAGTCCATATGCATGTTGGTCATTATGTTCCTAAAATTATTACTTGCTTCTATTGTAGTAAAAAGGTCATACGGTAAATACTTGTCTGGTTAGAAATAGTTATAATTATTTTTTGGAGACCTAAAAGTCTCAATGCTAATCCCAAAGGATCCAAACACCTGAGGGTACCACAAAACAATGTCATATTAGGTACTCGTAGGAATAATAATCAAGAAAAGTCATACCGTCAGAAGACACCAAATGCCCATGTACCATTTGATCAAAGGAGAAGGCATCATCACAATGAATTTCCAGAAGGAAATATGATCAACAAAGGGGAAGGACACAACCATTGAATTGGCAAAATTGGAGAAGACATCATCAACAAGATAACTTCTCAAAGAGATGTAAGATACTACCAACAGCGAAAAGACACGCCCCGATGGAAAGCGGCTTAAATTGGTAAGCCGTATCTCTCCTTATTTAAATACGCATAATGTTTCATGTATGCTTGTATTTTTGCTTTCAAAATGATTTTTCAAAATATTTTTAAAATGAGGTCTTCTATACATTTGTGTTCTTAAAATTCTTTGAAAAGGACACCTTGCATGATGTTTTTAAAACTCTGTGCATTTACTAAGACTAATGTGTTTTATTATCTCTTATGGATTTATATAGCATAAGCATACTTGTGACATCTCTTATTGCTTTAGCCTACACTTTTACCATTATATATTGTGCAAGAATTGTTTAAGAATTGTAGGATATATATATCTTCATAAATGACCATCTACGCCATAATATGTCCAAGAGTGATATAAACTATCGAGGTACGCTCACCATTGTTATTCATCTCATGGGACTGGGATATATTTTTGCCATATGCTTATGTGCTTGCTTTTCAAGATATTTAAAAGTATCTCATACAAGTGCCATTAAGAGGATTTTTGATTTTGAAAGGAACTATTTAATAAAGCTCATTTTATCCGAGACTTGTAAAGGATTATATTTTGTTTTGATATAACATTCGATTTTTATCCTTCTCTTATATTATGCATTCTATTGCACATATTCATGTCTTTATTCTTGTTTGCTTTGTCAAAACTCTTGTTCAAATACTTCTTTTGATGAGGTCTCAACTATATGCTCGGATTTTCAAATTTCAAAAGAGACCTTATATAGTTTCCTTATAAGCATATTTGAACTTACATGTTTTTATTAGATTTCTTGATGATTTTCTTTAAAGCATAGATGTGTTACTTGTTATAGTTCTATATTATCCGATATTACTATGCTTCTTGTGCAAGATATCTTGTTAAGATTTTGCAGAAATTTTTGGTATTTCTGAACAAACTCGATGAACAAGGCAACATTGTTCAAACAAGGCAAAGTTAGTAGCTCAAAGGTATTGTCAAGAAGAAGATATTTTCTAAGTTGATGCAAGGTGAATTTGAGATGAGAATGATGAGCTCAACTTCCTTGAACTCAAGTTAAACAATGCCAAGAAGGTGGTTGTATTTCACAATCAAAGTATACAAAAGAACTTTTGAAGAAGTTCGACATCAAAGGCTTAAGAACCGCCTACTCCTATGGAAACCTACATCATGATTGATCAAGTTTGAGAAAGGCATATCGTTGACAAACAAATTGAGGTATGTTTATCTACGTTTATTACTCGACAATTTTTATGCCTTATGTTTATATGATCGACTTCAAAACTATCCCAACGAATCTCATTAAAGTATAAAGTTAAATTTTCAAATATTTGAAAAGACTTATGTTTTAAAACGCCGAC